>CM052810.1:12973680-13011909 GCA_028533885.1 Nasua narica | reverse complement strand
CCCCCCCCCCCCCCCCAGCACTTGTGTTCACCCTGATCGCAGGCTTCCCTATTTATGTGCAAGGCTGGTACCCCACCGCTCAGCAGCGGGTCACGTGGGTGATTCTCCCTCCCCGGGACTATACGAAGGCCCCGGACAGCTGACCGTATCTGAGAGTTCTTGTGCGTAGCGGCTGGCCCACGTTGGGATGCTGGCTCGACGGAAGCAGCAGTTACAGGGAAGGGCTGGGACCAGCGGAGGTGCAATGGCGGTAGCATTTGCTGTACTGGAAGCTGGCGAAACGCAGTGAGGAAGCCGACGGGAATGGGCGTTCCCGGGACGGCGGGCCCCGGCAGGGGTCTTGACCCAGGGGAGCTGCGTCTTTATCCAGAGTGCGCATAGGTTGGCGCCGCCCCCGTTCTGTGTGTGCATCTGTGGACTTGGTGGATCTGAGTGGGACGCAGTCACTGTAGACCCCGCCGGCCCGGCTCCCGGGCTGGGCTCTTGCGCCTTGCAGGTGGAAACGCCGGTCATATTGGTCAGCAACATTCGTTTGGCCATCGTGAAAGGAAGGAAGATTAAAACCATGGGGCTTTAAAGTGCACCTCGAGTCAGAAGGCGGCCTGCAGACAGAATTCCCTCCTCTTTGGAGGTCAGTCTTTTCTTTCCTCTTGAGGGCTCTCAATCAACGGATTGGGCGAGGCCCACCCACCACGAGGGAGGGTAATTTGCTTTATTTAAAGTTCGTCTGCTCTGAAAAAGTACTTTCACCGTAACTTCCAGATGTGTTTGCGCAGATATGCGGGGACTCTGGCTTAGCCGAGCTGAACACAGAATTAACGGCCACCCCCGCCGGATCGCCCCACATGGGACCCTGTGGTCACTTACTGTGTGTCCGGAAGCCGTCTGTTGGTGGAGGTCGTCTCCTCCTTGAACTCCAGACTTCTGAAGAGTGGCTGCGGCGCGTTGTTCATCTCTGTGCTCCTCACAGATGGCTCGCGCTCAGCAAACGTGCTTTCGGAAGCGTCCAGCTCTGCTGTGTCTCTGAGATACTCAGACCGCCAACAGCCGAGTGTGGTTTCCGCGGAAGGCAGTAACTTTCGCTCTCTGATGGATTATGCGATGCGTCGAATAGTGTAGCACGGAAGGGATCTTGCGGAAGGTTTTCAGGGCGTTGGGGTCAAATATTTGGGGAGGAGGTTCGATTGCTTTTCCGCCAGAATGCAGCTAAGCTGCGTCTGAGGCTTGAAATTCTTCCCCCCGTAGATGTGTCCGGTAACATTAAAATCACAACCTGCCAAGAACTTGGGCATATGTGCTGTCGAAGCGAATGTTTCTGCTGAGAACTTTGCATTTCTTTCGGGCTGACTTTGTCGGGCTACCTCGTGTCCCGCTCAGGGAAGTGTCTTTGGCTCCGGCAGGAAACCTAAGTCTTCCCTCCTGTGCATAGAGTTTCTGGCGGGAAGGTGGATCTGGGGAATTACGGTTTGTTTGGCAGGAGTTGTTTTCAGTGAAGGGTGAGGCCCGTGGCCGTGAAGGAGTGGTGGGACAGGGGCGGTTAGCATGGGAAACTTCTTTAGGGCGATGCTGAGGTAATTCTCAAAAGTATCTCATTTTCTTTTAGTTCTCAGACTCCTTTTCAGCCAGTAGGGTTTCTATAATCCTTTAAGAAATTTAGATCTCGAGTGCATCAGAATCACCAGGGGTGTTGATTAAAACGAAATTCCCACACATTGGAGACTCTTGATTCCCCGGGTCGTGCAAAGCCCAAGGTGTCTATGTCTTAGGCAAGTGTGCTTGCCTATTTGAAAATAGGCCACATGCGGGGACCGTTGCCCCACCTGTGGAAAAAAGCACACGAATCCAGGATGTGCTAAGCCATTATGAAAGATGTCATGGTCACGTTAAGACTAAGGTCAGTTGAGAGGAGAAACTAACACCTGTCTAGGTTTATGCTGGACTTTTTGGGGGGGCACATTGGAATTCATTCAGTCACTCCGCAGAATAATTGAGCACCTACCTTAGGCCTGGGGCTGTGCTGGGGGCATATATTTGATGAGAATGCACAGAAGTCCTTCCTGATTGGAATTCGTGTGTCGTCAGATGGAGGTTAATAGGTATGCAAACGATGGGCCTCACTGCCCATGTGCGTTTTGTGTTATCCATCCTTGAAAGGGAAAGTCGGAGGGGCTCCGATGGTGCTCTGCAGACAGGTAAGCTTCCTGGGAAGGCTGAAGGAGTGACCCGGAGAGTCACCTGTGTGAGGGGTTATTAGCAGGGAGTGGGGGAAGGGCTGGGGCTTGGGGGAGGTAGGAGGCTGAGCAGTTGCATTTTTATGGGGATGGTCATGTGGCAAAAGCTCCTGGAGAGGGCTTGGCGCACCAGAAAGGAGGTGCGTGTGTCCGAGGAAGTACAGGTGTCGGAGGCTGCAGAACAGAGTGCTGGGGGCCTGAGCCGGGGCTGCAGCAGCCTACAGGCACCAGGAGGCTCACTCTGGCTGCAGCCTGGGGACTGGAGCAGAGGACGTGGGGGTGGGGACCCAGGGCAGAGCCGGAAGATGCTTTGAGAGGCTAATGCAGTCCAGGAGCCGTGGTCTGGATCAGGCTGGACTAGACGGGGGCCGGATTGGAGAGCCCCTCAGGAGCACGTCCGACTTTGGGTACCTGACAGAGGTAACAGGTGCCGAATAGAATGAATGGATCAGGTATTCCCTCTTCTTCCTTTCCCTGCCTCTCACTTGTATGTGTTAATGTGCAGGTAGAGGTAAATATGGCAGCAGGACAGGAAGAAAAGAGGCGCGGCATCCACTCACCGGGTGGTCAGGGGGTCAGTAGCTTGGGGGGCCCACAGGGGCTCTGACGCCGTGTCTTGCAGCCGGGACTCGGTAGGCTGGGCGGGCCATCCAGCATGATTTCCAGGACGGTCGCGGTTGGCACTTGTAGGAACTAAATCCAGCAGACCTTCCCCTCTTCAGGATGGCACTATGGTCCACAGCTCTGGGGGGAAAGCCTTGGCGGGACTGTAGGGTGTGCAGTGTCGTCTTTTCCTCCCACACTTTTCAACTTCCTTTTTTCCCATGTACCGAAAATGAAGGATTTATTATGAGGCTAGAGGCCTAAGAAATTCCTTCTATTTTTCTCTTGGTGACATCGAATGCATCCAATAGGATTATAAAAGATCTTGTCTTCACTTCAAAGCGCTGGAAGTCTCGACGACGTCTACACCCAGTAAAGTGTGTCTCTGAGGTTATATTGTTCATAGAGCTGCTTAAGCTTTCTGCCTACCAGCCACTCCGAAGTCAATCTTCCTGGCTTGGGTTCTGATGTCTGATCCTTTACCGCATGACCTGTGCCGGGGATGGGCTTCATGGCTGTAATGGCAATTTAATGTCAGCTTTTTCATCAGCCTGAGTACTGGGGAAAAATCCAGCCAGCGCTGCTGGCACCCGTACAAGGCGATCATGTATTGAATGGAGTCTCGTTTAACCACTGGGAGACCGTGACTTTTTTTCTCCACTCAGACCTATTATTTCCGGACAAATGCTCCATAAATGTACTTTCTCACTCTGTGCGTCGTCTTTCGGTTCTTTCTTCTCTGGAAGGTGGGGGAATTGCGATTCTAATATGCACCTGCTGAATATTGCATTTTATATCTTGGTAATGTGCTTATGCTATAAAATGGGAACTCTCTTCTGTCTCGACAAGATTTCTAACGTCCATCATAACCTTCTGCTTGCTGCCTTGTTACCTCCCACTGTGTAAGCCGGTAGCGATGTGGTTAGTGGTAAGACTCCCTGGAACCGGTCATAGGGTCTGTTGGTACCTTTAGGGGTTATCTGTGACGCACTGACCCCTCGCGAGGCACAGTGTTCACGTCGGAGCCGGGGCTGTTTTTAAGTGCATGAGTGGCGTAGTCTTCTCCGTTGCCGTGACTTGATATCCCCTTTGGGCCCTCAGAAGTAGGGTGGGCAATGCCAGCGGGGGCCATGGTGAGCTGGTTCCCAGGGGGATTAGCATCTGAGACGGGCTCAGAGGGCTGGGTTGGTTTGATACTGAGGGTATCAAGGTTAAGGCTCCTTGGGGAGTCCTGTCTCAGGTGCTCACGGGTCGCTGAAGGGTTTTAGGCACGGTGGACAGCCTCAGAGGGGCTTCAGTGAGGTCGGCCAAGTCTGGTGCCGTTGGGGCTGCTGGGGAAGGAACTAGGAGGTACAGGGACACAGCAAAGAACTGTGTCAGTATCGTAAATAATTGCTAGTGAAATTCCAAAATTACGTTGTTTCAAGAGGAATGAGGAATTGGAGGGAGCGGAACTGGCAGAATAGGCAAGTGTTGCTACCTGGTTCACGATGGGAGAGGCGGTGAGGAGAGGGAGTTTGGGTCAGGCTGGGGTTAAAGCCTGCAGGGGAGCCCTCGTCGCCTGTCTGTTTGCTGCCCTATTGGACACAGGCATGGGGCAGGTGACCAGGTCCCCGGGCAGGGAGCGAGCAGACCCACCTCACGCTGCCTGGCCCTTCGAGAGGAATGCGCGGGAGCATGTTTTCCCGCACCAGAGAAACTTGACACGGTCAGCTTTTCGGGTTCCTTCCGAGTAGAATGCGGTACTCGGCGATGTGTAGCTTCGTGACTGGTGGATAAAGTTGTAATGACTTCAAGCGTGGTTAGGGTTATGTGTGCCCCGTGGGTCCTGGAATACCCACCTGAAAGCAGCATACCCAGAGTACTTGATTTTTCTCTCCTGCACAAATCTTCCTGAGGTTGTGTGTCAGTTTCCTAGGGCTTCTGGAACAAAGGACCAGCAGCTGGGTGGATCGGAGCAATAGAGATTGGTGGTTTCACGGTCCTGGAGGCTGGAAGTCTGAAATCAAGGTGTCCACAGGGTCACCATCCCTCTGAAGCTGTAAGGGAGAATCCTTCCTCACGTTCTCTGGCTTCCGGTGGTTGTGGGCAGACCTGGACGTTCCTCCGCTTGCTGTTACTGTCCCTCTGATCTCCGTTTTCATCAGACAGCTGATGGTTACTGTCTGTGTGTTTCTGCATCTTCTTCTTTAAGATTTTAATGTTTTATTTCATTTTAAAGATTTTTATTTATTTGACAGACACGGTGAATAGCGAGAGAGGGAACATAAGCAGGGGGAGTGGGAGAGGGAGAAACAGGCTTCCTGCCGAGCAAGGAGCCCGATTCGGGGCTCGATCCCAGGACTCTGGGATCGTGACCTGAGCTGAAGGCAGCCGCTTAACGGCTGAGCCACCCAGGCGCCCCTTTAAGATTTTATTTTTAAGTAATCTTTGTACCCAACGTGGGGCTCAAACTCACAGCCCTGAGATCAAGACTTGCGCCCTCCACCGACTGAGCCGGACAGGTTCCCCTCTGTGTCTTTTTATAAGGACACCAGTCACATTGGATTTAGAGCTTACTCTACTCCACTACAACCACACCTTAATCACATATGCAATGACCCCATTTCTAGGGGCGCCTGGGTGGCTCAGTGGGTTAAAGCCTCTGCCTTCAGCTCAGGTCATGATCTCAGGGTCCTGGGATCGAGCCCCGCATCGGGCTTTCTGCTCGGTGGGGAGCCTGCTTCCCTCTCTCCGCCTGCCTCTCTGCCTACTTGTGATCTCTCTCTCTCTCTGTCAAATAAAATCTTAAAAAAAAATGACCCCATTTCTAAATAAAGTCAAATTTTGAGGTAATTGGGTTTATGACTTCAACATAGTGTTTTTGGGAGGGCAGAGTTCACCCCCAAGAAGTTCCATGGCTGGTATTCTATTCTGTGCTGTTAGAGACCCAGATGCTTTCTTTCTTTCTTTTTTTTTTAAAGATTTTATTTATCTGACAGAGAGAGAGAGAGAGTGAGCGCACAAGCAGGGGGGGGGCTGCAGAGGGAGAGGGAAAAGCAGGCTCTCCGCAGAGCAGGGAGCCCAACACGGGGCTCGATCCCAGGACCCCAGGATCATGACCTGAGCCAAAGGCAGACGCTTAACGACTGAGCCACCCAGGCGCCCCTCCAGACACTTACTTTCTTATGATTTCACTCTGTGGGGCCTTGGCTAAGCTGGCAACTTCCAGGCCACTGGGTGGAGAACGGGGTCTCAGACATTGTCACTTTCCACTGGGCTGACCTTAACCACATGGCTACACACAGCTCCCTGGGAGGCTGGGAAGAGGGGTCCCTTTTCCAGGCTGCCACGTGCCAGCCAAAAACGAGGGTTTTGTTTCCACAGGAGCATGAGAGCAAAGTTGAGGGCCGTTCACAGTCTCTGCCACACGTTCAGTGTTTTGGGCGTGGAGGTGGGGGCTTTGGTTGTTTATCCCGTTTCTGTACCAACGCAAGCTTTTCTTGTCAAATTATGTCTAGCCTTTGCAGAACAAGGAGGAGTTTTCCTGTGTATGCGAGTATGTTCCATTTGCAACAGCGGGACTTCCGGGTAGCTGCTAACCGGTGTGGAAAAGAGGGTGTGGAAAATGTGGCCGTTTCTGCTGCCCAGGGTATTTACTAAGGAGAAAAGACAAGGGATAATGAGAAATGCTTGTAAAATATTTTTTTAAGAGATAGAAATTTGGTAGGAGCATTTTTTTTTTTTTTTTTTAAAGAATGATGACAAGGTGGGGGACGCCTGGGTGGTTCAGTCGGTGAGGCCTCTGCCTTCGGCTCAGGTCATGATCTCGGGGTCCTGGGATCGAATCCTGCGTCGGGCTCCTCGCTCGGTGGGGAGTCTACTTCCTCTTCTTCCCCTCACCCCCCGCATGCCTATACAAGCTCTCTCTCTCTCTCTCTCTCTCTCAAATAATAAAAAAAAAATGATGACAAGGGATAGTTAATGACACATGATGAGTGGATACGTGCAGGAAGCAAATGTACCCAAGTGCCCAGGGAAAGGTCACAAGTAAAGGGGCAGAGCCCAGTTTTTTAGTTGGAGTCTCTGCCCCTGGTCTCATGTCCCCAGCCTGTCCTTCGGGGCCAACTTGATTCCTGAAGGCCTGGGGGTGGGGTGGGGGGGTGGGTGGCCTTCATCTTTGTGTTCCCAGCATCTGGCGGGGTGCTTGCTTGACACATGGTGGGATTAGGTCAATATTTATGGAATCATTTCCTTCCAACTCCCCTGTTTATTGTTGGTAACGCAGAGGTAAAACAATAAAAATGTCCAGGTTCTAAATGTGTTCGCTCTTTGGAGCTGTATTTTCTCTTCAGGGAACACTCGGGACGCTTGTTGGGAAGGTTACGAAGATAGCTTTGTGAACTCTCAATTTGTGTATATGCGCTCTATTATGCAATTACCTGGTGTATACTGTGTTGTGTGACTGTGTCGTGATTGTTGTCAAGCCTTCAAATACAGTTACATTTAACAGATACAGTTAAAAGCCTTCAGATACAGGTAAAGGGATAGACGGGCTGTGTAAAATGCTACATGGCAGATTCCCAGGAAAGCAATTACGCTTGGGCATGCCTGGTTCCTGCAGCTCAATCGCCTTTTTCCTTCTTCCACAGAACTTTCTGCTACTTGACGAGATCTCACAGCGCACCCCTCAGCCGCCATCAGATGGTAAAACCATAGTGCACGTGCAGGACTTCACTGCCTTTTGGGATAAGGTGCGAATCACCCCTCACGAGATCACGACTGCTACAGGACGATGGGGCCCGTGGATGTGATAGTTAATTCTGAGATTCTTCTCCCACCGTATAAAATGGGACCGGCCTCATTTGCTCGGAAGTATGCTGTAAAAATGCTCAAAATCAGGAGTGAGGTTTGCAGTTGATAGAGATTAAGTGTAAAATCAGTTGAAGGCATTTGACGTGTTGTTCCTTATCTTTAAGAGAACTTTCTATCACCACGTTTTTCGGGAATGAGTACAGAAGTCGGTGAGGTTAGAATTTACAGGATTGAGCAGACGAGTGATAGAGTACAGAATGGATTAACTAAGATACATACTGCTATAGAGGAGAGACTTTGGGGAATCTATGTTTTTTAGCTTAATGTTGTTGCTGTGGGGTAGGGTGATGGCTCCCCTGTGCTCAGCTTCTGGAAGGTTTCCGGCTACTTTGATGGCAGCCAAGGGTGGGGAGGAGGCAGCAGGTGGGGCTAGTCAGTGCCAGTGAGTCCCAGCTTAAGGGTTTCGCTCTCTGTGGCAAGCTGACAGATAGAACAGGTGAGGTCATGAGGGTTTTCGGACACTTGGCTTATTTATGACATTTAGGCAAATGAGAAAAACAGGAGGGACCTCTCTCACTTTCTCCGCCTTGCGGGCCCAGTGCAGCCTCCTTTGTCCAAAACTGAACCGCTTTCCTTGCCTGCCTCCATGGTCTTCTACGCGCATTCTCCCGTCAGAGTCTGGGTTAGTCAGGAAAACAGAACTCACACCAGGAGAAAGGGAATTCATTACCTACGCAGAGAAAGACCAAAGGAGCAAAGAGGGCAAGTGGTGGTGTGCGAGGCAACCCAGAGATGAGCAAAGGCGGGAGGGGTGCAGAGAGGAGGTGGCCTCTACCACTGTTTGGAGCAGAGCTCGGGAGCCTGGCTGCCAGCAGGAGCGGGGACCTGCCCTGTGGGCCCCGCAGAGGTGATGGGGCGGGGGGAGGGCCAGTGACTGCCAGCCTCCCCCATCCCCAGACGCAGAGGGCCACGTCACGCACCGTTGCACGGGGACGGTCACATCGGGTATCGCCTCACTGGACCGTTTTTTTAGTTGGTGTGGCAGAGCCCCTCCCGCCTGAGAGTTCTCCTCGTGATACACTGTGAGCCCTTCTAGAAAGCACCACCGGAGTCCCCTTCTGCGAATGCCACTGAGTTAGAAAGCAATGAGGTCGTGACCACGCCCCAGGGAAGGTGACCCGTCACCAAACTCCTTCCGTGCCAAACCAAGCCCGGCAGCACCGTTAAGTGAGCAGTTCCATTCGTTTCCCTCGTACTAACGAACATGTTCTCAGCTTCTGTCTGCGGCTTATCTTGGGGCGGGGGACACCCCGTTCCAGTGTCTGGGCCGCATCCACGGAAGCCAGGAGTGACGAGGCCCTGGCAGATTAGGTCACAGAGGCGGGAGCCTTGGGGGCGGGGAGGGGCACAGACCTTGGGCTTTGGGAGGGAAGCTGAGGCCAGACGCCCCGCTCCCGGGGCTGGGAGGCAGAGGGACGAGGACGATCTGAGCCGCTGCCCCAGACAGCCGGGTGGCTACCTGGGCAGAGGTCTCGCCCACGGGGATTCCTTCATGAAACGAATGCATTTGGCTTCGGTCTGTCAGCTTCGAAGTCCACGGGCTGGTGGGAACCTCCAAGCTGCCACGGGGCAGGGGTGATTGTGTGGTTGGCCGCTGCCTCCCCGGGGCCCAGCAGGTGTCTGGCCGCAGAGGGCTCACATTGCATTAGCAGTGACCCAGCACCCCTCGCCTGTCAGGTGCTGCCCCCTGCTGGTCACGCGCGAGCAGCGCCTGATCCTGAAGCCTGCCCAGGGAAGTCGCTCCCTGTCTGGCCCCAGCCAGAAACTCCTGGGTGCGGGGAGCAGGAAGCCCCTGTGGGTATGTGGCTTATTAGTTTGGAGTCGTAACTGTAGTCAAATATAGTAAAATAGGAACTAGTTAGTTTCAAGATGTGGCGAAAGGAGTGGAGAAGCTTAAAACAAATGTTTCTATGTATTGAAATCCAGCTTTTTTTTTTCTTTTAAGATTTTATTTATTTACTTGACAGAGAGTGAGAGAGCGCAAGCAGGCAGAGAGGCAGGCAGGGGGCGGGGAAGCAGGCTCCCCGCCGAGCAGAGAGCCTGATGCAGGGGCTCGATCCCAGGACCCTGGGACCATGACCTGAGCCGAAGTCAGAGGCTTTAACTCACTGAGCCACCCAGGTGCCCCTTGAAATCCAGCTTCTTAATAGTTTTTGGAATCCTGATGAAATCTGAAGCTGGTTTTCCTTTGGTGATGGAATGTAATTACCCCTGTTTCAGTACGTACCCATTTTGTAATCCGCTCAGTTCTTTCCAGAGAACTTTTTTTCATTTTGAAAATTACCCAGACCCTTGACTTCTCCTGCTGTGTTTTTAGTCTTGCGAGCGTTTTCTTAATTGCACGTAGCCACTCAGGATGGAGAGAGTCCTGGGTCCTGAAGCTCAGGACTGGAACGTTCAGGTCTGCACGTGTTTGTGGGAAGGTTACCTCAGCTCCTCAGTTTCCACTGCTTTCGCTTTTCCGTGGGTTGTATTCTTCCTAGCACGAGCCCAGGTCATTGTACTTGCAGGGGATGTTTTGAACAGCAGCTTCTGCCCTTTGTTTTTGAAGAGTCATTTTCTAGAATGTAGGAGGTGGCGTTGCCTTGGGTCAGCCTTCGGTCAGTTTCCTGTGATAAGGGAGGCCGTTTCCTCACCTGTGTCTGCAGAACGGAGGCCCTTTACAAGCGGTCTTCAGAAAGGGCTGGGGATCCCGATGCGTTCACTAGCTCCTCAGCCACGGGTCTGTGCGTAGTCAGGACCCATAGAAGGATCCCCAGGAAAGTAGGCAGAGATCCTAACGGGGAGCAAAACCCACAGTCAGGATTATCCCCAAATAGTAGCTCTTATTTTAATTTCACCGTAAGCAGTTCCTATCAGTCTTCTTGTGGATTTGGACAAACATTCTTATAGTTGGCAACTACTACCGAGCTTCTAGAATCTCAGTTTCAACTATCCTTCTTTGTACCCTCAGCCTTTTGCTTAAAAGATCGGTTATTCCAAGTATTGCTTGAAAAGGAAACCTCCTCATTTTGGTTTTTACCATTCTCTGCTAAACTCCCTTATTCAATATACCCTTCACTCTCAGCAATTGATTTTCTAATATTTGGAAGTTCTATATAGAAGTGAATCTAATTCGATCTCTTAAAGAATAGATTAAATTGTGGAACTGTAAAACTGAACTTTTTTTTTAATAACATGGACACTTAGAATTTTCTTAACCCCAAATCTCTTTATCTTAGATTTTTTGGAAATATTTTTATTTATTTGAGAGAGAGCGAGTGAGAGAGAGAGAGAGAGAGAGTGCACGAGCACGAAGGGAGAGGGAGAAGCAGATTCCCCGCTGAGCAGGGAGCCTGATGTGGGGCTCGATCCGAGGATCCTGACATGACCTGAGCCACAAGCAGACACTTAACTGACTGAGCCACCCAGGCAACCCCTTTATCTTAGAATTTATAGAATGTTCTGGAATACAACTTCTGATTAGCATGATTTTTGCTTTATCCTTTTCCCTTGTGTTGGATTCTGTGCTGTCGTGCACACCTCCTTGTCTTTAACAGAAGTGCTTTGCTGCCCCTGTTTAGGACAGGTTATAAAATACATGCTACATTTAGAAAACTTGGACCTTATCACTGTGGCCCACAATCCCATTCTTATTTACTCATTGTTTTTGTTGGTGTTACATATGAGCTCCAATTACAGCCTTGACCACCGCTAATAGGAGTGTTTTTGCCCAGAGTGACCATATAATGTAAAGTGCCTTCTTACTCCTGTGAGCATTACTGAGATTCCTTCCTTATCAAATGAGAATGGAGAGGTTATTGGAGATTCCAAAGTACTTACTAGCAAAGGGCCCCCCCTGCAAGCCATGTACTTATGCTGCCACCTTGTGGGGGTTAATGGAATAGATTAAAACCAAGGGTCATAATGTAAACTTTTAAAAACTTCCCATGCTCAAAACAAATCAAAACCACCATGAGATACCACCTCACGCCGGTTGGAATGGCTAAAATTAACAAGTTAAGAAACAATAGATGTTGGCGATGATGTGGAGAAAGGGGAACCCTCTTACACTGTTGGTGGTGGGAATGCAAGCTGGTGCAGCCACTCTGGAAAACAGTATGGGGGTTCCTCAAGAAGTTAAAAATAGAGCTACCTTACGACCCAGCAATTGCACTACTAGGCGTTTATCCAGAGGATACAAACATAGTGATTTGAAGGGGCACCTGCACCCCAATGTTTATAGCAGCAATGTCCATAATAGCCGAACTATGGAAAAAGCCCAGATGTCCACTGACAGATGAATGGATAAAAATGTGAGGCGTGTGTGCACGCACGCACGCACACACACTGGAATATTAGTCAGCCATCAAAAAGAATGACTTGCCCTTTTCAAGTAACCTTGCCATTTGCAACAACGTAGATGGAGCTAGAGAGGATATTGTGCTCAGCGAAATAAGTCAGAGAAAGAATTATTGTACGATTTCACTTATATGTGAAATTTAAGTAACCAAACAGATGAACATGGGGAAGGGAAGAAAGAAAGATAAAATGTAAAAACAGAGGGAAGCAAAGCATAAGACCCTCTTAACTACAGGAAACTGAGGGTTGTTGGAGGGTCGGCGGGTGGGGGGATGGGGTAACCGGGCGATGGGCATTCAGGAGGGCACGTGATGTGATGAGCACTGGGTGTCGTAGGCAACTGATGATTGCTGAATTCCGCCTCTGAAACTAATGATATATTACATGTTAATTAACTGAATTTAAACAAAATATTTAAGTGGTGACTGAAAAAACCCCCTCCTATACTGAATATTCTGTTAACTCTATTCTTTTAATGTTACCGTGTAACTAAGAAATTTCATTTCACGAGGGTGCCTTGTCATTTCTACCACTTAGATTCTCTGGGTGTTGAGAACTGGGTTCACATGCAAATCTGACAAGAGAACAGGTCTTCTGAAAGTCAGCTAAACCCCAGAGAAATAGAGTTGAGTGAAAAGGACCTCCCAGGACACAGTATCTTCAAATAGGAAAGATAGAGATGTGGGTTATGTTCACATATCAGTGGCTCGATTTTATTTTCTTTTTGAGGTGATTGGTGTTACTTTGTTGAAATGGGCATATTTTTTAAACTTCACTCTGTAGGCATCGGAAACGCCAACCCTACAGGGCCTTTCCTTTACCGTGAGACCGGGGGAGTTGTTAGCAGTGATCGGACCCGTGGGAGCAGGAAAGGTAAGTCATCATGCCTTGTGACAGTTCACTGCCACGCCACATCCCATATGAAATTCTTGAGGTTGGGCTCTGGGTCACCCAGTTTTGAACTGAGTCTATCTAGAATGCGTTTCTCAAAAGGGGTTCCATGGAGCATTAGCTTTGCAAGAAGGTTGCATGACCAAATCAATCTGGTCAGCGTGTGTTGTGTTTTTCCTGCTGCGTCAAGTCGCACAGTTTGGAAATGCTTGTCTGGAAGCTGGATATCTCAGGACAGGGAGGTTTTTTTTTAATATTTTATTTATTTATTTGACAGAGAAAGATCACAAGCAGGCAGAGAGGCAGGCAGAGAGGCAGGCAGAGGGAGAGGAGGAAGCAGGCTCCCTGCTGAGCAGAGAGCCCGATGCGGGGCTTGATCCCAGGACCCTGAGATCATGACCTGAGCCGAAGGCAGAGGCTTTAACCCACTGAGCCACCCGGGCGCCCCTCAGTGAAGGGAGTTCTTGATGTGACTGCTATTTGGGATAGAACGGCCAAGAAAAAGGGACTTATTTTTGTCAGAGCAGGACCTGTAGAAAATCTGGAGGTTGTAAAGGGTCTTCCGGAAAGCTTTAAACATTTCCTCAGATGACTCCCTCTGGTAACATCACTGCACAGGTGGTAACTGTGCGGCCGTGTGCGAGGTGCTGTGCTAGGAGCAGAAGATACACATGTAAGAAGGCTCAGACTTCTTTGCCCTCTGGAAGCAACTAGGTCCTGGGGCAAGACGGCTGCACCAAAGGATTATTTCAGCTCAGCGTTCGGAGCATGCCGATAGCATCAGGCACAGACATACCACGTCCGCATATTGTGAAAGACTTAAAGGAAGTGTGCATGTCACGTTTAGCCTCGTGCATCGGAAACAAAGATAGGGAGAGTTAAGTGCCAGATGTATGAGTGACGGGGCGATAATTTCAGATGGATTTTCTGTCTTTGCCAACCCGACTCACTTCAGAGTCCCCTGCTGCGTGGGAGAGAGGGCTTACACATAGCCTTCCGGGAACAAGCGTCTTGTTAAGTAAAGGAGGCCTGGGTGCAGGGCCCCCTGTGTGCTTACGAAGTCCACTCGGCCTTACTAAGTGCAGAGCACATCAGCCTTCTCTTGGAATGGTCCAGTAACACCTTCACTTGGGGGAAATGCCCGCGGCCAGAGCAGGCCGTGATACTCTCCTCTGTGGGTATTGGAATTTTTGCTTGCACCTCCCAGGCCTGCCCCGTATTGTACTGAAAGGGAAGGAGCTCTGGGGGCCCTCAAAGGCCCGGGGCGGGGGAGGGCGGTGGCCGGCCCTGTGCCCCGTGCTGCTGCCCGCCGGACTTGCATGCCCCTGTGCCCTCTGTTCCAGTCGTCCCTGCTGAGCGCGGTGCTCGGGGAGCTGCCCCGGAGCCAGGGGCTGGTCAGCGTGCACGGAAGGATCGCCTATGTTTCTCAGCAGCCCTGGGTGTTTTCGGGAACCGTGAGGAGTAACATTTTATTTGGGAAGAAATATGAAAAGGAACGATACGAGAAAGTGATAAAGGCCTGCGCTTTGAGAAAGGTAAGGACGTGGGAGTTACCTGTCCCTTGAATGTCCAATGATCATAGAGTTGGTGTGAACGACAAGGCTCGGTTCCTTGTTTATGTGTGGACGGTCTTTGGGCGTCATTTAACGCTTCAAGCTGGTCTTGTGGGCAAATGTCCCGTATTTATCTGCACGTGTATGCTCCCGTTTTAATCCCGATGCGAAGATGACAGTCACTGGGTGTTTTGTTGTGTGACGTTTTAAACCGCCTTTAAAAAAAAAAATTATTTAGAGAGCATGAGTGAGAGGGGAGGGGCAGAGGGGGAGGGAGGATCTCAAGGAGACGCTGCCCTGAGCACGGAGCCTGGCGGGGGCGGGCGGGGAGCCTGATCCTGTGACCCAGAGATCATGACCTGAGCCGAAATCAGGAGCCAGCCACCCAGGGTGCCCCGAGTTTTACTCACTTTTAACCTTTTAAAGGGACAATTATAAAAATTTGCAAAAGCAGGGAGAGTCGGGTACCGGCCCCTCGTGTACCCATCCCCCACCTTCAGCCGTGCTCCGCGGGGGGTGGGGCGCGGGCGCTCTGTGTGCCTTGGCACCCCTGCTCTCTTGCCAGCCCTACCCACTCTCCGAATTCTGATGCAGAACCTAGACCTCATGTAGTTCACCTGCGCCTCGTTCCTTAGTTCTCTCTAAAAGGTAAGAATTCCTTTGAAAAGAAACCATGTTATCGTCCTTGAAGAAAAATGGCCACAATTCCTTAATATCATCAGCGTTCTAGTCCAAGTTTACGTTTTGTTCATTATCTCAGGAGGGGATCTCATCTGCTGTTGGTTTGAGTCAGACTCCACGTAAGCGCTGCGCTTTTGCACTTGGTGGATTCGTCTCCTGAGTCCCTAGGTCTCCTCGCCACTTGATTTTTCACGTGTGATTTATTATTTAAAGAAAAAGAAATGCTTTAAAGTTTCTCTGGACCTACTACATCGTTTCACAAGGGGAGAGACTGCAGAAATATCATTATTTTGCAGAAAATGGCAAGATGAATTGTTTAATTGTGCTCGGGGTTTCGGAAAAATGGGTGAATGAATGCTGAAAACAGAACTTAACCTGATAGGAGAATATAATTTAGCGGAAAAAAAAGGAAAATAAAAAAGCACATGCTGATAAATGCTGTGTGACTCCCTTTGGGTCATAGATAATAGCGGTAAAGGGCTCACCCCGGGGTCTGTTCAATGCGGTCTGGACATCCGACTGTTCTTTTATGCTGTGTGGAAAAGGCGGGGACAGACTTTTCAAGGGAGGGCATTGAAGGCTCCAAGCCAGCCTTGTGAGAAAATACTAATTTTGCTTGAACAGTGGCTTGAACACCCTAGACTTTATCAGATGAGTAGCATTTTATGATGTGGACGAAACATAATTGCTTGTTTAAAGGGCTTCTGTTTCTTTCCTCTGGGTCATTGTTAACGAGAGACGGTGTGTCTTCAGACATGACATCAAGTGAGCAGCGATGGGCTAGGTTTTCGTCGAACGGCACGTGCTGTCAAGGAACAGGGAGCAAATGTAAAACGGTAGTAATAACTCCCATTTTCTCAGAGCCTGTGTGCCGATCATTTTTCTCTGCCTGTCCCCCCTGCATGCGCGCGCGCACACACACACACACACACACACACACACACACACACACACACACACACGTGCGCACCCAGGTATGCGAATTGTTGATCTTTTACCAGGGCCTTTGATGGCACCATCCTCGTTTTGTAGTTGTTGAGACTGAGGCCTGTTGGGATGAAACCAGTCACCTAAACCTTTGCGGCTCAGATTGATTTGGCACGCCCCTAGATTCCGTGCTTTTCCGTGCGGCCACGAGGCCTCCCAACTGAGCAAGTGTGTGAGGAAGAGCTTTTAATATCGGGTAATGGGGGTGGAGACCAGTGTGGCCCCGGTGGGGAGCTAGATGCCGGAGGCCAGGCCTTGGGTAAGCTGGGTGGGCGATGGCGGGCCATCGGGAGTCCTGCTCTGGGACAGCGTTGTGCGTGCAGAAACACGGGAGGGATTCGGCAGTTACAGTCCGGAGCTGGGTGGCACAGTCGATTAAAGCATCTGCCTTCAGCTCACGTTGTGGTCCCAGGGTCCTGGGATCGAGCCCCGCATCGGGTTTCCCTGCTCAGCAGGGAGCCTGCTTCTCCCTCTCTTTCCCACTCGTGCTTTCCTCTCTCTCTCTCTGGCACTGTCTCTGTCTCAAATAATAAATAAAACCTTAAAATAAAAAACCCAGAGCTGGTTTCGAGGACGTTCAGTTTGAGCATTTAACAGGTATTTACACAGAGTAGCAGTAATTATTCCGAAAAGGTGGAAAAGTCCGAGGCAGACAACATTATTAATCAATCATGGAGTTCACGCTTTGTACCATGAGGGAGGAGTCTTGTCAACGCAGTGGCTGCCGGGAGTGAGTGGCCACAGAGGCCAGTGTGTGGTTCCTGTGCCTGAATATTGTCCACTTGGGAAGGTTTCAACCTTAACCTGGTCCCAGTAGCTGAGGTTTTCTTTCTCATATGTGATCATGGCTCTTTGGGTGGTTGTGCGCGTTCCGGAGGAAGGATCGATCGATCTTTCTTTCTTTCTTTCTCTTTCTTTTCTTTTTTTTTTTTTTAAAGATTTTTTATTTATTTATCTGAGATAGAGACAGTGAGAGAGAGCATGAGAGGGGAGAAGGTCAGAGGGAGAAGCAGACTCCCCGCCGAGCTGGGAGCCCGATGTGGGACCCGATCCCAGGACTCCGGGATCATGACCTGAGCCAAAGGCAGTTGCTTAACCCGTTGAGCCACCCAGGTGCCCCAGAAGGAAGCATTTCTAAGACTAAATGATAAGTACCTACAATCTATATGGCCAGTAACATTCAGAAAGATACACGTGCTCCCAAATCATGAAAAGCATTTTCACAAAGAATAGAAAAATAAACCTGTTGCCTTAATTTGCCTCCTAACACCGAGCCAGTCGCCAATGATATGTTTGACATTGACCCCTAATGTGACAAGGTAGTTTATATTCAATTGCCTAGGAGGCTAGGGGAGCATTCCTGAAAAGAGGGGAATTAAATTTGTTTGAAGCCTGAATAGATGTCACTTTTTAAATAATGAATAAATTATATGTATGTGATTTTTTTTTTTTTAAGAGTTTGTTTGAGAGTGAGAAGGCAAGAGAGCACGAGCAGGGGGTGGGGCAGAGGGAGAAGCAGACTCCCCGCTGAGCAGGGAGCCCAACATGGGGCTCAGTCCCAGGACCCTGGGATCCTGACCTGAGCCAAAGGCAGACATGTAACTGACTGAGCCACACAGGTGCCCTTGTGATTTTTCTTTAATGTAAAAAAAAAAAAAGGGTAATTGAAGAAGGTGGAATGTAATGTATGCGATGAGCAGCGCTCAGGCATTTTCTCTTGACTTTTATCAAGTTCAACTCCTGATGCTCAGAAGAGAGCTAGGCCCGTGTTGGGCTGTTTCTTTGCATGACCTTGCGTTTCTGGCGATAGCTCAGCCCTTTTCTATTCTCCCCCGTCTGAGCATTTCTGCAGAAAAGCAGATGTTGGGACTGTGGCTGCCGTAGGGTTTTCCCCAGGGACCGATGCGTTTGCCAGAACCACACGGGACAACTGGACCCGTGTGTGGGCTGTGTTCACGGCTGCCGGGGCACTGTTGATGTGCACACACGGTGGTGGGAAGGGGGTCCTACAGGGCAGGCTCGATGTCGATAAAAGCGGACCGTTGGGTTCAGCCGCAGCATGGCGCGGGGACACGGAGTCCAAGCCCCTTGTGCTCCTTCCGTCTCGGTAGAAAAGGAGGCTCAGGGTGTTGATGGAGTCCAGAGTGGAGTCCTGTCCCCGGCATTGTCACTGTGGACACGTCCTGGTACCTGCCTGGGTCTTTGCCGTCTACTCAAATGCAGACGGGTCAGAAGATGTCCAGGTTTGGCTGCAGTCCTGAAATGCCATCTACGAATCTGTTTAGGGTCGGTAAAGCCTTCAAGAATCTGGAGAACCACCTGATGAGTTAGCAGATCCTTTGCTTATCTCCTCTTGGAATTCATGTGTCCATCGCGTTCAGCGACATCGAGTTGGGCTGATAAGCTACTCAAAGTGATGGTATAGTGAGTTAGAGTAGCGTCGTTTAGAGACCACCTGGATGAATGCCAAGGCCCAGAGGCAGACAGCTGGGGGTTGCACCTCAGTCTCTCTGCTTACCAGCTGTGCCATTTGGGTTCATTGAACCTTAAAAAGCCTTAGCTTCTTCCGCTGTAAGTGGAGGTGACCATCCTCATGAGGGTTTTCTTAGGATGAAAGGCAGTAACGATCCTACGGCATCCGATTGCTAGGGATGTCACAAGCGTTCTGTACATGTTAGGCTCACGTGGAAGAGATACTCGTTCTTAATTTTAAGAGCATCCAGTTTTGGGTAGAATCACATCCATGAAATGTGACATGTTAGAATGAAGGCATTTGAGTCTAGAATTTCCCTTATTTGAGTTGATACTTGTCTGGATGCTCTAACATAGTGCATTACATAAGTTACCAATAAAAATAGTGTCCTAACATAAGCAATGTATCTTGTGACATTTGCATATTATCTTTTGCCACTTGAAGACATTTTAGCATTTTTAGGCAATGCATATTTGAAGGTATAGCATCGATAAATTCAAGTTTAGTATTTTCCCATGTAGATCACTCGAGTTTATAAGCCCCGCTCGGGTGCTCACAGGCTTATGATTTCTTTTCGTAGTTACTACATTTCTGCCAACTTGGACATTTTCCAATAACTTTGACGGTGGTAGAAGAATTATGGTTTTATCTTCAGTTTTTGTCTCAATTGGGATAACCTTGACCCACCTATGACCTAGGAAATCAGTGAGTACAAAATGGGTATATGAGGCTAATCAAAATACGGAGAATAAATTTATTGATGCTTCTGTGTGTGCAAACATAGAGGT
Organism: Nasua narica; assembly: GCA_028533885.1. Taxonomy (NCBI): domain Eukaryota; kingdom Metazoa; phylum Chordata; class Mammalia; order Carnivora; family Procyonidae; genus Nasua; species Nasua narica. Next base: position 12,992,507 of record CM052810.1, on the reverse strand, counting down.
CATCAAGTCTTCACCAATTTGGATACTTTAAATTCACTTTTAATGTTAAATGCACTTTAAAATGGACTTTTCAGTAACCACTCAAGGCAGCACGATGAGGAAGGAATAGTAAAAGGCTACGAATTGAGAGGAGCTTGGTTCAGATTCCCTCATCCTGTGTTAACAGCTGACAGTCCTTAGACCTTTATGTAACTTGGTCTCAGTTTCCTCACCTGTGAAATGGGGCTAATACTTCGCAGCTTGTAAGGAGTAGAGAGCATCATTATCGGAGATCTGGGCTCTCCCAGGCTTGGCGCGGCAGTCTTACCATCAAGGACCTGGGGAGAGATGCTGTGCACACGGTACAGATGATGAAGCAGAAATAAGGTGGCCCTTCATGAGAAATGCCAAGTCTTGGGATGACTTCTGATTTGGGAAACTCAGGGATGGTATTCATGGAAGGGAGAATTGGAGCTGGGTCTGGAAGGCCGTGATAGGAAGGTGAGTCACGGAAGAAAAGTTATGATCAGGACTCCTGCTGTTTGACTCTGGATCGAGCCTCCTTGGCCGCCAGGCCTCATAAGGGACTGTCACAAACCATCAATAGTTGCTCAGTGGTATTTCTCCTAAAGTCTCCACCATCTCCAAAGGGCCCTTGGTAGGTTTCTGGCTTGGTGGTGTCAAAGCAGCATAGCCATTTCTTGGCTTTTCCTCTCCTCTGCTTTTTAGTGAAAACCGTGAGAGACAAAATAGTTGGTAAATGTCCCTGAGATGTAACTAACGTTAGAACACCTTCTGCTCATTGGGAGGACTGGAAATACACACTCAACTCCGGCTCTTCCCTTTCCCCAGGCCTGACAACTGTGGTCAGGAAATCAGCCCAGCTCGGGTTTTTACTTTATATTCTTTGAAGTGTTTTTTTTTTTTTTTTTTCTCTCTGAGGCTTGTCCAGAAATAGTTTGCAGAGTCAGCATCACACTCCAAGTCCTACTACTGGGCTCAGAGCGAGTCCGATCCTTACTCCCTACCTGTGCTGAGCACTGGGGCGGGGACGGGGGCGGGGGTGGGATTTGCGGGGCCTTTTGCAGAGGAGGGTGCTTTGCTGCAGCCTGGTGCTATGTTGAGAAGGAAACCAAAGCAACGTAAAATCAAGGCTTAAAAACCAAGAACACTTTCCCCGGACTGTCAGCGGTGAACCGAGGCCAAGTACACCGGGTGGGTGCGGGTGGGTGGGGAAGGCGGGGAGCCCATTTCAGGGTGGCCTGTTGTTCCTCGTGGAAACCAAAAGGAAGGATGGCGTTGCTGAGCTCAGCAACGAAGTAATGTGAAATAAGGAATTTTCACGACTGAGCAGCTGCTGTCTCTCATTTACCGCCATCCAGTGGAGCGGCCAGCGTGCAGGGAATTGTGTGTGCCTTTGTGGGCTCTCAGGGCATGGGGGAGGATGGGGCGCCCACACTCTTTCCCTTCCCCTTGTGGTGGTGTCTTTTGCATGTTCCGATTCACGCTGTGAACGAGGTCCCATTGTTGGTTTGATCAGAAAATATGCATCTGTCACTAATAGCGAGTTGGAGCTGATCTGTGTCCTTTTCCTACGTAGAGAAGGTGTCTGTCCACGTGTTTGATTGTCACGCCCTCCTTGACGATGGCCATTCTTGTCTCTCTCCACATTTTGTCGAAGAGGAAAAAGGGGCTTTACGGAGGTCGAAGGAGTTGCTAGTTGTGGGCATTCCGACATGCTTTGCCCCCAGATTGGCCCAAGTGCAGGCCAAGCGGTGAGGGCTCATTCGTGGAAAGGTGTCGGTGCGTATTCTAGGTCGACGTTTGAGAGCTGTGGTCGGTAACCAACACCCTCCCCCAAACTCTGAGAGCTTCAGGTAGACCCTGGTAGCTTCCCACATCTTCACGTCCAGGCTCATTCTTTGTGGCTTTGAGCTTTACCTGGCATGGAACCAACGTCTCCTTAGTTCTACTGATTGGCTCAGTGTCCCTCAAACACACCGTGACTTCCCGTCCGTTTTTCCTGCCAGACTGTTCTTCCTGCTCTTGTTTCTTGAATGATTCTTGTCTGTCACTCTATCACTGGGCCTTCAGCGTGAAGACAAGGGTCTGGTGTCCCACCTTTCTGCGAGGGGAGAGCCTGAGGCCGAGATCAGCACACTGGCCGGTTGAGACACACTTGTTCTCTGAGTAACTAGGTCCCAGGGCTTCCCTGGCCGTGGGTGAGCTGCCCGCTCTCCCCAGTAGCCCCAGCCCCGACGTCCAGACGCGCCTGTCCCAGCCGCAGCCTGACGTCTCCCCGGGGGGCGTCTCGGCTGGCCCGTGAAAACCGGGATCCCAGCTGGCCTCCGCTGCCTCCCCCAGCTCCGTAAACGGTGGGGGAGCCCTTCCCCCTTCTCACGTGGAGGACAGGGCGTCATTTCTGTGCCACCGCCACAACCTGCGCCCAGCCCTCAGCAGGTCTCACTGGCTCCCAGTTTGGATTTTCTCTGGAACGTGCCCACTGCTCTCCACGTCTGCTGCTCCCGCTCTGGTTCTAGCCTCGGTCTTCTCTCACCTACGCTAGTGTTAGCGTAGGCCCGGCCTCACATGTGCCCTGCTTCACCCTTTGCCCCTCCCCATCTGCATTCCACGAAGAGGCAAGAGGGATTTCTGAAAAACCTAAACCAGGTCACGTGTTTGTCCCCCCTGTCCCCCCTCCATTTCACTGGGGGGTGAAACCTGTGACCCCCCCTTCTTATCTTTGCCCTTGCTCTCCCGTTTTTTTTTTTTTTTTTTTAAGGTTTTATTTATTTGGGCGCCTGGGTGGCTCGGTTGGTTGGGCAACTGCCTTCGGCTCAGGTCATGATCCTTGAGTTCCGGGATCAAGTCCCACATCGGGCTCCCAGCTCCGCGGGAAGTCTGCTTCTCCCTCTGACCTTCTCTCCTCTCATGCTCTCTCTCACTTTCTCTGTCTCAAATAAATAAATAAAATCTTAAAAAAAAAAAAAAGATTTTATTTATTTGACAGAGACAGAGGGAACATGAGCAGGAGGAGTGAGAGACGGAGAAGTAGGCTCCCCCTGAGCAGGGAGCCCTACGCGGGGCTCAATCCCAAGACCCTGGGAGCATGACCTGAGTCGAAGGCAGACACTCATCCCTCTGAGCCGCCCAGGCGCCCTGCTCTCCCCATTCTTTACTCCCCCTCTCCAGCTCGGCTGGCCTCCCTGCTAGTTCCTGAACCCGTTGGGCACGCGTCTGCCCTGCGCCCTTGGCTCTCGCGGGCTCCTGCACGTGCCCTTCCCGGGCCGCGCAGACGTGTTCTCTTGTGTTTGCGAAAGCCCCTCCACTCAGATCCCTTCCCCACCCCATGTAGGATTTTTTTCCCTGTCCCTCTGTCCCCCAAGCCTGCTTATTTTTTCTTCTTAGTACTTAGGACTTGCACTCATGCTGATTTCTCGTATTGTCAGCCTCCCTCCACGGAAACTCAAGGGATTTTGCCTTCTTACTGCCAAATTCACCGTGCCCAGAACCATGCCAGACATCTGGTCAGGGTTCAGTAGACATCAGTTACGATGGTGAAAGACACGAACGCCGTAGGAAAAGCGGCCAAACGCAAGCAAAAAGCCCTGAGTTTTTTGGCAAAGGTTCAAGGTCACCATTTAGTCACTTTGACGTGGACCTTCTGCTGTTGATCACATACGTGTGTGAAGAACCGGTGCTCAAAGTCTCAGGTGACAGAGCACATTTTGAATCCTTTTTTTTTTCCCCCTCCCCTTCTCTCTGTCCTCCATGCAGGATTTGCAGCTTTTGGAGGACGGAGATTTAACCGTGATAGGCGATCGGGGAGCGACGCTGAGCGGAGGGCAGAAGGCCCGCGTCAACCTCGCCAGGTACCCACAGTTTGCTTGCACGTGCTCCGTGCGTGGCTTCCGGTGGCGGGGGGGGGGGGGGGCCGGGGCTGACCCGAGACCACCCGCTGCCGGGGGGTGGGGTGGGGGGCGCGGTGCGCGGCGTGACGCGCCTCACTGTTCCGTGGGCTCGTGGAGCGAACGTGCCACGACTGGGAGATGGGATCCCGGGAGCCCGGAGTGATCTCCTGCCCGACGCCCTCTTCCGTTTTCTAGAGCGGTGTATCAGGACGCGGACATCTACCTCCTGGATGACCCTCTCAGTGCAGTGGACGCAGAAGTTGGCCGGCACTTGTTTGAACTGTGAGTTGGTCCGTGTTTGCTGATTTCGAACCTCCTTTTAGAGTTTGGGGAAGAGAGCTCAGGGAAGCCGGGGTGCTTTACAAGACTCGCTTGTTCTGGGGTGGTGTCCCTCTCCTCTCTTCCCTCCACGCAAGAGCCATTGCAGAGAAATTTTTGGAGAAGAAAAGGAAGGCCCAGGTGGTGCCCGCTGTGTGTGTGGCGGGAGTGGAGGACGAGCCTTGGGGGTGAAGAAATGGATGGCAGGTGTCCCCTTGCTGCTTACCGTTGATAACCAAGACACTGTGGATGGGCTAAGAAAGCGAATGTGCAGTTTTTATATCGAAGAACGGGACTCGGGAACATGACACTTGGCTCCCAGTTCCTTTCCTCCGTTTTTGTTGGTGGCACGTTAGAAATGCCCGCGTCGCTCTTCTCTGGAGTGGCCTCGCTGGTTTTTTTAGGTCAGGGGACACTTGGTAAAGCCTAGAGTTTAAAAATGCCTTATTCTATATCACAGTGTGGCTCCTGAATTCTTGTTAGAATCGATACACGAGACCTCCACATGTAGGGTTAACTTGAACTTGAAACCAGATCTCTAGGATCAAGCTCACCTCCTGACTCTCACTTGGCATTTCTGGAATTCGTTTTCGTTGGCTCTTGCTTCGTCACCACGCGACTGAAGCAGAACCGCTCTGAGCCTTTTCCGTACGGACCGTCAGCTAGCATACGTGGCTCGTGCTCCCTGCGGAGTCTAGACTGCCCTATTTGGAAGCATTGTGAACTCGCTCTTGCTCAGATGGCCTCCGTGTCCATTGCACAGTTACCTTACTCTCCAAACCAATGAGCGCTTTCCATGCACTTCCTGAAGCCCTGATGTGTGCACTGAGGTCGACGTTCTTGCAAATGATGTGGCCCAAAACATCTCCGTTTACAAAGGAGGTCTTAAACCAGAGAGAGAGAGAGAAAGAGAGAGAGAGTTTCTCTCAGACCTGGAGCCTGAAAGTCCACTTGAGGGCGTTGGCACCTTGGTTTCTCCTGAGACCTTCTCCTTGGCTGGCTGATGGCCGCATTCTTACTTCTGTCCTCACGTGGTCTCACTCTGTGCCCGTGCACCCCTGGTGGCTTTTTCTTTATAGCCTTTTTTTTTTTTTTAAAGTTTTATTTATTTGAGAGAAAGCACGTGTACGCATGATTATGGGGGAGGGGCAGAGGGAGAGAGTCTCAAGCAGAGTCCCCACTGAGCCCGGAGCCCAAAGTGGGGCTCAGTCTCACGACTCTCAAGCCATGACCTGAGCTGAAATCAAGAGTCAGGCGCTTAACCGGCTGAGCCACCCGGACGCCCCATCTCTTTATATCCTAATCTCTTCTAAGGATGCCGGTCAGATTGGGTAAGGGCTCACCATCGAGACCTCATTTTTTAACTTAGTTGCCTCTTTAGATGTCCTGTCACCAAATTATTATTATTTTTTTCCTGTCACCAAATTCTAAAGTACTGCGGGTTCAGGCAGGCATCAACATGTGAATTTTGGGGGATGGAATGGGGAGGCACAGTTCATTTAAAGTCCTAAGTGGCCAAGTAAAGAGATTTTAGCAGAGTTGGCATGTGAGGCAGCTCTGGGTTGCAGATGCTAGCAGCCTGGGGCTCAGTGTCTCCTCAGTGGGGTTCCTAATGTGTCCTCCACCCCGCCCCGTCCCTGTCCCCCGCCAGTGTGTATGCGTATGCAGCAGGAGCAGCCCAGCTTCCCTACCCCGAGAGCCTCGCCCTGAAGCCACGAATGTGTGTCCCCCCATCCTGGCTGGGTCTGCACGAGTTCACCGTCACTCCCGAGGGCAGGTTCCACTGGCCATCGCGTTTGTGTCACTGGGGAGGAGAGAAGAAGCCGTTCTCATTTCTGAGTATCAATGTGCTTGTCACAGAAACTCCCCCAAGTTCTTCTTTGAGTATGGGAGGTATTTATAAAGTCCTCTCGCACCTTTTCGCGTTTAATGGCGATGGATATCCTCTTGATAGAAGCGAGCTTGTTAAAATTGTTGTTTGCTAATCAGAGCCACGTTCTTGGGGGGCACTTAGGGCAGGGAGCACGAATGCAATTTAGGAAATCACTCAGCAGCAGCTGGAGAATGTTCTCAACGAGCTAGAAAATTGGGCCGAACAATATGCTCTGAAAGATGGCGGTTGTGCTCAGCTCAGTAATGTGAAGTGTTTTGTATTAAAAGCGAATGAATTACACTTGTACTCACCACAAACAGTTTACTTCGGTCATGAATATATAGATCTAAGGTTATTAAGGTTTGCGAGTTTTACGACTATATGTTGTAAACATTGACGAGTTTTACGCCTAAATGTTGTAAACGTTGATGTGCGTCTTGTCACAAGGGGGGATAGTCTCACGGTCTGTGTGTCCCCTGCCTCCCAGATCTCACGGCCATCACCCCGCTTTCTCTTCATGGCACACATCGCACCCCGAGAGTACGTTTTCTGTATTTGTTGAATGTGCCTCCTTCCATGCGAAGCAGAGCGTTCTCTGTTTTCTTATCCTGGGGCTGTGTCCTCTTCACTTAGAGCCGTGGCTGGCACTTCGCCAAATGTCTGTCGATGGAGCGAAGGAGGGTAGTGACTGTCCTACTTGTGTCCTCTCTACCTCAGTTCATGGTCCCCATTTTTTTTTTTTTAAATGGCATGACTTGGAATTTTTTACTCTTTTTTTTTTTTTTTTATTCATTAGAGAGCGAGAGACTGAGAATGAGAGGGGAGAAGGTCAGAGGGAGAAGCAGACTTCCCGCAGAGCCGGGAGTCCGATATGGGACTCGATCCCGGGACTCCGGGATCATGACCTGAGCCGAAGGCAGTTGCTTAACCAACTGAGCCACCCAGGCGCCCCTGGAATTTTTTACTCTTAAAAATTTGGCAAGTAGAGTATTTTCTTGGAGATTTTGATTAAAGAGCATAATTTAGAAAAACTTTTAACGCCATCACCTAATAACAACATTGTAATTATATTCCTTTCTCTGGGGTGGATATTAAGAAGAGAATATTGTAAAACTTTTGCATTGGACCAGCTTGGATGTAGCAACCCATCAGATCTGGTCCCTTCAGGGACTGCCAGCCCGGAATTTGGAATTAAGGAGGAACAATTCCATTAAATGCTTTAGTGCTGAGCAGGAAGAGCGGTTTACTCGGTCAGCAAACTTAGGACCCGTCAAAAGGGAAACAATCCTTCTGGACACAAAGAATGGAATAATAGTACATACGTCTACAGCCTGGGGTCTTCTGCTATCAGGCCCAGTCTCAGAAGTGTCCCCTTAGCACTTTCCTGTCCTGAGTCCAAAGCAAAGGGCCACTTATGGGTTAGGGAAGAGGGCGAACAGACCCTTTACTGAGTGGATTAGTGCTCTACCCACAACATGCTCTGTGAGTTGTCAGCAGCCTTATTTTGAGATGAAGGAACCAAGGCTCACAGGGGTCTGGTAGCTCCCTGACCTCATCAGGCTGGTCCGACGGCTTTGAACTTCTGTCCGAGTGCTTCCAGAACTCTTGATGTGACCTACACGAACAGGTGGGGTTGTGACCCACGTTGCTGAGATGTGCTCTGCAAGGGGCTGCGGTGCCCAGAGCGTGTCCCTGGGGCCCCGCCTGTGGTCAGGTGGCCCCAACCTGGGCTACCCTCTTAGCTGCAGAGGACGCAGACCGTGGTGGAGTGGAGGTCCTAGGGGTCTACATTTAAAATGAGGAGCAGGGGCGCCTGGGTGGCTCAGTGGGTTAAAGCCTCTGCCTTGGGCTCGGGTCATGATCTCAGGGTCCTGGGACCGAGCCCCGCGTCGTCGGGCTCTCTGCTCAGCAGGGAGCCTGCTTCCCCCCTCTCTCTGCCTGCCTCTCTGCCTACTTGTGATCTCTCTCTGTCAAATAAAATAAATAAAATCTTAGGGTATGTGCTATGGCAAATGCTGTGAAATGTGTAAGCCTGATGATTCACAGACATGTACCCTGGGGTAAATAATACATTATATGTTAATTAAAAAAAAAATCTTAAAAAAAAATGAGCAGTTTGAGGCGTTACTGTAGAAAAACACCTGCGTACTGAGAGAAGTGGCGTGTCCTTTGAGCCATTGGATGACTGCCACTGTGATTTGGACCGTTTGGGTTCTCTTCTTTCATATTCACATTGGAAAGGTTTTCAGGCCTAATGAAAGGGGTTGTACGCCCTGGATAGGGCTGTGGGGACATTGTGGACACTGATGGAGGCCTTGCCAGCATTTGTCTCCTGATAGTATTTGGGAAGAAGTATCTAGAAAAGGCACTTTGAAGGTGGTTGGGTGGCTCAGACCTCGGCCTTCGGCTCAGGTCATGGTCCCGGGTCCCGGGTCCCAGGTCCTGGGTTCGAGCCTTGTGGCCAGCTCCATGCTCAGCAGGGACTCTGCTCAGGGATCTTCCCTCTCTCCCTCGGCCCTTCTCCCTGCTCTCACACTTGCTCTCTCTCTCTCCCTCAAATAAATAAAATCTTAAAAAGAAGAAAGAAAGAAAGAAAGTGTACTTAGGTGAAGGTCACCAAATAGGATTTTCTCTTGGCTAGTATATACTTCATAAGTCATAATCACCTCGGAGACAAAGAAAAACGGAAACATTTTTATATGACGTAGATTCCTCCTTCTCCCATTCCTATACAGGGATGAAATAACGAGTATTTTCGCTTAGGTTTGGAATCTCAGTATTGCTCAATCGTTTTCCATCATGAAATATATAAATAATTGTTGGGTTTTAGTTGCGGGGAGGTTATCCTCAGCACCTGGTGGCTCTTTCACTGGGCTGCTTCTTAGAATCTCTTCGCAGGGCTCGACTCCAGTTTGCTGCCGATAGATTTGAGGACCTGGTTGGGTTCATTGATTTACGTTCATTTGTATTTGATTTGTATTCCCACTGGTACTGAAACTACAGATCTCTGACTCCTGTGCTGTCTTCGTCTCATTGTGTTTTCCAATTGTGTGTTTTCCCGTTTGGAGCACCCCCATTAATGTGGTTTCTGCCTGCTGTCCCTTTTACATTTGTAGGTGTATTTGTCAAACCTTGCACGAGAAGATCACAATCTTAGTGACTCATCAGTTGCAGTACCTAAAAGCTGCAAGCCAGATCCTGATATTGAAAGATGTAAGTAATTTCTTGAGGTCGGTGGAACTTGCTAGCGCTCAGGTGTGTTAAACGTGAGACCTCCCAGCAGGCCTCCGCTTGGGTTCGTGCTACACTCCCTCTCCTTCCTCACTTGTGCACCCCGCTCTCCCCAGAGCCGGTACTCACGCGTGAGGGAGGTGGGCTCGGAGCAGAGGTGATGGCCTGGTGCAGGGTTGGAAGCCACTGGCCAGTCCACAGCAGAGGAGGGCTGTGGTCTGATGCACGGCTTACAAAGGTCCCTCTTGACGCTTGCTGGAGGGCCAACCACAGAAGCAATCAGAGGTCTCAGTAAAGTTCAGAAGACGCAGCATGGGCTCAGGCTGGTGTACCGGTGGCTAGAGCGGCCATCACCAAGTACCACAAAGTGGGGGGCTTCAACTACAGGAGATTATCATCTTCTCCCTTCTGAAGGCTGCCGGTCCAGCACTGAGGTGCTGGCAGTGTCCCGCTCTCCCCGAAGGCTCCTGGGGAGAACCCTTCATTGCCTCTCCCAGCTTTTGGTGTTCGCCAGCTGTCCTTGCTGTTTGTGGCTTGCAGCCGCGGCCCTGTGGCCTGTAGCTCTGTCGTCACGTGGTGTTCGCTGCGTCTGGTCTCTCCTCTTACAAGGACATCCGCCATATTGGCTTTGGGGTCCTCCCAACTCCAGGACGACCTCAGCGCCATCACATCTATGAATCTATTTTGTAGATTTGTAGATCTATTTCTAAATAGATCTATTTCTAAATTAGGTCCCATCCATAGGTGTCCTTTTTGGGCCTCAGATGTATTTTTTGGGGGGGGGGGACCGCCATTCAACCCCCAACAGCTAGCATGGGTTTGAGGGGGTGGAAATGAGTGAGAATCTTCTGGCCTTGGTGGGGGTTTGACGTTTCACTCCCTGGTGTGTTTGCCTCGGAGCCTCAGCCCCTCGGTCGGTAAGGCTGGTCTGCCGCCTCCGGCCCTTGGTCGCATCCTCCCTTCGGCAAACGGCAATTCTGCTCTTGGAAGGATGGCGAGAGCGCAGAATCTCGGCCTCCGGTGAAGCAGTTCCCCGTGTCGGCTCTTCTGTGGCCCTCCGGGACTAGGAAGCTCCCTTCCCCAATCGGGAGACACTTCGATTCCCGGGCGGAGGGGCGAAGGGAGTCTGGCAGAGCCCCGGCGTTGGCGGGCTTACCGACTACAGAAGCAGGGGCGGCGGGAGGACAAGCTGGTTAGCCAGTCCCCTCACTGCTGCTGTCCGAGGACCTCGGCCCCGGTTTCCGTGCTGTCCATCCGGGAGCTCCCCTGGACGAGTTGGATCCGTCCCTGGTGTTCGTCCGGTCCCTCTCTAGCAGCTGAGTTGGGCCGGCTGTCCTCGTGTCCCCCCTGGAACTGGTCGGGGCTGGGCGGCCGACTGAGCCTGCTGTCTCTCTCTAGGTGACGAGTCATTTCCTTGTGCGTCTGCACTTATTAAGTCGAAAGTGGTAATTTCATTCAACAAGGCGTCTGAGTTTTGCCTCCCAAATGGAACAAGACACTGTATCAAGAATAATTTTTCAATTCTCCGGTATCAGGCTGGTTCCCAAAAGCTTCGTTGGGTTTATTGTCAGTGGCGCACATCAGGGCCCGGATGGGAAGGGTCCCAGATGGGGTCCTGGGCCCCTTGCCCTCACCTGGCCTGTCTTCCCCAGAGCCTTCCCTCCTTGGCTTTGTTGGGCACCCTGAGATTTCGCCCAATATTTTGTCTGCCACTGAGTAGAGCAGCTGTGTATTCTTTTATGGGGGTGAGATGCCATGGAAGGCCCCTGCACATTATTTCCTGGGACTTGGTAAGGAAGGGGAACTGTGCAGTGATATGTCACGTGGGTTTCAAGAAAATCCTTTGATTTGCTGGAGCTTAAGGAGTCGCTTGATTTTGGGAAGCCTAGTTGCCTGCTTGTGGTTGGTGCTCCCGAAGCGTAACTTTCATGGATTTGGGTGTGTTGACTCTGGCTTCGGGTTGGGTTTGCTTGTGTAGAAGCACCCCTCCCCCCGCCAACAAGGCATGAGAGTCACCCCAGTCAGATGGTCGCCTACGTTAATGGCTTCAGCAGGTGGAGTATTGAACTCTCAGGTGGGAGCTTCCTGAGTCTGTGGGCCGCTGTAAAGACGACCTCCCACGTGTTTGGTCCTAGAGCGGCGCGTGGTACCGTGGCCGTGGCCAGCAGAGAGGCGATGGGGGCCTCTGACCGCACACAGGTGACCACATTGTGTCGAGCTTCATTCTTCCCTGGAATCGCCTCCCCAGCGTGACCTTGTTCGTTTGAATACATGACACTTGGCTCGATTTCCGTGTCATCTAAAAAGACTGTGCTGGTATTCCCGCCCACATCTGTCCTTTTTGCTTCTTTAAATGCCCGTGGTAGTTGGTGACCTCCATCCTTAACACAGAGCCCCACAGCACCTACCACGGGGTCCGACGAAACACAAGGCTCGATTCTGTGTCCAGTCGAGTTGCAGTCCATGCGTCAACCAGAATTTCAGGCCTGCGGGTCATTTTCTTATGAAAATGGTAATTTAAGACCAATTAACTTTTTTTGATTAGCGTTAGACGAGTGTTGTCAAAGGCACATGAGCGCCTGTCAGATTCTTTTATTTTTATTTTTATTTTAGGGCAAGATGGTACAGAAGGGAACTTACACAGAGTTTCTGAGATCCGGGGTGGATTTCGGCTCCCTTTTAAAGAAGGAAAACGAGGAGGCCGACCACAGTCCAGCTCCAGGATCTCCTACCCGGAGGACTCGGAGCTTCTCCGAGTCTTCTGTTTGGTCCCAGCAGTCGTCCAGACACTCCCTGAAAGATGGCGCGCCCGAGGTCCCAGCGGTGAGTTCTCGCCGCGGGCTCTGCTCCTGTCAGCTCTCGGCGGCCTCACGTGTCTTCATTCTGCTCCGCGCGTGACCTCTTCCTTGGTCCCAGAGTGGACTCCAAGGTTCCAAGGCCTTATTCCACGGACTTCGTAGAATTAAAACAGGATGAAGGGAGCAGGCCTGAGGAGGGCTCTCCTTTGGGTGTTGGATCGAGAATGTCGGGGGGGCTTCAAGTTCCAGAACCACACATCTCAGCCGTCTGAACCCACAGAGGCCCGCAGACACCCAAGGACGTCCTTGGCTTCTGGGAACCTGCAGTGCATTCTTCATTCTCTGCACAGCCGTGCGGAAATGCCCTGCCTCTCTCTCCCTTAAAAATAAACGCAGGTGGTCCTCAATAGCCAACCCCCCACAGTCCAAATGGAGGAGCCTGGATGATTCTGGGAAGGATGCAGATGAGTCCTGAGGGAGGACTCACTCTCTGAAACTCAGGAACCAAAGATTCAGACCACATGCCATCCCCTGTCATCCCGACGCCCACTCCTCTTGCTGTTTGAGCTGTTTACTCTATTTGGCTCCTATTTCGAGCTCCTGCGGTGTTTTGTGTTTCCATCCCTGAGCGACACAAATGATCTGCGGTGATACGGTAGCTGCACAGTATCTTGTGTATTATTGTGGAATGAGCTTCTGCATTTGTCCTTGAATGGGGTGCATTGTGCCTGTGCCAGAAATCGTGATGTTCCCCTTTCAGCAAAGTGAATAACCTCGTACAAACAACCTTTGCTCTTTGCTCATAGACTCCTAGAAGGGGGATGGGTGGGTCCCACGGTGACTGCGTAGATGCTTTGGCGAGATCCTCGTACACCATCCTCCCGAGGACGCGTACCATATTGTGCCCCTCCCAGTGTGTAAGGCGGGCCTCTCTGCTCCTGGCTTTGCCAGCGGGCGCACCGTTGAATTTTTTTTTTTTTTTTTTTTTAAGATTTTTATTTATTTATTAGAGAGCGAGAGACTGAGAATGAGAGGGGAGAAGGTCAGAGGGAGAAGCAGACCTCCCGCAGAGCCGGGACTCTGATATGGGACTCGATCCCGGGACTCTGGGATCATGACCTGAGCCAAAGGCAGTTGCTCAACCAACTGAGCCACCCAGGCGCCCCGCACCGTTGAATTTTTGACATTTGGGGGTACGTTATACAAAATTTTGTTTCTTACTGCCTTTTTTTTTTTCTCCCCCTTTCCCTTCTCAGAACGAGAACACACCGGCTGCTGTGTCTGAGGAGAGTCGTTCGGAAGGAAAAGTGGGTGTTAAGGCTTACAAGAATTACCTAATGGCCGGCGCTCACTGGCTAGTGATCGTGTTCCTCCTTCTGCTAAATGTCATAGCTCAGGTAAGGAAGGGCATTTGTTTTGTTTGGTGGCCTTAGCTTGATACAGCGTATGTGCTCTGTATTTACTCTCTTATTACCGTATTTTGCAGTCCACTTGGATTTACCTTGGAACAGGGTATCTTAGGGGACCAAGTAACCGACTTTTACTGGTGTTACGTGGACGTGACGAGAGCTTCTAGGGGGATAAAAAAAAAGGATATCTTTTAAAGATTTTAAAATGTAATGTGAACTTACATGCTGTGCTGTTACTTGGGGTGTCAGGCATGGCCTAGACCGGAGCTGGAAGAACTGTGTCCGTTTTCCAGGGCCTTCTGACCGGTCCCCTTGGGTGAGGGAGAGTGTCGAGGGGCTCAGAGGCATGTGATCTTTTTGCCTCTCTGTTCTAGGTGGCCTACGTTCTTCAGGACTGGTGGCTCTCCTACTGGTGAGTTGTTTCCAGTCTCATGTGAGGGGCCGCAAAATCGGGCAGCCTCCTTCCCACAGAGACGGGCGGGAGCGGGGTTCGTGCAGCCGCCTGTCCTGATCCTCCCTAAGTTTCCCCAAAGAGAAGGAAAAACCCTCCCACAGTCTCTCCCCATGTCGGATCCTCGGACAGTTTGGAGAACTGAAAGTTGAATTTTTTTTTTTTAAGATTTTATTCATTTATCTGACAGAGAGATACACAGCGAGAGAGGGAACACAAACAGGGGAAGTGGGAGAGGGGGAGGGAGAAACAGAAGCAGGCTTCCTGCCAAGCAGGGAGCCCGATGCGGGGCTCGATCCCAAGACCCTGGGATCATGACCAGAGCCGAATGCAGATGCTTAAGGACCGAGCCACCCAGAAAGTTGAATTTTTATAAGGTAGACGTACTGGGGCCCGGCACGCTGGGAATCCTTTTCCAGCATAAATCATGCCTCCCAAATTCAGGCTAACTTTTTTTTTTTTTTCTTTTTGTACTTATCTAAATTCTAGCTATAGTTGAATATATTTTTTCCCCCGTTTTCCACAGGGCAAACGAACAAAGTGCCCTGAATGTCACGGTAAATGGAGAAGAAAATGTCACCGAGGAGCTCGATCTTGCCTGGTACTTAGGAATTTATTCAGGTAAAGTTTAATCATTCGGTTTATTATCCTGGAGTCTGAGGTGCTTACAATGAGCCTGTGTGAGAAACTAGGGCTTCCAGGAGTAATTCAGTAATGTCTTAACAGATTAAGAGTCTGAGTCGCATTTACTCTGTGAATTAATTAGAATAATTATTTTTAAAATCTACTAGAAGAAAGAGGTTGAATGAAGACTCTTAATTTGCTCTGTACTGGATTTTGGAAGTTAAACCAGGATTGAGCATTCAGAAAATCAGCCACTGGAAATTTGTGGCTATTGTCTATTCTAATGGGTTGCTTTAGCTAAATCTTATATCATTATTTGGATGGGCAAGGGGATTAGAAACGGATCCCCACCCTGTGGTTCGGATTGTTCCAATTCTGTCTGAATAAACCCCTGGCTTTTATTGAACTTGGATGAAATCCTCTGGCAGCAAGGTTCCCCCACATAAAAGCATTATTCCCTCGCAGGTATGCAAAGCTCCCTTCCCCATACTGCTCTTCGCTTGGGCTTCACTAATTACTTAAGAGAGAAGCTAAGCAGGGAAAAATCCAGTGTCTGGGAATTAGGATTCCTTCTCTTTCTTACCTTGAGATCACAATGTTATCGCGTCCCCAACTGCGTGATTAATTTAACATTTGGCTTGCCAGGCTAATATTAACACAGCTCTCTGTTTTCACAAGAGTGCTTAGAATATATGTGGCATCACATACTTGTTAAAGGAAAGCCTCATCTAAAATTTTAAATATTCTCACCGGAAACGCTCATACAAGCTTTCTGCAAAGATAGAGCAAGTGATCTTTGTGAAAACCTACTCACTGAAATCTGGTATTGATTTCGTTGAACACTTGCTATGAAACCCTGAACACAGAGCCGTTGGTGGGGCACGAGAGGCCCGGAGGGAGGAAGGAGCGGTTTTACTGTGCATTCAAGGAGGATGGGGGGGACTGAGGAAAATGCCTGTGGACAGAGTTGAGGCATTTGAGCAGCTACAAGAGTGTAAACAACAGCAAAGTGTCCTCTGAAGGGGAAAAATGCACTCGATGGGGGTATTTATCACAGAAGTTTACCCCCCCATCTGTTTAGCATTGGGAGTTCAGGAGATCAGTACTCATTTGTGTCCTTAATAAAATCTATAATTTAAATGATTACGTTTCATTTAAAGATGCTTTGTGTTTTTTGTATAAAACCCTCGGGGTGAGAGATTAGTTGCTCACTGAGATGATTTCATACAAAACCAGAATTTGTATTTTCTTGCAATTCAGTTGAGAGATTTTCTACTCGCCACTTAATATGGTATTTTCATATTCTTTAAAAGCCACCAGGGTATTTGCTACAAAGAAATGATACATCATTTGCCCTGTTCCCTGTTAATTCACATGCCAGTGTCAGGACATACTGCGGTTTTAGATGATGAGACGCGTGAATAGTAAAACTTGAAATGTAGAGAAGGGCAGATTGACTAGTTTTTATAATTCTTTTTCTTCTGAGGTTTTTTTTTTTTTTAAGATTTTATTTATTTGACAGAGAGAAAGAGATCACAAGTAGGCAGAGGGGCAGGCAGAGGGAGAGGGGGAAGCAGGCTCCCTGCTGAGCAGAGAGCCCGACGGGGCTCAATCCCAGGACCCTGAGATCATGACCTGGGCCGAAGACAGAGGCTTAACCCACTGAGCCACCCAGGTGCCCCTCTTCTGAGTTTTTAATAGAACTTGTAATTGAATTAGGAAAGCCTAGCATGAAATTGTATACACCTGATTTTTTTCTTACGTTTAGTTTCTCTTTAATGAGAGAAAAAGAAATTATATTCTTTATAAACGTATCTTACAAATGCCTTGAACTCTTACAGAACCCATGGTGTTTTATGGAATAAAATACACAATATCTTTCTAAACTGCCTGACATGCTTTGGCATCGCTGAAGAAAGGAGATGTTCTCTGAACGGTATTTCTTTCTTTCAGGTTTAACGGTGGCTACCGTCCTTTTTGGCATAGCGAGATCCCTATTGGTATTCTACGTCCTCGTGCATTCTTCACAAACTCTGCACAACAAAATGTTCGAATCCATTCTGCGAGCTCCGGTGTTGTTCTTTGATAGAAACCCGATCGGTAAGTGAGACACCCTCGTTTCTCGGTCAGTTGGCCTCGTCGGCACAGTTAGCGTCTGATCCCATTTCAGCATTCGGAAACGCAGGAGAGGCTTAGAAGAAATGACTACGTGTGTTGATTCCTTTTCTATAAAAAGCTCCACTGGCAGTTTGCTCCTACCAGACAAAATCTGACTGGGAGGGGCCTAGAAGCTTCTATTCCAGTGTCTGTGGAAAATGAGTGTTCACTTTGCACATAGATCGGCAGCAGCCAGCTCCCTGGTGCGAGTGGCCCTGGAGGTGCCCTCGTGGTTGACGCCTCCAGCCCAAGTTCTTTGACCTGCCTTGCTCCTGAAGGCAGCCCCCTGACCTGGCTTCCTGGGAAGAGTCGTCCATCAACACCTGTTCCCTCTGTTCGGGCGGTTTCGTTTCTGAAGGAGACAATTGACAGGGCCTGTCCGGGCAGGGACGTGAGCGTGCTCTTCACTAGCCGTGGGACCTGGGTCGAGGCGTGTCCATGCTCCCAGGCAGGCGAATCTGGAAGCCGGATGTTGTGGTTAACAGTGGGGAGCGTGGATCCAGCTGCTTGGGTTCAGCCCCGGTGCTAGCTACTAATTGTAAGAGCTGGTTACGGTTCTATGAATCCTCAGGTGCTGGCTCCTTAATTTCTCTGTGTCTCAGTGTTCTTTCCTGGGAAATGGGGGTGCTGTGTACTTACTCTCAAGATATTGTGGGAATAAGGTATGCCTGGGTGGCTCAGTTAAGCGTCTGCCTTCAGCTCAGGTCATGATCCCGGGGTCCTGGGATCGAGCCCCATGTCGGGCTCCTTGGTCAGCAGGGAGCCTGCTTCTCCCTTTGCTGGCCATTCCCCCTGCTTGTGCGTGCGCGCTCTCTCTCTCTCTCTCTCTCTCTCTGACAAATAAATAAAAACTTAAAAAAAAGGATATTGCGGGAATAAAACAGATCAGTACATTCACGCTGCATGGAGGGTCAGCACCCATGAAATCTCAGCCACGGTGACATCGTGGTGGGTTGCAGTCTCCTCACCTGGGAAATGGAAAGCAGAGCTGCCCTCCGTGCTTCACGCGGCTGTCGTGAGGGTTAAATAGGGCTGTTCAGGAGAGCATTCTGTGCAGTCCGTTCCATATGTTTGTGTAGCCCAGGCCTTGCACAGAGCACAGACACGGCGACCCGCGCAGGCCCCCACGAGGCTGCACCCTTGTCGCGGCTGCCCCCTTGTCGCGGCTGCCGTCGGAAAGGGACCAGAGGCCTTACATACATATCTGACGCCGGGAAGCTGCTCCACTTTGCCAGTTAATTTGAAAGCTACAGTCATAAAGTTTGGAGCGTCCAGTGGGACTGCACCTCTGTTATCACAGCCTCTGAATGCTTGTGGCCACCGTTAACCGGGCACTTTCTGTCCAGGACCTGTAGGCTTCTCCACATGCTGACTTCTTTATTATTCAAGGATTTGGGACCGAGTCTCAATCTTCAGGGTTGCTAATCTTAGCGCGGCACACTACCGTTTATCTTGCCTCCCCCTCCCTCCCGTATCTATTAGCCGGGCTTCATCCCTTCTAGAAAAGAGAAGCCCAAGGAGGGATTCCCAAAGATAGGCCTAGTTGGCCCAGAACGTTTAGGGGCCCTGAATTATTTATTCTTTTTGGTGGTAGATTATAAGAAAATATTATTTTAATTAAAAATATTTAAGCGGTAGACTTTACCATTGAGTTAAACTTTTTGTAGTTTTCTTTTTTTGAAGATTTTATTTTTTATTTGACAGAGAGCGAGATCACAAGTAGGCAGAGAGGCAGGCAGAGAGAGAGGAGGAAGCAGGCTCCCTGCTGAGCAGAGAGCCCGATGCGGGGCTCGATCCCAGGACCCTGAGATCATGACCTGAGCCAAAGGCAGAGGCTTTAACCCACTGAGCCACCCAGGTGCCCCCTTTTTGTAGTTTTTAAACTAATGGGAAGAACAAGCCAAGGGCTTGAATTATGGTTTGTAGTAGACATCATTGATTGTATGTGGTTTAATGGTTATGTAATATTAAAAAACAATTCCCCTCTAGAGTTGAGGGGTGGCCGGGCTCAATTGTTATGTCCCGTTAAGTATCCATGTGAAGTTGGTTCAAGTGCTCAGTGTGATGTCGTTTCGT
>CM052810.1:12948030-12973180 GCA_028533885.1 Nasua narica | reverse complement strand
TATATTTCCCCTATGTCCTGCTGTTTGGGGAATGATCTTACAGTTAACCAGGAAATTGCCACGAATTCTTGTGTGACCTTGGGTAAGTCACTTAAATTCACTTTGTTTCCCTTTCTTATCTACAGGATGAGGTGGGTGGCATGGAGGATATCTAGTTTCTTCAAAAGTTTGTGGAACAATCAGGAAAATTGTCCTATTACATGAAATAGTCTATACATATATATATATATTTAAAGATTTTATTTATTTATTTGACAGACAGAGAGAGAGAGAGATCACAAGTAGGCAGAGAGGCAGGCAGAGAGAGGTGGGGGAAGCAGGCTCCCCGCCAAGTAGGGGGCCTGATGCAGGGCTCGATCCCAGGACCCTGAGATCATGACCTGAGCTGAAGGCAGAGGCTTTAACCCACTGAGCCACCCAGAAGCCCCTATACTATACATTTTATTTATTTATTTATTTATTTATTTATTTATTTATTTATTAAAGATTTTATTTATTTATTTGAGAGAGAGAGAGAGCGAGCATGAGAGGGGAAAAGGTCAGAGGGAGAAGCAGACTCCCCGTGGAGCTGGGAGCCTGATGTGGGACTCGATCCTGGGACTCCGGGATCATGACCCGAGCTGAAGGCAGTTGCTTAACCAACTGAGCCACCCAGGCGCCCCTATTTTTATTTTTTTAAAGATTTATTTATTTATTTATTTGAGAGGGGAGAGAGAGCACGACCAAGAGGGGGGGCAGCAGAGGGAGAGGGAGAAGCAGACTCCCTCTGAGATCATGACCTGAGCTGAAGGCAGACACTTAACCAACTGAGCCACTCAGATGCTGACTAGAATGTTTTTAAATGCACTTGGGGGCTCCTGGGTGACTCACTCAGTTAGGTGTCTGCCTTCAGCACAGGTCATGAGTCCAGGGTCCTGGGATCGAGCCCCGCAACGGGCTTCCTGCTCAGCCTGAGAGTCTGCTTCTCTTCTCACTTCCCCTGCCCTTGTGCTCACACACACACACACACTTCTATCAAATAAATAATAAAATCTTTAAAAAAAGTAAAATGTTGGAATCTCTTTTAGTCAAGGGATGGTAAGACAGAGAGGCGCAAAAAGCCGTAACGAAGGAAGAAGTTTTTATACTCACAGATTCCCTAGAAGCAGGAGGCCTGGCGCCCCACATGGGGCTCCTGGGGAAGCCCCCAGAGCCGGTGGGGGAGGCAGGAGTGAGCGGAAAGCCTGGCCCACGCCTTCACGGTGGCTTTCCTGGGAAGGAATGGACGAGGCAGAGTACCAGGCTCAGCAGGTCCAGGACTGGCTGGCCTGAATAATCGCCGCGGGCTCTGGGGTGTAGGGGCGGTCCTAAATTGTCCGGACCAGGCCCTGGGTTGATGGGGGCCAAGGAGGAGAAGGCAGTTGGCGGGTGTGGCCCTTGGATGTGTTGATTTCCACGAGAAAGGCGACTTGTTTGTTAGCCCTGGGGGGGCAGCCTCCCTCTCCCCCACCTGCGGCAGTGAGGCTGAGGAGGAGGCCAAAAATAGGAACAAACAGTTGATTCAGGTGTATGGAGACTCGCTCCTTTGATGTCTGCAAAGTAGGGAAGCGAAGCCAGTGCTCGGCACTTCCACTTCTCCTTAGGGCTTCGAACGCTCATCCGATCTTCAGGACTTGTTTTCTCCTGTAAATATTTTGTGTGGAAAAGGGTCAGGTTATTTTTCACAGGGTTCACTGCTCCTGGATCTGCTCTTTGCCCAGCCAACCATACAGGTGACAAATCAGCTCTCTCGAGTGTCCTCTGTGCAGTTTCCCTGCCTTCGACGACCTCTCCTCCTCAGGGACACTTTCTGGGGAAACAGTCTGCTGGAACTAGTAATTTCAGAACTTCCTGCTGCTCTGCATTTTTAGGTCATTCCAGAACTTTCGGAAAGGTCTACTGCTCTTAAATGAAGTCGGGATAATTAAGTTGCCTTTCGGGAGCCAGCTGGTTTCACAATTAGGCTTTGTCCAGGTTTTTGTATGTATTACAGAACAAATCGATTACCAAAGGTTGACAATTTGGCAAATAGCTAACGTCATATTGTGGCTACAAAGGAACCCTGTAGGTAGTTAATTCAGTTATTCACTAATGAGTGCCTTCATCAAAGCATTCATTAGATTCCTGGCACAGAATATAGATCTGGGGACTTGGTGAGGAAAAGGACAGAAGCCTTTCCTCCGTGGGTGTGCTGACAATCACTCAGCAAACAATCAGCTCAGCGTGCTAAGTGCTGTCTGGTGGTAAAGTTCAGGGAGTACGCGCACTTCCCAGGAGAACTAGCGCGGGATCCATCTTGAAAGATGGGTGAAAGTTTGCCAAGGAGAAAACAGGGAGGGCATTTCAGGCTACGGGACTCATGCAGCTCTACAACTTATTAACTGCATGACTCTGGGCAAAATGCTTGATCCATGAGCTCCGCCATCTGTAAAATGGGAATAATATCATCTCCTTCAGAGGGCAGCAGTGAGAATTAAGTGAGGCCCTTCATGTAGAGCAGTGAGAACTGTCTGGCACAGGGGGCAAAGGTCTCAGAGCAGGAGGGAACCAAGGGCCTGAGCACTGAAGGGAATAGGATTTTGTAGGGGCTCGAAGTTGTGCAGGGAGATGTGAAAAATCAGTCTGCAGGTGTCGGGAAAGGGGAGCTTGCCAACGGACCTTTAGGCTCGACGTTGTCTTGGAGGAGCTGGAACGCTATTGAGACATGCTGAGCAGAGAACACCTGATGGGGCCCTCGTTTTCGAGAGATTCTGCTGTATTTCATGTTAAAACCAGGACCAAGGGGGCAGCAGTGGGAACAGGCAAGGAAGATGTTTGGAGGTAGAGCTGGTGAGCTGGCAATGGGGTGACTTGTGAGGGACGAGAGGGGTCAAGGATGGCCCTGAGCACCCCTGCCTGGAGACTTGATGAGCACTGACAGAAAGTTCCTTGTAGAGCACGTGGGAAGGCTGACGCCATCTGAGGTACCATTAACAGCACAAGAATGTCAGAATGAGGAGGGCAGTAGGTCCCTGCCTCCTATATTCTATAGTTAAATTGCATAGTGCTGGTGTCGGGCACCATATTTTAAGGGACGTGAACATAAACCACATTCGCTGATTCTAGAGGTTGGTGAACTGGAGGATGAGGGGTCTTGAGTTAAATTCCAATGGGGAATTATTTTCATCTGGAAAACAAAGAGGAAGACTATGGTCATGGAGGGGGAGTGGGAAAGAGATAAGTAGCACCATTGGGTAAACTTTGCTATGGAATCAGACTTAGAGGCACTATGAAGAAGAAACTTCTTTGAGACTCCCCCAGAATGGAATAGGTTGTCCCACAAAGAACTGGCTAGAGGGGTGCGTAGGTGGCTCAGCTGGCTAAGCGGCCAACTCTTGGTCTCGGCTCAGGTCATGATCTCAGGGTCCTGAGATCAAGCCCTGTGTCGGACTCTGCGCTCAGCAGGAGTCTGCTTGAGAGTCTCTCTCCCCCTCTCCCAACTCTTGCACACGCTCTCTCTCTTAAACAAACAGAACTGGCTAGAAGTATCCAGGGGAGGCTGATGATTCTCTGCTAAAAGGGTAGTAGAAATAATCCCAGCACTGGTTGGGAAGAGAGAATAGGTAATCTCTAAAGCCATTTCCAGTTTGAGATCTGAGTTCTGTGAACATGTCAAAAGAGAAAGAAATATTGAAGCACCAATCTTCCTGATTTGCTATTGACTTAAATACTTTTGGGCAACTGCGGGGCTCTGTGCTGGGCACTCGGGAACACAGCAATAAGGAGACTTTGTCTTTGCCCTAGAAGGGAACACCAGTTAAAGTAGGAAATGTTATATATGTTGTATTAATGTTATTATATTTAAGCCAATGTTTTAATATATGTTAGAGTGAATATAGTGCATATGTAATTCTCCATCTAAATTGATATTTTAAATGGTCCTGAGCAAACCCAAGGGATGCCACCAACCCTTGCCAGGGAAGGAATGACTTCTAAGTCCAGGCATAAAGCTAAGTGATGGGGGCTGGGGGATATGCGAGGAAAAGTCCTGCCTTTAATTAAATTTCTTTGGATCAATATTTTTGATTCCCGTGTACCAAATATAGTCCACGTATAAAAACCAGACCAGCCATCCTGTTGGGAGACTGATTTTCTCCAGAACACAATATGTGGACTTTTGGCAAGAGGGGCAGAGGGAAATGAAGGCTGTTTTCTATCTTACTACAACCAGATGTTCTCATTTAATCCACCAGCAAACACGGAGCCAGTCTTATCTGGGAGTTTCAGCCCGCTCTGCAGGACTCCTATGAATGTCCCTACTAAACTGATTCTCTGCTGCGTGGAGACCCTTCCTTGGCTCTGTGCCCTGGCTCTGTGCTCTTCCTGCTTTGCTCAGCTCCCATTCCTGGAGATCAGCTGATGCCCTCTCTCCTGTTTGAACCTGGACCTCAGACCCCTCGCTTTGTTCTGCGGGCTAATGTCTGGGTTCCAGGCAGTAGATCTGTCTTATGACCTTCCTGCCTGCTAATTCCAGCCTGCCTGGCTGCTCAGCTCCGACCCAATGCCTTCTCTGAGCCGTAAGCTCTGGACTCAACTGATCTGCCTCCTGGTTCTGCTCCCTCGCCAGAACGTGCCCTTCTCTGTGCCCGCCCTGTTCCCCTGGAAGAGCTACTGGAGTAGGTCTCCAAGCTGTGAGCGTTTGCGGAGGAAGGAGAAGCAGGTGGGAAGAAATGAAGCAGGAATACACAGCCTAGGGAGCAAACCGGATTGCGAACAGTTGGGCGTGGCCTTGGTAGGGGGTGGAGCCACCAAGTGGGACCCGCAGATACTGTTATAGAATTATCTGGGATCCGTTTATATCACCTGGGAAAATACCCATGTATCCTACTGACAATCTCTATCCCCGATTCAAGTTAGGACTGGCCGAGTTTTGAGCCTGAGAGAAGGTAGTGCTTTTCCCTTGAAACGTCCCACTTCGACTGCAGCTCCAATTCTATCCTGTAGGGGGCGCGCAGGTCCTTGTGGGGGCGGTAACGTGGCCTCTGCTTTGCCCTGCGTTTTCTGCTTCTGCTTCCAGTGCCCTCATTAATTCTTACTGGGAGTGGTGGGGGTGGAAGCCGGGCGGAGGTGCGGGTCTACCGTTGCCCAGGGTGGCGAGCCGTCCAGCCTGTGGTCCAGTGCCACTAGAATTCTAAAGCAGATTCCCACTAGAGTTGGCATACCACGTGGCGCACGCGTGTGCGGACACAGCTGGTTCTACAGGAGAGTAGACGTTATTCTCACCATGCAGACACCTCTACACCTCTCTCTCTCTCTCTGTCTCTCTGTCTCTCTCTCTCACACACACACACAGACTCACATTCACCATGCAGGTACACACGCACCTCGACACCCAAACGCCCATATACGACCACACAGGCTCCTCACCAAACTCACCGTGGTGAACCTTGCTCACGTCAGCCACCATAGCTTGGGCTCCAAACTTTGGAGACCAAGGTCTTCACGGACAGAAATGTGGGTCCACAGGGGTGTCTGGGGGGCTCAGTTGGTTAAGCGTCCCACTCTTGATTTTGGTTCTAGTCATGATCTCGGGGTCCTGCGATGCAGCCCTGCATGGGGCTGTGCACTCAGCGTGGAGTCCAGTTGAGATTCTCTCCCCCTCTCTGTCTGCATGCTCTTTCTCTCTCTCAAAAGAAAAAAAAAATGTGGATCTCCTGCACAGAAAGAGTTGAAGATTTCTGCTCACCAGCGCCAGAATAATGAGCATTTCACCCTGGAGCAGGGGGTCAGCACAGAGAACTTATTTTCTGGCCTCGGCCTTAGTGCCTCTCACAGCCGGGAATAGGAACACCCTCCACCACACTGTGGTCTTTGTCTGACTAGAAATCGCCTTTACCTTCCTCCACGTCTTCTCGCTTGCTAAGTATTCCCTCAGGTGAACTCTGGGATCTGGCACACTGTGAATACTCCATATTGATCAGTTCCCTCCTTTCCCTTCCTTCCCCTTTCCTTTCCTCCCTTCTTTTCAGATTGCAGATCTTGAAACTTGACTTTCTAGTCAAATCCCGGATCTGCCCTTACTAGCTGTGTGACCCTGGTCTATTACTTAACCTCTCTGTTTCAGTTTCCTTATCTTTAAAATGAGGCTGATGATAGTATCTTCTCTATGAGAAAGGTCAGAGGAGGTGATATATGAGTTAGCTATTATTGTTGTTTGCTCCAGGCCACAATTCTAGCCTTTTATTTATTTTTTATTTTTTAATTTCATTGAAATCCTTCTTTTTTTTTTCTTTTTAAAGATTGTACTTATTTATTTCAGAGAGAGAGACAGTGAGAGAGGGGAATACAAGCAGGGGGAGGGGGAGAGGGAGAAGCAGGCTTCCCGCAGAGCAGGGAGCCCGATGCAGGGCTCAATCCCAGGACCCTGGAATCATGACCTGAGCTGAAGGCAGAGGCTTAATTCTAGCTTTTTAAGACTGCTTTGTCTCCTGACTTGGTCGTCTTTATATTTATATTAGCCACTCTCCCAGCTTAGCATCATCTAAAAACCTGCAGCCTATACCCTGGGGTCTCTGTGGGATTCCTTCTATTGAGGTGAAGACACCTGCCACCCTCCCCCACTCCTTGCCCCAGAATTCCAAATCTGGGAGGCTGGGCGCACAGCCTCACTTCCTTGCTTCTTCCAAACTGCTGACTCCAGAGTTTCACGGAGCCAGCCCCCTTCGGAATTCCGTGTCATTTTCTTTGTATCTTCCCCATACCCCCTCCTGACTTTCTCGCTTGTTTGGAGGAGACCACCACTCAGCTTGTCCCCTAGGCTGGAAACCTGGGGTCACAGAACACTCACCTGCTGCTTCTTGAGACCCCCCACTCGGTCACTTGCCAAATTCTGTAGAACCTGCCCTCGCCGCCCTCCTCTTCTCCCGGTGGGGAGGTGCGCCTTGTCTCAGGCTCAGGGGCTCCCCGAGGTCCAGGGGCACCAGGGGCAGGGTGTCTCGGGCACCAGGGGCTCCCTGCTGACCTAGATTGGGACCAGACACTAGAAAGACATGACTCTCTGCTCTGCCACTTGGTCTAAGCAAGGCTATCCCACGCTGCCACGTAAAACCTGCAAAGGCAGAGATTCCCAGCTTCGTCCTGGGCTTTATTCGGCTGCCTTACTTACTCCATGCCAAGCCCCACACGACCCAGCATCTCATTTAACTCCCAGAGTGACCCTCGGAGGTAGGCACTGTAGTCACATCCATTCTAGAGAGGAGGTGACCAGAGTTCTGAGAACTTCCGAAACTTGCTCGGTTTCACAGCTGAGGCGGTGGCCGTGGCAGGATTGCAGTGTCAGTCCGTGGCTCCCGAAGCCAGCGGACTGCCTGCCCACCAAGGACACCCCGTGGCGAGTTCCCGGCGAGAGGAATGCCCCACAGCCATGCTGACCCCCTTCCCAGTCTCCCTGCTGCAACCAGATTGGATGCTGCGCGTAATCTTTTTCCTAGTCTGTGCCGCTGCTCACGCTGTTTGGGGCAAATGCCTTTCCTCCTCTCCTCTGTGTCCTTCTCCCTTCAACCTCCACCTCAAATGCCACCTCTCATGCAAAGCCTTTTTAATCTTCTAACCAGAAGGGACCTCTGTCTCTGTCCACCTGCACGGCACTTGGTACTTTTCTTTTTTTATTTTTTTTTTTTACTTGGTACTTTTCTGATTGTGATTTTGTTTCTCTGGCTTGTGTTGCAGTTACTCATGTACTTGTCCTTTCCCACCACTAGCTTATAAGCCCCCTGAAAACAGAGATTGAGCAATGTCTCTCTACCCCTTGCTAGAAGGGTGCCCTGCACAAGATCTCTGCTGTCTAGGTACATGCCGAATGAGTGAATTTTTTGTTGGCCTGAATGGACGGTTGCAAGCCTAGGACCACAGGGGCTGGTTCACCATCTTTGGTGCCATAACTGAATCCATCTGGATGCTTGCCAGGCCCACCTTTCTCCTTCCTGTCTACATAGCATGCGAGAGATTGGAAAGCATCTTAGTAAACTCCTCAAAAGAGACGGGGCCTGCTATGGTGTTTCTTGCTCTCAGGAATCATGCTGGCTCCTGATGGGGGCTTCTTTCTTTAGTAAGCACTTGAAACCCATCTCTTCAGTGATCTATTCTAGAATTACCGGGGGGTTGCTACCAAGCTCACCAATGGTAATTTCTGGCATGTACCAATTTGAGATTTGGGACGTTTCCTCAATCCCTAGGCTTCTCCCTGGTCTTGTTTTCCTTCCTTCTAAGATCACATCTGGCCCTTTCATTCAGACGTTCACATTCTGAAAAATCTCAGGACCGTTCTCAGTGTTGCCTTTGAACCATAGAAAACAGCCTACGTTTGAAAGGTGAACTGAGGAATCAGAATGTGATAAAAATGACTCTGATTATTCTGACCATTTGAATAATGGTCAAATTTTCTGATCCTCTCTGAGGATTTTCTGTCCTCTGAGTGGTTCTGGGCCGAGTCCTCCTCTTGGTAATTAAGGACTTTGAGATATGGATGTGGCTGCTGGTCTTATCCATAAGTCATCCAGCCATGCATGACCTCAGTCAGCAGAAAAACAGGCCTCTCCAGCTCTCATTGGGCGGATTCCGAAGAGTGGCCGGACGGCTCGGCCATCTCTGTGAGGGCTCAAGTTTCTGTGTGTTATGAGCAAGTCGGTAGAAAGTGCAAGGCAAACAGAAAGTGCCATTCACTGAAAGCAGCCTGAATTATAAGCGCCAACCTTCTCGAGATAGCCGGCTGCCATTTGGGTTATCTGTATTACAAAACATGTCTGAGGATGATTGCTTTGGGAAAAGTCCTGCTTTTAGGTGTCTTACTTTAAGGCAAATGGTTGCGATAGGAGTGGAAATCGTCTTCTAACAATAAGTTATTTCCTTCCCGGCATTTTTTTTTTTCCTGTCAGAATTTTCTCTTAGTCACCCAGTTCCCCAAACACACACACCCCCAACTCCACTGCACCTCCTTAGCTTCTTACAGTATTTGGGATGGTCTTTTATTACTAACTTAGCTGATGGATCTTTTTCTCTTCCTATGCATAAATCTTGACTCTTCCCTTAATCAGTATGTATGGAGGTATTACTTTGTAACCTCTCTTAGACCTCATATCTTTGATTTTATTTTTCCCATGTGTAAAAGTTACCTTCTCCACTACAGCAAGCTGTGAGGACCGATGCTATCATCTAAATGTTTATGCCCCAATTCAAGTGCAGTCCAGGCAGGAACCAGACTTTTTCACCGGCCCTGCTCTCTATATTTCTGACCTTTCCTGGTGATAACTTACAATGATCTCCTCAGCTACCTGCTGTTATCTTATGTTTGCTATGTGGATATGGCTTCTAGAAGAGGCGTTCTGCATCTGTCTCCCAAGGACACTGCCAGGCATAGGCTCCTCCCACTTAGAATTCTGGGCATAGGCTCCTCCCACTTAGAATTCCGATGCCCCTGGGCATAGGCTCCTCCCACTTGCAATTCCAGGGCTCCCGGTTCTCCCTTAAGGTCACATTCCCACTACTGCTGGCCTCAGATGTCCCTAAGGACATCTGAAGTGATCTCCTAGGGCACCTGCTACCTTTCCCCAAGCTGTCACTTCTTTGCTGTATTTGATAATAATTTTGACTATTAAAGGAATATTGCCACAATTTTTGTGCTCTTTATAGTGCAATGACTATAGAAATGACATGCTCTTAAGTTTGATCTGCATTTTTAACATTTTCTCCATCATTTTCTTAAGACTAGAAAGTAAAAACAACTAAGTAAGTCTTGGTTTGTAGCATTTGCCAATTTCTGTGGTGTAAATGGTATAAATACTCCTCGCCATGGCAGTTTCAAGCTACCTACATGACGTCCCTGAACACAGAGTTGGGAAGATAACATCTACTGGCACACAGTTGTGTGGCTATCACAGACCTAAAAGCCTCAAGAGCCTAGAGAACGATTTAGGAAGTGATGAGTTTCGAGTATTCATTACCTTTGTCTTCAATATAATTTATTTCATTGTAAGTTCACATATTTTTTTTTTAATGGTTGTGTTTCAAAACAGGCATGCAAAATTCCTGAAAATTTAACAATTGGTTCTCAGAGCTGTGAGCCAGGCCAAGTCAGTCCCAGCATCCGGCTGGTTTTGGGTGAATATGCTCTATCTCGCCAGCTAGACCGCAGATCGAGGAGGGCAGACTCTGGCCTCTAATTGCCTTTGTTTTTCCTTTAGTGTCTCACACGTGTCCCATATAATATGACAATTGGGAAGCCAGCGAGAGAAAATATGCTTCCTCCTTTGAATCAGCCTCATAGGTGAACAGATTTTTCCGATGGCTCCAGTTTCAGACAACTTTGTCTCACTATCACTTGTATATTTGCTTCATTTCTTCTGCTACATTTTACCTTCTTAAAGCTTGGAACTCAATCTTACTCTTGGTCCTGGACAGCTGGATGGTAGGACATACTAGACCCCATCGTTTCTTGATCTTTTCAATGATGGACATTTCACCTTTGTCCAGTCAAAATTCACCTCACTGGCTATGGGTCTCTTAGATTCTTCCTCATCCAGACAGCCTGCCTGCTAGTTCTGTGTTTCACATTTGGGAAGTATCGGTTCCCTTCTCTTCTCACCTTTCCTCAGACCCCTCTCTTAGAACTAAGGTTGTGTTCTCTGTGAGAGCTTAGGCCGTATTCTTTATATCTTTGTAATTCTGACAAGTAGCAGAGTACCAGAAGAGTAAGACAGATCCCATGCAAAGTGCTGGATGGATGGATGGATGGATGGATGGAGTGCACTAAAGGGAAGTCAGATCTCACAAGAGTCACTGATGAAGCAAGGAGTTTCTCTCTTTTTGTCTTGAGCACTGGATCCAATATTTCTCTTAGCCAGTGCAGAAGAAACATTAATCTATTCATACATTCATTCAACAATATTCATTGTTCAAGGCACTGGAGATACAGCAGAAAACAAGACAAAGTCTTTGCCCTTATGGAGCTTAGGTTCTGTGGGAGCAGAAGGACACGAGGAGGGTGCAGTGGGCTGAATGTTTGTGTCTCCCCACCCCCAAGTTCATATGTTGAGTCCTAACCCCCAATGTGATGGTATTTGGAGATCAGACCTTTCAAAGGTGATTAGTGAAGAGACGTGAAGCAATTGGTGACCTTATAAGCCAGGAGCTCTCTGCTTTCCACCATATGAGAAGTCTGCAAACTGGAAGAAAACTCTCACCAGACTCAGAATTCCGGCCTTTAGAATGATAAGATATTTCTGTTTATAACCCATCCTGTCTGCGGTACTTTGTTACAGCAGTGGGAACAGACTAAGACATGGGGACAGTGGTGCAGCCCCTTATGTGCCATATATGTACTAATCATGCTGTCCATATGGATGTTCGCCAGGCTTCCCTACCTTAACCTTTTTGGTAACATTCCATCATGGCCTGTCTTTTGCTTTCCTGTACTGTGTTTCATTGAATCTTAAAGAACTATAGTCCGACGAACAAGGAGCCAAGTTTGGGGCAGAGATGGATTAAATGGAGATTTTCTCAATATATTTCAGAACTATAGGAACATTTGGTTCTCCTGGTCCATTAGTTTTAACTAAAGGTAATTCTTCCTAAAGCTCCATAGGCTCATGGCAATGCTCAAAGGAGAATATACACTCACTCTACTGTACTAAGTAGAGCCCATATAGCCCCTAATGGAAACATATGTCTTAAAAATCCTCTTCTGTAGCCTACTGGCTAGTGGTCATGGATTCAATCCAACCAAACGCACATACCCATCCAGTGATGCAATGTCATCTGTTAGCCTTTTCCCTCACAGAATATTCAACATCTTCTTAAAGGTGCAAGGAAATTGTTCGTGTCTATTTCTTTGTGAAGTTTTTGATTAGATTAAACACCAATATACGTTGAATTTAAACTTTCTAGTGGTAAATTTTTAATAAAAAATAAACAAAATCTAAGCTTCTGGAAAAAGAAACAGTAACTTATTTTTCTCTCTCTATCGCACGGTACTTCCCTAGCTCAGAGCATGGCAAAAAAGAAGGGCTCTGTAAGTTCATTTGTTGGATGAATGAATTTATTTATTCATGAATAAATTCTTTATTCATGAATGAACTTATTTATTCACTCATTACTTTTCTCCCTTTCCTTGCATTTTATCTGCTGTTTTCTTTATTCTTTTGACTCAGTAATACTTTTCATATCATTTTCAATAAGAGAGTTGAATAAATTCATATTGACCTGAATTGAAAAGAGAAATGGAAACAGACAGAAAATCTTTAGCAAATTGGACCAGAACTCTCCCAGTGAGTTGCAAATTAATCCAGTGAAATGTTCCAGATGTTTTGGATGAGGGAATTCTCTCCCAGACAGGTTACACTCTCTCACTAACCTCGGGTCTGGTTGAAGGAAGATCCCTCTAATCCAAAACATCCTGCGACTTTAATTATGAAACAACATGTTGTGCCAGTGAAGTTGGACTTCAAGATGACCTCACAGAAAGTCTCTGGTTTGATACTTAAAACGGACGCCATTTAGCACAATAGAAAGGACTGCGTCAGGCCAGACCGTCTGAGACAGGTGCAAACAAGCTAGAGGAGGCTTCTTTTAACACGATGTTAGGAGCGATGAAAGTGTGTGTCATCCAGGGTTAAACTTTAATTTCACATCTTTTAAATATAAACTACACCTGCTGGTAGGCAGATCAACTAGCAGATAGATCATCGAGCCATCTCTACTCACTTGCCTTACTTTTTTGGTGGGGGCGGGGCAGAAGGAGGGAGAGAACCCCAAGCAGGCTCCACGCCCACACGGAGCCCCAGGCGGGCCTCGACCTCACCCTGCTGAGATCAGGACCTGAGCCAAAATCAGGGGTCGGATGTTTAACCAATTGAGCCACCCAGGCACCCCTCGATTGCCTTACTTTTGGAAATGCAACTTATTTTTAGGTTCTGCCAGCTCTTCTTTCTTATCTTTTACGTTTCTCTAAGTGTCTTAAATTTGAAGGCAGGAGGGAAGCGGAAGGGCAGGTTCCACGGGGACGGAGCTGAGGGCCATGCTTGTGAGCCAAGCAGAGGCCCGACCGGGCCACAAACAGCAGGTCCCAAACCAAACACATCACGTTCCCCCCCAAAAACGCATCCTTTCCAGCCTTCCTTGTGTTGCCACAGCTGCCCCTCTGTCTCCCAGTAGCATTTTAGTGTATGCGTCTCGTCCGACTCTGTTGTTGGCATTCCTGCATTTGTCTACTTCCTGAGGAAGACTCTATCTTGAACCCGGAATAGGATGGCAGATTTGCTGGGGATTACTCTGGTTTCCTGCTTAAGTAGGGCCTCAAAACATAGGTGTTGAGCTAGATTAAATCCTTACAGTTTCAAAAAAACTTCCAAAATCTGCTTCTGATGAAACAACCACCTTCTACATTGTGGAGTTAGTTTTGGATGCAGATGGATTCTCCTCTTTTAAAAGGACAGGCGTGCAGCTCAGGGAAAACCAAAACAAAGGTGTCTGGGGCTCTGTGCTTTGCACATTTTTTTTTAAATTTTTTTTAAAAGATTTTATTTATTTATTTGACAGAGAGAAAGAGACCACAAGTAGGCAGAGAGAGAGGAAGAAGCAGGCTCCCCGCTGAGCAGAGAACCCCATGTGGGGCTCGATCCCAGGACCCTGAGATCATGACCTGAGCCAAAGGCAGAGGCTTAACCCACTGAGCCAACCAGGCATCCCTGCACATTTTTTTTTTTAAGATTTTATTTTTAAATTTTTAAATGTAATCTCTGCCCCCAATGTGTGGCTTGAACTCATGACCCCCAAGATCCAGAGTCACATGCTCCACTGACTGAGTCAGCCTGGCACCCCTCTATACATTCTTTTTTTTTCTTTTTAAAGATTTTATTTATTTATTTGAAAGAGAGAGATCACAAGTAGGCAGAGAGGCAGGCAGAGAGAGAGGGGGAAGCAGGCTCCCCGCTGAGCAGAGAGCCCAATGTGGGACTCAATCCCAGGACCCTGAGATCATGACCTGAGCCGAAGGCAGAGGCTTTAACCCACTGAGCCACCCAGGCGCTCCCCCTCTGTACATTCTTGATAACATTCTTGACCTTGTACTTGGTCGAGCACATACTGGTGTAGGGGGATTCCCTGTTGCTACCACTGTTTGTCTATTCTACTCTGGCTTCAAATACTTTGCAGGTGGAAATCACCTTGGTTCCCCCCAGTTACCAGATATCACTTTTGGGCCCTCCGTTTTCCCGGGAATGCCACTAGCCTGGGATTTGAATGGTTTCCAAATAAAAATCCCTCCCAAACAGGAAAGGTAGCCTGAATTTGTAGTCACGGTCTCTGACCCTCTTCCCTCCTGATGACGTCATAGGAAGCCAAGCTCCCTAAACGGAACCAGCCATTAATGTAGAAGTATTCACAGAGATCGCTCTCATCTCATAAGGGTCTGATAAAAATGAGATAGCATACAAATTAGCCATTGCCAGAAAATCACTGTGTAAAAAGCAACCATAGATCATCTGGTCAACAACCATAAAGACTCTTTCTGCATCTATGAAGTTCAGCCGGTCTAGGCTGGGCTCATTTGGGCATCTCGGCTGGGGATCTCACACATCTGGGGGTCTGCTGGGGGTTGGCTGATCTTAGGTGGGATTGGTTAGGGTAACTTGGTTTTTCCTCTACCTGCCCACCCCCTAGGACCAGTAGGCTACCTGGGCATATGTTTTTCATGGCATAAGCAGAGCAGATGTCTGGATCCCACAGGTGGTTTTGTAAGCCTCTCCTTGCATCATGTTTTCTGACATCTTATTGTCCCAAGCAAGGCACAAGACTGAACTCAGAGTCTTGGGATGGAGAAATGCACTCCTCATTTTGATGGAAAGAACTGCAAAGTGAGGCATCCAAGGGCTTGGTTATAAGAAGTCAAGAACTGGAGGCTTCCATGCAATATGTCACAGTTGGAAGAACATTTAGGCAGTGCCTTCCATTCATCTCCTCTCCTTTCTTGATATTTTGCATAGAACCCTTTTACATGCGGGATTTAAACTCTCCTATGGGGCTGGGCCCTTTTCCCTCCACATCCTTGTAAAATGGTCACAAGCTCCCCAACATTTTCATGTCATCCATGATAAACGTAGAAAACATTTACCCAGGCCTGGGGTTTCTTGGGGATTGGGGAAGGGAGCGAGGGGAGATGGGGAGACCTTCACAGATGATCACAGCTGGGGGAACAGTTGTGAAGGGTGTGGAAAGAGCAGGAGAGTTACCAAATATCTTTTCAGTGGAATGTTGGATTAAGGTCCTTTGCAGGACTGTGTTATCCTACGGAGCTGAAAGCCCTTATGTTTCTAGGTTATTCTACAGCTCTGGGAAGGCAGAAATTAACTTGTGGAAAACTGACAATAATGCAGGTGATTCCTACCCACAGCAATGCAAGCAATCCCTGCTCAAGGCAACATAAAAGAATTCTGTCAGGTAGAGACTATAAAAACCAGTCTTAATATCTCACCAATTCCTCCACAAACTAATAATAATTTTAAAAACTCATGGGTTCATGATGGCCATTTAATATTTGCATGAGAGTCACGATTTGACCTTTTAAAAATTACCCTTTAATACGACATTGTTGAATTGTTTTCAGATTCCCACCTCTGTCGTCACTGCCAATTATTTTGTTCATTCAGCCTGTAAAGCAGTGTGTTTAAATTTATCAACACTATAATTGGCTTTCTTTGATCTTTCTCTAACTACTTTTTTATGAGTAAATACCTTTCTTAATGGTGGAGGCTTTGGTATCATAGGAAACTGAGAAGGAGTCTGTCGGTAGCACTGAGGGCCGGGATCAAGATGGTTCCCTCACACACTTCACTTCACAGAGGGTTGGGGGCCGCTCACAAGATGGACGCGAGGAAGAGAGAAATCAGTCCCTGACGGTCGCTCAGCGCAGGAGTCGGCTTCTAGGTCAGGATACTCGGAAATATTTGAAACACTCAATGCTCAGAAAAGAAGACACAAAAACAAATAGTCCTCAAGTACTATCCAAACAGCAGCCGATTGTAGCCTGAGGAAAAGAGAGGAAGGGTTTGGAAGCAGAGGAAGGCCACCAGCAATGGGGAAGAGGTAAGCAACTCCAAAGATTCTGTGAGCCCACGATTCAGAGCATTTGGCCGTTCAGTTCCTGTGAGGCATTCACCTGACTGAAAGGGAAAAACCGACGGATGGGTTCAGGGATACAAGAGAGACATGCCTAATTGACGCTTTTTCCACTAATCACAGAGTGTAAGCTGCTTGCCGAGGACTGAGGCCTTCACAGTCTTTTTGTTTGGCTAGCTGGTGCTTCCGAAATGATGTGAATAAAAATGCTTTTTGGACAGGGCATGGCCTCTGGTAATTGGCCCCTTCTCTGTAATAGCCTGTGTGGCCTCCCCCCGGTTGTTTTGCCCATGGAAGCATTTGAGTTGGCACCCTTGACTCATGATTGTATCTCTGAGCACTTTTTGGAACCACTGACACAGATTTAATGCTGTAACATTATTTAGAGCAGTTAGGCAGAACTGAAGTGAGTTCGAACTCTGCTCCTGTCTGAACAATCACCCTTTGGCAGGGACCCCAAAATACAGGCCAACGACTTGTCCTGCAAAATCTCCTATTTGGCAGCACCCAAACAGCACTGTCTTGTCTCTGTGCCATTTATATGTTTACTTTCTTTCTTTTTTAAGATTTTATTTATTTTATGAGAGAGAGAGAGAGCATGCGCACGCGTGAGCGGGGAGAGGGGCAGAGGCAGAGAGAGAAAGAGAATCTCAAGCTGACTCCACACTAAGCGTGAAGCCCCCAACATGGGGCTCGATCCCAGAACCTTGAGATTCTAACCTGAGCTGAAATCAAGAGTCGAATGTGAACTGACAAGCCATCCAGTCACCCCTCTGTGTTTGCCTTAGATGCACAACTGCTGACGTTGTCTGAATTACATTTCATTCTGCTGCTGTTTTCAACAACAGATCTAGTTCTTAAACGACAATATTCATCCCTATAACTTGGTATTATGAAATCCTTTAGAGGCAAATCCTTTGCCTATAAGTGGCAAACATAATAGTTGAAAGACAGACCGCATGATTTACCCAGTTTTGGATGTTGTTTGAGACGGCCAGTACTTCCGTGGCCCTCACATCATGCTAAACACGTCATAGGTACTATCTTTTAAAATTCTCATCCCATGTGTTGGATTCCTAATTTCAGAGGTGAAAACACCAACACTCCCAAGACTTAAAATTTTAAAAGCTTGCCTACAATCACACAGCTAGTATTAAGTTGGAGTCTAAAGTGCTTATCCTTAACCTCCAAATCATCCAAAGGATTTTGAACTATGGCACCCCAAAATACTCATTGATCAACTAGCGGGTGAATAATTATAGACATTACAGGCAGCAAAGAAGGAACACATACATTTCCTAATTTCAAGAGTTTACACTCGACGTTCCTCTTAGATCTTGGAAAAGCCATTCATGCTGTCATTGTTCATGATCAAGGCAAATTCAAGAAGACTCCAACAGATTCAGGAAAACGTTCTTCCCAGCCTCGACCCCTGGGACCCACTCACCTTCTAGCCCAAGGGTCTTCTTTCACTATTGTTGGTCACCTGCTATGGTCAGAGACCTTTTAGAACAGGTGTTCTTTTTTATTATTTATTACTTATCTTTTTTTTTTTAAAGATTTTATTTATTTATTTGATACAGAGAGAGAGATCACAAGTAGGCAGAGGCAGGCAGAGAGAGAGGGGGAAGCAGGCTTCCCGCTGAGCAGAGAGCCTGATGCGGGGCTCGATCCCAGGACCCCGAGATCATGACCCAAGCTGAAGGCAGAGGCTTTAACCCACTGAGCCACCCAGGCGCCCCTATTACTTATCTTTTAACATAATGGGCATGTAGCCTAGTGGGGCTGGAACTCACAACCCTGTGATTAAGATCTGAGCTGAGATCAAGAGTCACACGCTCAAATGACTGAGTCACCCTGGTACCCCTAGAACAAGTGTTCTTAATCTGGGGGTGCATGAATGTGGATTTTGTCAAGTGCTTTCTCTGCATCTACTGAGATAATGATGTGATTTTCGTCTTTCATCCTGCTGATAAAATGCATTACATCACTTGATTTCCTGATGTTACACCACCTTTGCATCCCTGAGATAAATCCTGTTTGGTCATGGTGTATAATTCTTTTTATTATTGTACTATGTTTAAATTGTGGGAAAATATATATCATACAACATTTGCCATGTTTAAGTGTATGAGTCTTATACATGAGCTGGATTCAACATGCTAGTATTTTGCTGAGAATTTGGGGGTCCATTGAATATAGATATTGGTCTATAGCTTTCTCTTTTGTGTGATGTCTTTGTCTGGTTTTGGAACCTGGCCTTATAAAACGGGTTGAGATAGGTTTCCTCTCTTTTGCTTTTTGGAACAATTCACGTGACATGGGGTGGGGTGGAACTCGATTATGATGGGCTTACGGTGTCAAAGCAGGGGGGGATCTGCATTTTACCCCAAGGTGATGAAGAGCCATGGGACCTTATACTATAGAATATGCATTTCAATAATTAAAAAAAAACACTATAAGTAAGGGAAACCTCTTCATGAGATAAAGGAAATGGGAACCCTCTTCATGAGATAGAGGGGGAGAACTAAAATCAAATGGTTTAGGAGCAAATTTGTAATAGACAAAAAGGGATATTGGTGCCTTAAAAATATAAGTCCTAGGGCACCTGGCTGGCTTAAGCCTGGGACTCTTGGTCTCAGGGTTGTGAGTTTGAGCCCCATGAGGGTATAGAGATTACTTAAAAATAAAACTCAAAAACATGTATATCAATCCAATGTAGAGATCACGTGTGAAAAAAAGCACTTACTTATAAAAAACTTATTATGAAAAATAATATACAAAGTGGAGAAAACAGGATGAGTCCTCATGTTCCAATCATCTATTTTTCAACAATTATCAGTACATGACTACTTTATTTCTTCTTTACGCTCCCTGCTCCTCAGTCTTACTGCAACCCCTGCTGAATTTTTTTCTTTTTTTAGAGAGGGGAGAGAGAGGAGAGGGGGAGAAAGGGAGGGGGGAAGGGAAGAGGGAGTGGGAGAGAGAATCTCAAGCAGGCTTCATGCCTAGCGTGGAGCCCTACATGGGGGTTGATCCCACGACCCTGAGGTCACGACCTGAGCTGAAGTCAAAAGTCAGACATTCAACTAACTGAGCCCCCCAGGGGTCCCCCTGCTAAATTATTTTTAAGCATCAGATATCGAAATTATTTTTTCCATAAATATTTCAATCTCTATCTGAAAGAAACAAGCACTTTTATTTATTATTTTTTTTAAGATTTTATTTATTTATTTGACACGGAGATAGAGATCAGAAGTAGGCAGAGAGGCAGGCAGAGAGAGAGGGGGAAGCAGGCTCCCCGCTCAGCAGAGAGCCCGATGTGGGGCTCGATCCCAGGACGCTGAGATCATGACCTGAGCCGAAGGCAGAGGCTTCAACCCGCCGAGCCACCCAGGCGCCCCAGAAACAAGCACTTTTAAAAGCATCGTCTCAAATACAATCGCACCCTTCACAATTATAGTATTTCCATAACACTAGCAAATATCCAGGTAATGTTCTGAATAGCTCTGATTCTCTCATAAAAGTTTTTTTTCTTTTTATAGTTAGTTCATCTAAATCAGGATCCAGATAAGGCTCCTCCTATATTGCATTTAATTACGGTTATCTCTTAAATCGCTTTTAATCTACAGGTTCCCCATCCCTCTTTCTTCTTTATGCAATTTATTTGCTGCAGAAAAATAATTTCTACAAGCCTGTTGAATGTCCTGTACTCTTTTTTCTTGTTGTTGATTATATCTCTGTGGGGAGGTATTTCCTATAACCATTTGCCTTGATCCATTATTTCACTAAAGTTTGCAAAATAGAGATATTCCGATTCTAGTATCCCTCTGTGCTTATTAACTTGGATTCTTCTAAACGAAGAAATTTATTTCATAAACTATTTGGTTGCCTTCTATAACAACTTCAAGACAGTTCTGCAGAAGAAAGAACCGAGAAATTATTTTATTTTATTTATTCACTCAACACATATTTATTGCATGACTTTTCTGTGCCATTCAATATGCTAAAATGTCAGTATTGAAATTACACTCCTTAGTGATGAAATGAGAAGGAATAAATGTTAAGGAAAAAGAATGCCTATCCTCTTCTTTGAGCAGTTAAAAAGTTCTTTTTAGGAGTAAAAGGGTAACAATTTTTTTTATAGTAATGGTACACAGAAGACTAAATTATTGTGGATTAAGATATTGAAAACAAGGAAATTATTTTTTTAAGATTTCATTTATTTATGTATTTATTTATTTGAGAGGGAGAGGGAGAGAAAGAACACGAGCAGGGTAGGGGCAGAGGGAGAGGAAAAAGCAGATTCCTTGCTGAGCAGGGAGCCCGATGCAGGGCTCGATCCCAGGACCCTGAGATCATGACCTGAGCTGAAGGCAGATGCTTAACCGACTGAGCCACCCTTCAAGCAATTATTTTGTCTTTCTTTTTCTTTCCCAGTTTTTAAAACTTTTGTTTACTTATTTTTAAAAACATACTCTTTTTAAAAATTAAAA
The DNA here is from genome assembly GCA_028533885.1 of Nasua narica. Lineage (NCBI taxonomy): Eukaryota > Metazoa > Chordata > Mammalia > Carnivora > Procyonidae > Nasua > Nasua narica. The sequence goes on along the minus strand of CM052810.1, from coordinate 12,952,520 downwards.
AACACTTTTTTAAAGATTTTATTTATTTATTTGACAGAGATCACAAGTAGGCAGAGAGGCAGGCAGAGAGAGAGGGGGAAGCAGGCTCCCTGCTGAGCAGAGTCCAATGCGGGGCTCAATCCCAGAACCCTGAGATCATGACCTGAGCCGAAGGCAGAGGCTTAACCCACTGAGCCACCCAGGCGCCCCTAAAAAATAATTTTTAACTAATTTCTATACCCGAGGTGGGGCGTGAACTCATGACTCTGTCATGACTGTGAGATCAAGAGTCTCTACCGACTGGGCAGCCAGGTACTCCTCCCAGTTTTCAGAATAATGAGGTGGAGTCCTAGTTTCCTTCAAAAAGGTGTGTGTTGCAATTGTATGAACTCATAGATGTGTTTCAATCTTTTGCAGTCGTTATTCTTTTTGGTGCTAAAATCGTATATTTTCTGGCTTATGGGGTCTTCAACTTGGTTCCTAAGCCTTTTGCGTATGAGTCTGTGGTCTTTGATAACTTCCTTGCTTGCTGGTATGCCAAGATGTTCCAGGCTCATCCCTGACCCTGAATCAGCCATTTCTCTAAGGAGCTCTGTTCTTTCTAGTGAAATGGTATTTAGAAAGCACAGTCCAGGTGCTAAGGGTACTCCTTGCTATGAGTTAGTTAAGTCATCTAGGTCTTTTCAACAGACAGAGCTAAAAAATAATTTTTTTAACCAAAAATATTTATGTATTCTTACTAATATTTCTAATTCAAACTTAGGATACAGGGTTTTGATCTGATATTTATATCTTTTTTCCCCCCTCACTGAAAATCTTGGCACCTAATTTAAAAAAATACTTAATTTCTTTTGCTACTAAATATATTATTCTTTCATAATAACTGTACCTTACTATCAGAAAATATCACAATATCAAGGGGGGAAATCATGTTAAAAAGTAATTACTGAAAATCATTTGGGATTTCTTTGCAGTTTGGGGGTTGTTTCTTTTTTTCCTACTGGGACTGTACAGTCGCATTACTGTGGTTTAAAAATAGAAGTATTTAAAAAGTCTAGATTCAGCAGACAGCCAGAGAGTTTTAGCCAACATTGAAGGCGGAAATGAGAGCTTATGAGCTGTGGGCTGTAGCCAACTATTAACTCAAGTTTCTGTTAATTCAGGGAAGGATATGTACATAGTTATATTTACAATAATTCCTTCAACTTAACCATCGGTTTAGGAGTTCGACCCTTGCTAATGATCAATTATCCAACTGGCTGAGAGTTCATTTCACTCATGAGGCTTTGGTCTTTAGGAGGAAAGGGCAAAGTCCTACAGCCAAAGAGGGTTAGCGTGCTACTGAACCTTACAGGTCACCTGATTCAAACACCTCTGTTTGCAGAGGAGGAAACTAGGATCCAGCAGAGTCTAGTAACCTCGCTAATATGGCACAGCTGATTAGTAGCTGGGTGAGGACTGGAAACCATCTGCCATCCCCGTTCCGTGACACGGCATCCTGCTCCCTTGCTCTCCTGTGTGAATGCGGAAGGGTATGGTCATTGTTGCAATGAGCAAGGGAGATCTGGTCTGAAAGTTTAGTCTCAAGACTCAAGATACTCAATAAATGTTTGAGAATTTGCTCAGTCATTTGGTAAATTTTTTTAAAGATTTTTATTTATTTTTTTGACAGAGAGAATGAGATCACAAGTAGGCAGAGAGGCAGGCAGAGAGAGAGGGGGAAGCAGGCTCCCCACTAAGTGGAGAGCCCGATGTGGAGCTCGATCCCAGGACCCTGAGATCATGACCTGAGCCAAAGGCAGAGGCTTTAACCCACTGAGTCACCCAGGCACCCCTCATTTGGTAAATATTTAGTAATCAGCTCGGAGTACATAGTGATACAGCGTTTATTGTCCACTTTTTGTTTTTGTTTTTGCTTTTTTACTTGTCCGGTAATAAATTGAAGAGAACATGTATCTGGTACAACGTGAAGACGGGAGACTATGTCAGATATTTAAAATTATTTTCCCACAATCTTTTACCAAAAAACAACACAACATTACCTTAACATAATTTCTACTGTCCTGATTGTTAATGTTCCTTTGTATTTATTTATCTAATTCAATAAACCATGACCACATACAGAGCACTGGGCTTAAGAGGATTTTCCATCAATTAGAATCCAATATGGAGTGAGTTGCCTCCAGTAGAAGGCTGTGAATTGTTATCAGAAATCTACGTAGGGAATTCCTGCAGAGGTCAGGGGAGGGGACGCAGTGATATCCAGTGTCCTTTCTGACCCTGACATTGGATGAAAGGTTTTCTTCTGTAATTTGTGTGACGTCCTGATGACAGTGGCTTGTTTGGGGGTAGAGAGTGGTATCCATTTATACAAAGACACACAACCTGTGTTTCCCTCCAAGCTCAGTTCTATTTACAGCCTTGCCCACAGAGACAACATATCAGAGAATAAGAGAAAGTGGGCCCTTTGGGGAAAGTCTCCATGCCATTCTCATCCCAGGGACCCCTCGTCACAAATGAAAGAACAGACTTTGTGGGAATCACAGCAACTTGCCATTCGCCCTGCACTTCCTGAGCCACCAAGTTCTCTTCTGTTTGTTTGTCTTCTGTTTAAATCATACACATCTCTTCTGATACCCTCCTTCCGCCTGAGTTTTATTAGCACCTAAGTTCTTAAAAAGAAGCAAGTGGACTCACTTGGGACTTGGAAAGTTATCTGCCTAAAGCTTGCGTGCTTTCAAAGTCCTCCAACAAATACTTGAGTCCCTACTGTGTGCCTCACTCTGAGATCGGTGCTGGGGGTCCAAGAAGGAGACTCCGTGGGAGCTCTTCCAGGCTAACAGAGGAAGGAAGAGGAAAAAGGAGCAGATAAAGGAGAATTGGTGAGGGGAAGGTCAGGGAAAGGGAGGATCCTAATTTCATGGAGGGGGAGAAGTCTTGCTGGGCAAAGGGATATTTCCCTTTCCCCCAAAAGGAGAAGAAAGAATTAGTCAATAAAAAGGAGAGGGGAGGGGGTGCATGGATGGCTCAGTCTGTTAAGTGACCAACTCTTGATTTCAGCTCAGGTCAAGGTCTCAGGGTCCTGGGATCGGGTCCCGGGACAGGGCCCATGATGGGCTCCACACTCAGCAGGGAGTCTGTTTGTTTCTCTGCCTCCTGTGCTCGTGCTCTCTCTCTCTTGTTCTCGAATAAATAAATAAAATCTTTGGGGCGGGGTGGGGGGGAAGGAGAGGGGAACTCCCAAGCAGGGGAAAGTCCAGTCTAAAGTCCAGAATAAAAGAGAGTTTGATGAATTCAAGGATCTGACAGAGGCTAAGACCTTTGAGCATAGGCTAGAGAGAGGAGTGTTTCAGGGAGAGGAAAGCAGGCATCAGATGGCGGAGGGGCTCATCCTGGCACCCTCGAAGTGTGTTTGCAGCATTTCCAACCTGACATGTGGATATATTCTTTAGTCCTAAAGGAGTTCTTGTCCAGCTTCTTAAATGACATATCAGGGTTTCTCATTGAGAAGTTAAAAACCAACATTTGAGGGGGTGCCTGGGTGGCTCAGTTGGTTAAGCATCTGACTCTTGATTTCAGCTCAGGTCATGAACTTAGGATCAGGAGATCAAGCCCCAGGTAGGGCTCCATGCTGAGTGTGGAGCCTGCTTGGGATTTTCTCTCTCCTGCCCCTCCCCCAACTCATGCCCTTTCTCTCTCTCTTAAAAAAAAAGTACACACACACACACACACACATCCAAGAACCAAGAGACAAAAAATTAAAGGCTAAAAAAACCCTACATCATCAACTCCTTTAGATTAAATTTTAAAAGGATAGGATACTTATCACTACAGATAATATGGTAAATCTAAAGTAACAGGGTTCTAATTCCTTTGACAGAATGCTTATTTTTAAGCATTGAGATATAACTGACATATAACATGTTTCTGGTATAAAACATATAATTCAGTATTGGTATATCTCGTGAAATGATCATCACAGTAAGTCTAACATGTACCATCACACAGGTACAAAATTTTTTTGTGATAAGAATTTTTAAGATCTTAGCAACTTTCAAATATACCCCATTTTGCCCCCCCCATCTTTGGCAACCATCAAACTTCTCTGTATCCACAAGCTTTGTGATGGGGACCCATCAGCCCTCCAGTGGTGATTCAGTCTAGGCTGAATAATAATAGCCAATTCCATACCCATCCTGTTTCACTGTGTTCTCATTTTTTAAATGCAGTTGATCTCAAATGCAGTTGACTTGAGCGTCCCTTAGAATCCTCTGGAGGGTGTGTGAAACCTGGACCCCACCCCCCTGAGTTTCTGACGCAGCAGGCCTGGGCTGAGGCCAACATCGGCCTTTGTGATGAGTTCCCAGGTGATGCTGCTGCTGCTGGTCCGGGGACCACACTTTGAGAACTGCTGATGAATTCGTTCCACAAGCACTGTTGAAGGGCCTGCTCTGTGCCTGGCTGTTCAGCTTTGGGGGACACGAGTTCTTGCCCTCAAGGGGCTCACCCGC
>CM052810.1:12930128-12947930 GCA_028533885.1 Nasua narica | reverse complement strand
CCCCCCCCCCCCCCCCCCCCCCCCCCCCCCCCCCCCCCCCCCCCCCCCCCCAGGAGCAGGCAGGTGGAGAAGGTGAGAGGTGAGGCTGCTCTTCTCCCGGGTATGCGTTACTGGGGCAAATCCAAGGCCTGGTAGAGAAGAACATTAACGTGTAGGACGCCTGAGTTTTCGGCTGAGGGTGAATTGCTGTCCGCTACGCGGTCAGGGACACCGCCCCCCTCGCCCCAGCACCTCGCGGAGGAAACCCAGCAGCCGCGAGGTATCAGTACAGCGGGGGCTGCCGCACAGCGGAGACCCCACCGCAGCCCACTCCCTGCTCCTTCAGGCTCTCCTTCTTCGTAGCGCCAGGGGTCAGGGGCTCGCCAAGTGATTATGGAAGCTCCCTGGTGGGAGAAGTAACCACGTTAGAAAGAGGGAGTGTCTGCACTGGGCGGCTCTAGCCTGTGTGTCTGGGGAGCTGAATGTATTCGTTTCCTGCGGCTGCAGTAACAAATAGCACCGGCGGGTGGCGTCAGCGACAGGAATGTGCTCTCTCGGTGCTGGAGACCAGCAGTCTGAAGTTCCGGAGACCAGTTCCCTGGGGGGACTGGGAAAACGCTCTGCTCTGTGCCTTTCCCCCGGCTTCGGCTGGTGTGTCGTGGATCTACTGCCTTGGCTTGTAGACAAGACACACTACCGCCTCTGCCAGCCTCCTCACGTGGGGTTCACCCCATTGCAAACCCCCCCTTTTGAATTTGTTTATTAGAGAGAGAGATCACAAGCAGGGGGGAGTGGTAGAGAGAGAAGCAGACTTCTCACCGATGCAGAACTCGATTCCAGGACCTGGAGATCATGACCGCAGCTGAAGGCAGACACTTAACAGACTGAGCCCACCAGGTGCCCCAAATGTCCCCTTTTTATAAGGACACCAGCCATATTGGATTAGGATCTTCCCTGATGACCTCATCTTAACTTTTTACATCCGCATCGCTCAAGGTCACATTCTGAAACAGCAAGGACCGGCCATTCAACGTTTGAATCTGGGGGCGGGGAAACACAAGCATCCTCTAAGGGGAGCTGACGGCAAGTGCTAATTCTGCTCTCAGGAGAAGATAGAGGAGGGAAGGTAGATAGAGGCAGGAAGATAGAGGAGGGAAGGCAGTGTCTTGGGAGGTGCAAAGGAATGATAAACGTGACTTGTCTTGGGTAAATGTGCCACGTGGGTGAGTCGACAAGCTGGACATGTACTGTAGGCATTTGGTTAGACGTTAGGAACGCAAGAGGGGAGTCTGAGTTGGGGGTCAAGATGTGGAGGTTCAGAATAGATATGCTTTTCCAGGGAGTGTGTGAAGGGCAAGGCTGGCCCTGGGACAATGGTGACAATGCAAGACAGAGAACAGAGGATGCCACCATGTTGGTGAGAAGAACCTTTAACGCATATTCTCTCCTTGGTCCTCTCGGTGAAATTACAGTATCAGTGAAGCAGGTGAAGTAAGCAGGTGGAGTCTCCCAGAGGCCCAACGTTGGGCAAGCGCTCCTAGCTTCTGGGTGGGAGAGCCAGGTCTTCAACTCTAAGTTCCGAGTTTTTCTCACTCCATTGGTTCATTTATCCCTCCTGGAGTCACACACTGAGCTGTGTGTGTGTGTGTGTGTGTGTGTGTGTGTGTGTGCACCACCCACCGGCAGTTGGGGGCCCGAGTGGAGGGAGGGGCAGGATGTGAGACAAGCCAGCCACTCTTCCCGCTGTAGCTGGGAAGGCAGAGAAGGGACACTAAGGAACAATGACAAAGCCGATGTGCGGAAAAGGGGGCTGTCCCACCCACCCAGCGGCAGGTTGTCCATGCACCAGCAGGGGACAGCACCTAGGAGCGCAGTTAAGACGTGCAGAATCTCAGAGGATCTGAATCTGCCCATGACCACGATTCCCAGGTGATCTGTATCCCATCCAGATATGAAGAGCGCCGGCACCAACTGCAGACAGACTCGTGGATGGATGCAGGAGAAGAACGTGGGGCTGGTTAGGGAAGAGGCTTCTTGGAGGCAGCCTCCCGCAAGGCATGCCAGCTGCCACCGGGGAAGCAATGAGATCTTTGGTCCGCAACAGCGGTTCTCAAAGTGGGCTGCAGGGGGGAATCACCTGTGGTGTTTTAAAAAGTATTGATCCCTGGAGCGCCTGGCGGGCTCAGCTGGTAGAGCATGCGACTCTGGATCTCAGGGCTGTGAGTTCAAGCCCCATGTTGGGCACGGACCCTACTTAAAGAAGAAAAAATAAAGATGAAGACACTAACACTTAAAAAGTAAATTAAAAGTGTTGCTTTCTGCCTCTCTGCCCCGACGAGAAAACCTCGGCCCTGGGATTTTACAGAGCCCCCCAGGTGATTCACATTTGCAGGCAAGCTTGGGAACCCCTGCTTTTTGCCATATTTAAGAAGTAATAGACTATACCTGGATGGGGAAACTGTAAACAAAGATCATCAGATGGTTCCAGTGCAGAACCAAGAGGGAGCGTTTAGGTTTCTGGAGGGTGGGGCGGGCGAGGAGGGGGACGCTGGCTCCTGCCACCCCTTCCTGCCCTTCCTGTGCTCTTCCTGGCGCCCCACCCCCCATCTTCCCGCGCTCCTCACACGATGCCTGGATTCTGCTTCCCCCTAGTGGTGATTTTCAGCATAGCACAGCTGTCTCGGGTTTTGTACAAATCAAGGCCATACAGCTTGCCCATGACAGCGGCAGGATCTGAGCCCCGTGCGGGTGGGACTGCATGCAGCTTGAACTTGAACTTCTGTCCCAGCTGCTCCTATGTCCCCTGCAGGACCTGGGAGGTCTCGCCTGCCTAAAACTTTGCACCGTGGCTTCAGCACGAACTCCCTTTGGGGCCAGAGGGTCCCTCCAGGCACCCCTACCTCCTTTGGCTGTCTGTTGTGCGTTGACTCCTATACTTTGCAGGGCAGCCCCCGAGAACCCCACATTTGGCAGGAGGACACCCTTGCCCTGCTCTGGCGGAAAGCTTTTCCCTACACCCAACTCCTAGCGGGCGGAGGGGGTGGTCTCTTGTCCTATTTTGAAGAGCATTTTCCCTTGACCTGGCCTCCTCCCTCTCGTCTCCCGTGAAGCTTCTAGCTCACTCCAGGCCAGCTCCTCTCCGCTCTGTCTTCACTACAAGCGCTTCTATAGCTTCTATAACCAGGGGGAGCTGGCTGGAATGCAGCACCCCAGACACCAGCCCCGAGATTCGGATTCGGGGGTGGGGGACACAAGTGGGGGCTGGGAACCTGAATTTTTAAAAAACAACCCTGGTAAGGTCCGCAGAGCACACTTTGAGAAGCATGCAATACAGTTGGCACTGACATTTGTGGGGCCTGGATCAAGAGTATAAAGGAAGGCCCATATTATATGTTTAAATATTTAGAGGTTATAAATCAAGCTAACGGTCAGTTATACCTTCATAAGTACCTAGCAGGCTAGGATACCTGGACTCTGGAGCTCTAGGCCAGAAGGTGGACAGCAGAGACTCCACCCCAGCCCCCCTTCCCAGCACTCCCTCCTTCTCTTCCCGCCTCTAGCTCTGACCCTCTTTGTGCCCTGAACAATCTGCTGCTCAAGCATGAGAATGCCCAGCGTTCAAGTCCGAGCTCAGGCTACCTTCTTCCCGCCTCATAAACAGCTGTATCTCAACCGCCTATCTGGCGAGAGATGGACCCTGGGGAGAAGGTCTGCTTTGGCTCTGGAAGCAGGAATTCGAGAGTTCTAGGTGCTCAGAGTGTGGACTGGAGGGGGGAGGGGAGCTCCAGGTAGACACACCCCCTTGTCCTTATTGGCCGCCTGCATCCTGGGGGGGCGGGGTACAACCAGAGGACGACCCAAGCAGACCCCTCTAAACTAGTGCTCCTCAAACTTTAATGTGAGTGGGAATCGCCTGGGGTCTGACGATCTCGAATCCGTAGGGTCTGGGGCAGAGGCCAGGATTGTGTGTTCCTAATGCCTCCAGGCAAAGCCAGTGTCGCTGGTTCAAGGGTCACACTAAGAGGAAAGCTCTAGCGCAGACTGGGCAAGGTTTTTCTGTGAAGGTCCAGGGAGTAAATCTTTAGGCTTCATGAGCCCTACGTTCTCTCTGCAGCACAAAGCAGCCAGAGACAAAAATGGAAATGAATAAGCACAGCCATGTTCCAATAAAACCTTATTTATGGCCACTGAAATTTGAAATTCATGTAATTTTCCTACGGCATAAATCCTTCTTCTTTTGATTCTTTCAACCAAAAATGTAAAAACTCTTCTTAGCTCTTCATAGGCTAAACAGATAGTGAGTCAAACTTGGCCCCAAATCTCTGAAAGATCAGGATGTTTTAACATGACCCAACACCAACATCACACCTAAAAATAATTAGCAATAATTATTCAATAATTAAATACTCTTCAAGTGTTCAAATTTCCAATTGTCTCATAAAGGAGAGATTTGCCACCATTCTTTTTTTTTCCTTTTTGACAGAGAGAAAGATAACAAGTAGGCAGAGAGGCAGGCAGGGTAGGGGGGAAACAGGCTCCCTCCTGAGCAGAGAGCCCGATTGGAGGCTGGATCCCAGAACCCTGAGATCATGACCTGAGCCAAAGGCAGAGGCTTTAACCCATTGAGCCACCCAGGCGCCCTTCGCCACCATTCTTAAATACAGAATGCCTGTCCCATCTGTCTTTTTACTTGATTCCTTGTCTCCATAGTAATTCCATGGCTTGTACCTAGTAAATGTGGTCATACCACATCTCACCAATAGATGGCACTAATAATCGCGACATTTGCTAACTTCCCTTGGCATTTAGGAAAGCGAGAAAACATTTGTATGCAATTTGCAATTACAGGTGAATACAGGAACACACACAAAAATTGAAAATAGGCTGCTTGCTCTGTGTAACATGTATCAAACCGCAATACATCCCAATTCCGAGGAAAAATTATCGATGTCAAACACATTGTCAATTTGTTTTAAATGAAGAGCCCCCCCCCCCATGTTGAGGTTTACTGCTACTATGTCAACATTTTCAGTGTTAAATCATTGAGGCCACTCGTGTTTTTGTGTTCTGCTTACAAAAAAAAAAAAAGCAAATTGGATCTATTTGCGCAGTCAATCTGTGTGTGGCATACTCATTGCCAATGTACTGTCTGAATCGTATCAAGTGTGCCCACCTCTGAACAAAAACAAAAGACTTTCTTTCCCAAACTTCCTCTAGGATGTTCTGAAGAACAGGGAATCGGGATGTACTGTTTGGATGGAATGTTTAAAGCCCCCGCAGCCAACAGCAGGCGTGAAATCTTACTGTGCAATCACACAGCAATTTGATGATTTTCCGTGCATATTTGCCACCATTCTGTCAGCAATCTCCCCTTCTTCCCTCCACCCCTACCTACCCTGCAAGAAGCATAAACTTTTAAAAACATCTAACTGCTCAATTATAATTAATATTTCACTTTAAGGGCACAAAACCCAAGTTGTGCTATTACTCCTCCCCTTTCCTGTCCTTTCAGTAACTTCAGCAAACAGTTATTGGATACTGCAATAGCCAAGCAAGATCTTTTTTTTTTTAATTTTATTTATTTATTTGACAGAGAGAGAGAGAGAGAGATCACGAGCAGGCAGAGAGAGAGGGGGGAAGCAGGCTCCCTGCTGAGCAGAGAGCCCAATGCGGGGCTCGATCCCAGAACCCTGAGATCATGACCTGAGCCGAAGGCAGAGGCTTTAACCCACTGAGCCACCCAGGTGCCCCTAAGCAAGATCTTCTTGCCCAACTGGGTCTTTTATTTGAGGTCACATCTTGTAATTCCCTAGAAAGAAATTAAGACAATGTTAGAATATCAGTCTGTATTAAATTTCTTTTTTTTTTAAAGATTTTATTTATTTGACAGAGCAGAGAGATCACAAGTAGGCAGAGAGAGAGGAGGAAGCAGGCTCCCAGCTGAGCAGAGAGCCCGATGCGGGGCTCGATCCCAGGACCATGACCTGAGCCGAAGGCAGAGGCTTTAACCCACTGAGCCACCCAGGTGCCCCTGTATTAAATTTCTAATGGGCATCACATATGGCTCTTTCTGGCAGATGATGCAATCATTCTGAGATTTATTTGTTATCCTATTCTCCTATATTCAAATTTACACAATTCTGTAATGGCCTTCCTGTTCTTAAAGTCAGATCCTCTGTCTAGGGCAGGCCCTAAACTTTGCTCTTGAAAGTTCATTCTCACCAGATTTACCTGAGAACAACTTCCTTATAGTAGATCTCCCCACTCACCTTCCCGATGTTTCTGGAATAGCTGGGCTCTTCTTCCTCTTAAAGAGACACTCACTGCCTGCATTGGATCTCCCCTCTTGGTCTCTGCTACCAAAACTTTCCCTACACCAGCTGCTGCTGCTGCTTTTTTTTTTTTTTTTTTAAGATTTTATTTATTTGACAGAGAGAAAGAGCAAGAGAGGGAACACAAACAGGGGGAGTGAGAGAGGGAGAAGCAGGCTTCCCACCCAGGAAGCCTGAGGGGGGGATCGATCCCAGGACCCCGGGATCATGACCTGAGCTGAAGGCAGCTGCTTAACAACTGAGCCCCTCAGGCGCCCCCCTACACCAGCTTCCGACTTCACCGGGAGTTACATTCCACCTGGAAATAAGCGTGCCATCATTCCTGAGGCATTTACCCCAGGAACACCTTTCAAGTGTGTTCTATGAAGTATTCATAAGTGAGGGATTTCCATAGTCAAAAAGTTTGAGAAGTAATTGGTTAAACAAATTAAACAGTTTCTTTGCTGCAGGACTTTCCAGAACTTTTGATTTCCTAATAGGCATTGTGAGTCCTTTCAGATAGGAAGCGAGTAGAGAGCATTTTCTAAATTGATTTGATTACGGAGCACGCTCCCGTGTTAGTCAGCTCAGATTGCTATTACAAAATCCCACGGACCGAGTGGTTTAAGCAGCTGACATTTGTTTCCCACAATTCTGGAGGCTGGAAAGTTCAAAGTCAAGGTGCCAGCAATTTGGGCTCCTGGTGAAGGTCCACTATGTCTTCTCAGGGTGTCCTCATAGGACAGAGAGGAGAAGCAAGCCCCCTCGAAGCTCCCTCAGGCCCCATCTCCAAGGACCATCACCCCGGGGGTTAGGGCTTCAACATAGGAATTTTGAGGGACATTCAGTCTGTAACACCCTCTTTCATTTTCCTCACGGCCTTGTCTGGAGGGGGCTGTGTGACCCTGGGACATGTAGTCCCCAGGAGGCTTTGGAGTCAGACCGCCCGAGTTTCAGTCCCAGCTCCACTTCCTAGCTGGGGGCCTTTGGATGAGTTTCTCCAGCTCCTCTTATATTATTATTTTTTTTTAAGATTTTACTTTTTTGACAGAGGGAGACCCAATGAGACAGGGAACGCAAGCAGGGGGAGTGGGAGAGGGAGAACAGGCTCCGGGCAGAGCAGGAAGCCCGATGCGGGGCTCCATCCCAGGGCCCCGGGATCACGACCCGAGACAATGGCAGACGCTTAAAACTGAGCCACCCAGGTGCCCCAATTAATAAACATAACTAATAATGAATGGTCATTATGAGGCAATATTTGATTTCAACTTAGGTCGAATACTGGATTTCACAGTTGAGTCCGGGTCAAGCCTCTGTTTTAGGTCACAGGCTCCCAGAGGGCAGTGCGGTGCTGAAGAAACAAGAAGGGGCCCTGCATGTGCCAGGTATCTCAAGTGGTGTGGCTGGGAGAAGGGGCCACGGATCCCGGGGCCAAGGCTCCGTGCCAGCCGTCACAGCCCTGGCAGGAAACAGAACTGTGAGTCTGCAAAGGACCGACTGGCCGCACCACGGGGGACAGCAGGCCTGCCCATCACCCCTGCCCGCCCCCTCCCCCCGGCCCTGGACAGACACGTGGGTCCCCGTGGTAAATAACACTGCACTGCCGGCACCTTTGAATGGGGACAGCAATTACCAGGCCGTTGGTACCTGACCCGATCCCACGAGAACAGGGAAACTCCAGCGCAAATGTTCCCTTGGAGTCTCAAGGGTGTAGGGGTCCCTTTATGTAACAAGGCAATGAACTCCTGCCAGCCAGGAAACCCAATGCTCCAAACCTGTTCTACATTTTTGCAGCCAAAGAGTAAGCTGCCAAACATTTTTTCTCTCAAAAGAAAACAGGCCACTGAATGAATTCTAGATGGGGGGATTCTGGGAGGAAAATCAAAGAAGAGAGAGAAGGGATGTCTTTTTTATTTTCTTTTTTTTTTTTAAGATTTTTTTATTTATTTATTAGAGACAGAGACTGAGAATGAGAGGGGAGAAGGTCAGAGGGAGAAGCAGACTTCCCGCAGAGCCGGGAGTCCGATATGGGACTCGATCCTGGGACTCCAGGATCATGACCTGAGCCAAAGGCAGTTACTCAACCAACTGAGCCACCCAGGCGCCCTCTTTTTTCTTTTTTTTTAAAGAGTTTATTTGAGAGAGAGTAACAGTGGGGGGAGGGGCAGATGGAAAGAGACAAGCAGAATCCCCACTGAGTAGGGAGCCCGACTGCGGCTCTGGGCCCCCGCTGGATCCCAGGACACTGGGATCGTGACCTGAGCTGAAGTCAGATGCTTAACCGACTGAGCCACCCAGGCTCCTCGGAGGGAAGGGAAGTCTTAAGAAAATTTAAACGATGCCAACCTTAAATTGAGAGGATAGTCAATTTGAATATGTTTTTAAAAATCACCCCAAGAAAGAAATAATGCAAGCTGATTTTTAAAAGCCAACCAAGAGAAAATTTTACAATCTAAAACAGAGATTCTTTGTTGGAGATCCTGGGAGCACTCAAGGAATTATGGAGTCAGGCTCTTCTTGGGAAAGGACTTAAAAGGTCTGAGTCATGGTCTGAGGCAAGTACTTCTTTGGAGCTCACAATCCAGCTCTCATTGCCTGACGTCATTGGCACCCCTCCTCCCCACCCCCCCACCCCCGTCCCCCAGGCCCGCCAGCACGCCCCCACCTGACCCCCAGCCCATTACTATTTTACTGAAATCTCACCGGATGCTCAGAGCCGATCTCCAGATCCCCATTACTTAAATATTCCTTAAGTAGAATCAGAGTAGAAAATGTTCCAAAGAGAATTTAAGCTTCTTTGGTATGTATACGGGTGGTACATTTTTTTCCCTTTATAAAAAAAAAAAAATCAGTTGTAAAAAAGCATGTAAAATAAAAAATGACCATTTTAGTCATTTTTAAGTGTGATGAGTACATTCATGCAGTTGTGCAACCCAGCTCTAGGACTTTTTTCTATCTTGCAAAACTGAAACTCTGTACCCATTACACCCTCACTCCTCACTCACCCTTTCCCCAGCTGCGGGAACCACCATTAACCCTCTGTCTGTCTCTACGAATTCGACTGCTCTAAGTACCCCATAGAAGTAGAATCATACTATACCTGCTCTTTTGTGTGTGACATCTTTCTCTGAGCATAATGTCCTCAAGGTTTATCTGTTCATCTATTTCCTTCCTTCTAAAAGCTGAATAATATTTCATCGTACAAACACACCTCATTTTGTTTACCTGTTCATCCCTCAGTGGACTGGGCAGTACATTTTATTTAACAAGTTTATGAAAATGTGTGGTGTCTTGCTAAAAAGGCTTCACAAATCATAACCAGTAGCAATTACTACTGCAGCAGAAACCCCACGGTGACTATGTATACTGGGAGGCACTGACGAGCACCCCCGAAGCCTGCAGGAAAGGAATTTGACATTAGTAAAAAGTTTCCCTGTACCAAATATCTCCTCATCCACCTACCGTTTGTTCGTTGTTATTGACTGCCTACTATGTGCCAGGCACTCTTCTAGGATTTGAGGATACACTGGTGAACAAAACTCATGAGATCCCCATTCTCATGGTCTACATTCTAGGGGGGTTGGGGAGGCACAGTGAGCGAATAAATGAAAAAGATACTTGAGGCAATGAGGAAAAGTTTGGAGGTAATACAACAGCGTGGTACATAGTGAGTGAGGAGGTGGGGGGGGTGCTGCTTAAGAATGGAAGTTTAGGGAAGGACTCTGGGAGGAGCAAATTGAATGTCTCAGAGGGGTTACCATGCAATGGGCAAGGCAAATGTGCCTTGAAGAGGGAACAACAAATGCAAAGACCCTAATGTGGTGTACTTGAGGCCAGTGCAGCTGGGGTATGGTGAGTGAAGGAGGAGGGGGCGATAACAAGGGCCAGTTCAGGTACAGTTTGTAGCCAAGTACAAAAGGACGCATAATTGATGTGTGGAGGAAGTGAAAGGAGGGGATCTTTGACAGGTGGAGGAAGTATGCTCTGAGGGAAAGCATTGTGTGTTCTGGAACAGGAGTAATTGCTGTGAATGGGGTCAAGGTTGAATGATGATCAATGAAAGACAGAGCTGGATAATTGGGTTGGGACAATTGTAACAAGCTAAGGAAGGGATTTGAACTTTAACCAGCTAGTGACTAGGAACCACTGGAGATTTTTAATTAAAGGAGTGATCCTGTTTTTGTTTTAAAAGTGAACTTGCAACCAGGATGGATTAGAATGGAAGATAGACATCATCCTGCCGAGGAACCAGAAGAACCAACCTGAGCCATGAGATAAGATGAAGTAGAGAGGAGGTAGCATGTGAGGCAGATACTACCAAGGGCATATTTACTCAGTCTTCTTGAGGAATTGACCTTTCATCATTATAAGATGACCCTAATCATCTCTAGTAATTCCCTTTGTCTGGAACTTCTTTGTCTGGAATCAGTACAGCTACCCTAGCTTTCTAATTTTAGTATATGTGCTGCCGAAGCGAGCACCTACCCTAGCTTTCTTATGATTAGTGTTCATACGGATATTTTTTCCATATTTGTACTTTCAACTTGTCTGTGTATTTCTATGTAAAGTGCATCTCTCATAAACAACATATAATTGGGTCTTGTTCTTTTTTAAATCCAGCCTAACAATCTCTGCCTTTAATTGAAATGGTTGGTCCATTTACACTTAACGTAATCACTGATACGGTGGGATGTAAGTCTAGGTCTTGCTTGAGTTTTCTCAATTTGGTTTTTTTTTTTAAAGATTTTATTTGTTTGTCAGAGAGAGAGAGAGAGAGCACACAGAAGATGGAGCAGCAGGTAGAGGGAGAAGCAGGCTCCTTGATAAGCAGGGAGCCCGATGTGGGACTCGATCCCAGGACTCTGGGTTCATGACCTGAGTCGAAGGCAGCTGCTTAACCAACTGAGCCACCCAGGCGTCCCTAGTTTTCTCAATTTGATCTGTCTGTTTTTTGCGCTTCCTTTCCTATTTCCTTTTTGGTTAATTGAATAGGTTTTAGTACTCTATTTTAGTGGCTCTACTCACTTTTTAGCTATATTTTTTTTAACGCTTATTCTAGGAATTATAGTACACATCCTTAACCTTTACAGTATACTTTTACTTTATATGACCTAGTGTAAGAACTTTATTTATTTATTTGTTTGTTTGTTTGTTTGTTTATTTAGTGCAAATGGGAGGAGGGGCAGAGAGGGAGGGGGAGAAAGAAAATCTCAAGGAGATTCCTGGCTGAGTGTGAAGCTCGATGCGGTCCTCCATCCTACGACCTGAGCAAAATCAAGAGTAGGATGCTTAACCAACTGAACCACCCAGGCTTCCCTCACCAAATATAAGAACTCTGTAAGAGAAGTCTCCCCCGCCTGCATCCTTTCTGCAATGGTATTTTTCTTCTGCACAAATTATAAAGCATAGATTTACATACTACTCACCAGATTTCAGAGATGAAGAAAAAGGAGAAGTTTAGCTCAACTCTTAGGTTCCTGACTTGTGCCATTGTCTGCAACTTATCTAGGAAAAAGTGCTTTAAAAAATCATCACTCCAGGGCACCTGGGTGGCTGAGCTGTTAAGCATCTGCCTTCAGCTCAGGTCATGATCCCAGGGTCCTGGGATTGAGTCCCGCATTGGGCTCCCTGCTCAGCGGGAAGCCTGCTTCTCCCTCTCTCACTTCCCATGCTTGTGTTCCCTCTCTCCCTGTCAAATAAGTAAATAAAATCTTTAAAAAAAATCACTCTGGCAGTATAAATGAGATCATAATTACAGTAATATTTCAAATCTCAATATTCTGCTTCCCATCTGCTGGATTATAGAGAGTCTTGTCTTTTGAAAGTTCCCTCTGCTCATGTCTGAGAAGCCCCAGGGAGTGATTTCTTTCTCTAGAAATTTGCCCTGATGCTCACAGTGTGGGCCAACTTAAGAGCAGGTTTTAGGTCAGGGAGATGGATACTTTTCCAGTCCATTCTGGAAAAGAGGTAAAGGGGGTCTCTCAACAAAGAGCAAATGCTCTTGCACATACACTCTCTCTCAAATAAATAAATAAATAAACAAACAAATAAATAAATAAGACTTTAAAGAATGTATGCTCATATAAGGCCAAAGGAAAGGCTGCTGTAAAAAAAAAAGTGGTTTTAGAAGCTACATGGAATTACAGAAAAATGCACACGTTCAAATACACCCTGGATTTAGAAATTTGGAAACCACTTAAAGAAAGGTTGTCAAGAAAACCAACAAAGTAAACAAAGAGGATTCCTGAAGAAGCATGGCAACTAAAGGAGAGAGAGAAATAGAGAGGGGACTAGAGGACTTCCCATTTCCAGTTCACATGTAAAGAGCTTGGAAGTCACTACTCCTCCTAACAAGAAGTAAAAAGCTGAATACACTGAAAAATGAACACTTTTTCTTGGATCCATAAGAGATGGGAGTACACAGGGCAAATCCTATGCGTTCCAAGACTGGAGAGGCCGGCAGGCCAGTGCAGGGAGTGCCAACTTACTGGAACACACACTCAAGGAGAAGAAACCACTGTAGGAACCAGTACTCAGGCAGGAAAATCAGAAATGTAACTGAGGAATTGCAGGAGGCTCAGCGCAAACAAGTCTGAGAGTTAAAAACTCCAAGGGGACTCACTTATGGCAGGGCCCCTGCAGAACACTTAGTTCTTCTTTTCTTCTCCTTCTCCTTCTCCTTCTTCTTCTTCTTCTTCTTTCTTCTTCAAATATTTTATTTGTCAGAGAGAGAGAGCACACAAGCATGGGGAGCAGTAGGCAGAGGGAGAAGCAGACTCTCCACTGTACAGGGAGCCCAATGAGGGACTCGATCCCAGGACCCTGGGATCATGACCTGAGCCGAAGGCAGACACTTAACCAACTGAGCCATCTGGGTGTCCCAACACTTAGTTTTTCTTAACAAAGCCTGCCTTCAGTGGAAACTAGTTAACCAGGGCCTAACCTGCTGGGGAATTATCAGAAAGGGAAACAGAGTGAAATTATGCTAAGATACGGAAGGCATACATATAGGCAGGAGAGAAGGAACATTATTTTCTTCTGTCTGCCTATATTTTTTTTTTAAAGATTTTATTTATTTATTTATTAGGAAAGAGAGAGTGAGAGAGAGCAGGTCAGAGTGAGAAGCGGACTCCCCATGGAGCCGGGAGCCCGATGTGGGACTCGATCTCGGGACTCCGGGATCATGACCTGAGCCGAAGGCAGTTGCTCAACCAACTGCGCCACCCAGGGGCCCTGTCTGCCTATATTTTTAATTCTCCCACAAATCCTCTGCAAGAAATATTAATCATTTTTACAAAACATGATGTGACCTTTACACATTCTTTAAAAGCATCTATTTGTTTATCTCTATAAATCACCATTGAATATTATTACATCAGAAACTCTCACCAATTTCAAGGTGCTAAAAATATACATTCAGGTTTTCTGGATCCATTTCCCTAGAAATTTAGCATAACCCATGAATTTGAAAAAGCAGGCATTGTTATAACCATATGGTTTATTTATTGCTTCGATGCATAGAAATCTATGCAAGGGATATCTTGTGATGAGCACTGTGAGGTCTTCCAATTGTCGACTGACTCACTTTCTTCAGTGCACTGTTCTTAGCTCTCATTAGTATAAATACTGTGGTCTTTGGAAGTTGATTTTGATTCCAGCACGGGCCAGTGGTCTCTTTGTGGCTTATCTGAAGGATATTTTTGGCTGTTTGAGAGAAACCAAGATGGCTGTTGGCAGCAAGAGAAGCAAATGCCATTCAAAAACTCTCAACTGTTTGTCAGATTACAGCCGCAACATATTTAATGCACTAATGAGGGAGAGGGCAAAGCGCATGTTTTCAAAGTGAGGTTGACATGTATGAGTGTTTGAATGAAATATAATTGACAAAGTTGTAATTTCACTTGGGGCCAACCCCTTCTTTTAAGGCACTGTCTTAAAAAGGGGCTGAGTTAATCCTTGGTAGGGAAGGCACAGGGAATTCAGCCTCATTGCCTAGTGTTGCAAAGGATGTTCTCTGCTGCTAACCAGCGTAAGGGGTCTCTGCAACTGCTAGTCTGTGTGTGTGTGTGTGTGTGTGTGTGTGTGTGTGTGTGTGTAGAGCCCTGCAGAATGATAGGATAATTTCTGTCCTTCCCCCGAGCCTCCCATCACATTAACCTTCCCTTTCCGAACACACAAGAACTATGATGGCGTTATCTTCACAAGAGTCAGGCCAATCTCAAAAGAGCAAGCCCAGTCAGGAGAGAAAAACTAAAAGGTAGACCTCCATCCTTGAAAACTCAGGCCTCTGGAAGGAAGGTGTCCTTCTCATGGATGTTTCTCTCTCCCACCCAATCTTTCTTGCATTAATCTCACTGTTCATCTTATTTCTGAAATCTCAAGTTTTATATCCCATCTGCTGCTTCTCTCCTCAAGATACTCTACTCCCTCGGTCTCCTGGGGAAGTTCTGACTTCGCAGCCCCATCTGGTGTCTGTAAATCCCAGTGTCTCAAGCTTCAGCCTTTCATTAATGGCGGCCCTTCTTGCTCAATAAAGGGGAATATGTACATGGTCCTGCCGGTGAAGACAAGGGTCAGTGGGCCAAGTCCAGTGCAGTCTCCCAATAGCTGATTTCTTTCCTATTTTATCCAGAAACAAGAATGTCTTGCTAACATGAACACTTTTATCTTTTCTGAAGCAAGGAAACACCATTTTCTCACAAGCTGACCAGCAGATCTCACATTTCCTTGGCACAGAAAATTATCTCACTGTGATATACTGGGCTCACCATCTCTCCACACCCAGCAGCACTGGTGCCCAGCCCACCCAATGCCCAGCATCATTATGGGAAGAGAGGGTCATCTGTCTCATCTTGATGAGAGGGATGCCCTAGGCTCCACCAATCTTGTAAGAAGATCATTGGAGGGATGCCTTGGGTGGCTCAGTCAGTTAAGCATCTGAGTCTTGATTTCAGCTTCGGTCTTGTTTTCAGGGTTGTGAGTTCAAGTCCCACATTGGGCTATATGCTGGGCATGGAGCCTACTTTAAAAAAATTAAAAAGAAGATCACTGGAGAACCCAGGTCAAATCCCCTCTCTCCTCAAAAGGGAGGTGAGGGGAAAAGGAGGGTTGCTATGCCACAAACTCAGCACCCCCCAAAAGGTGGCCTCCATTTTGTCTCCCAACCATCCTCTCACACTGACGTGTAGAGGCGAGTCTGGGGGCCATAGAGCTCTTGCAATGGAGTTTCTCAGCAGGCCATGGAGGATGAGGGAGGTCTGGACAGAGAGTGGCGACTACTCTGCCCCTTACTTTCTCCCATGCGACCTGGACCTGATGTCTTCCTGTCACGTGTGCTCGCAGACCTCAGCACATTGGTAGTTACCCAGGGAGCACTACTGTCTGTGGGCATTAAAAGCATATGTAGGAAGATGGGTTTGTCTTTGAAAATACCCATATTTCTCTACTGGGAAAAAATGCTCCCTCAATCCAGATATGGATTTTAGCTAGTATCCTAATTTCTGGC
Source organism: Nasua narica (assembly GCA_028533885.1). Lineage (NCBI taxonomy): Eukaryota > Metazoa > Chordata > Mammalia > Carnivora > Procyonidae > Nasua > Nasua narica. The sequence goes on along the minus strand of CM052810.1, from coordinate 12,932,135 downwards.
CACCTTCCATGGATAAATGTTTATGAGTCAAGGGAAGGCTAAGGTCGGGTCTCAACTTAAATTCCACCCTCTAGATTCCCCCATCCTTTTCTACGTCAGTCAGGAGTGTGGTGCAGGGGTGGTGTGTGGTCTTATGAGGGAATGAACCAGGGTTTGAACCCAGAGTGGCCATTAAGAAGGTTTGACTCTGCATTTGGCATTTGAACTTCCGAGTTTTGGCTTCCTTGTTGGCGATTATCCTTAGTTTCTTAGAGACAAACCTATTCCATAGAGTAGTTGTGAGAATGACTTAAATGATGTGTATCAAGCGTCTGGCACACTCAGAACTAACCAATGTTCAGCCTCATCCCCACTTCCTATCCCACCACATGTCTCATATTACTCTTCTGAAGCTGCCTGGCCTGAGGCCACCATTAACGTCCTTGTGGCTACATCTGGCCTTACCGTCCCTCTCAAGCCCTTCTCTGCATCAGTACTGTGGATGAGGCAATCGCCATGAAACACATCTTCTCTGTCTTTCCAACCCTTACACTGTGGCGCCACACAATTAAGCCAAGTACGTATTACTCCCCGTATTGTATTCCTCCTGCATCGCGTGTAACCCTCGTACTCAAGCTACCTTCCCCAGCTACAAGGAAAATCAAGTCCAGGACAAATAATTATGCAAACATGTTTCCAACATCAACTAAGTGCCAGGGAAAGGAGACACAAGGCCAAAGAGGACATGGTTCCTGCCACGTAACAAGAAAAGGTGACGGGTACTCGACTGTGCGACGGGACAGTGATTGAAATGTACGCAGGTGCAGAAGCAGAGAGCCCAGAGAGGGGTAGGGGACAAACCCCTGGATCAATCTGGGTGTTATGGGTGATTTCTCTTGAGAGGTCATTCCGAGCTGTATTCAGAATGAGTAGGAATGAGCTAAATCGTGAAGTAGGTGCAGAGATGAGGGGAATCTGGTGGAATTCCAGGCGGAAGGCACAGCCCGTGCAAATGTACTTTGGTGTGGCACAGGGTGGCACAGCTGACTGTCCAAAGAGCAGGACTGAAGGGTGACCGTGCAGGAGTTGAGAAAAATATTGAGACTGGAGGACTAAACAAGACTTGTTTCGTGAGGCTCTGCGGACTGATATGAGGAACTTAAACTTTACTGTGAAAATTCTAGAAAACTTTTGAAGGAATGGGGAAATGACGTGATCAGATTTGGGCTTTCTAAGTGTGACTCTATTATGGAGCAGAGGTTGGAGGACAGGAAGGCTAATGGCACAGACCCCAGATAGGTAGGAAGTTTTTGTGGGACTCCAGAGAAAAAGGGATGAGAGCTTGACGTAAGGCAGTGGTAGTCGCAATGGGGAACAGGTGCTAACGATAATAAGTCGACAGGTTAGAAGTGGACAGTGAGTGGCAAGTGTATGAAGGTCCATGACACTCTGTGGCCCGTCAAATCTGGACGGGGATTCCTACAGGAATCAGGCGGGGGGGACACAGCAGACAGCCTTCCATGAAAATTGAGCGTAATGAGATCATGGCTACCTTAAGCCGGAGGGCCGAAGCAGAAGTATCTGTTGGCAGGGCCAAAATTCTTTAAGAATTGCTCAGAATCTGCTCCAGAGACAGAGAAACAAGTGGTCAGGCCACAGATCAAAACCACAGTGATTTTAGCTTCGTAAAAACATTAGAAGTAAGGCACACTATTACCAGATTTTTAAAGAAATCTTAATTCAACCCTCTTATAATGCAAAGCTCTAAGCCACTCCACCCTCACTTGAAGATATAACGTGGTTCCATGCTTCTGTAGGCACAAAGCAACGCTGTGGGTTCCTAGGTCGTGCACGCAACCTCCTGGCAAGTTGTTGCGGGTTTCCCGCCGCGTTGTGTCGGTCCCTCCGCCTGCCTCTGAGTCCCAACTCCTCTCTTCGCCCACTCCCACTGACCTCCTCTCTCTTCCTCACCCACAACCCACCTGATGGTTCTTTGAGCAGAAGCCGTGTATTTTCAGGTGGTGAGTG
>CM052810.1:12906564-12930028 GCA_028533885.1 Nasua narica | reverse complement strand
TTGGCTTCTGCCCATCTCCCCCTTCCCTGCCAATGCACCTTTTCCCTATCTACCTACCTAATGGAACACCAGCCTCCTTCAGAAGCCTTCTGGGGTCATCTTGCCCTCTCTGAGCACACCTTAAGGTGTGTGAATTCCTTCCTCCCTCTGCCATTTTGCAGAACTTTGTATTTTGCTCCAAGAGTCTAACTCTTTGTGCTAGCATCCATTAGAGAATGTGGGTTCTCTGTCTTTCCAGGTTGGTGGTAAACCTCCTAAGGGTAAGGATCTTATCTCTACACACAATTGATTCTGGAACATTTGATTGACCATTTATTTGTTAAGCCCTTCCCTGATTTGCCCTGTCCTAATCTTTACTCTGCCCTGCATTTAGAATATTATTTTTGTGGCTTAATAATAATAACAATATGTGTGCGTATGTATACATATTATCTGTGATATGGTATGAAAATTTAACTACAATTATAGTAACGTAAAAAGTCTTTACACAGTCAAGAAATTTTTCAATATTGATAAATTCATAAATTATGCGGCTAGAACTTTACATGCTAAGATATGCAAGTTTGTTGGAGATGAACCCCTGTGACTGACTTCCCTGCTCTCTGAGGCAAGTTATTCAAACCTCAGGCCTTCACGTATAAAACAAGGGTCATAAGAAAACTTTCAGGACATTGGAAAGGCCGCATCAGCCAAAAAAAACTTAAAGCAGTCAAACTCTAAAATAAAAATACCCTATGAATGTGATGTATTTGTCAAGCCTAAGAATTTTATAGAAAATAAAGCATTTTGCACTGCAGGGTTCACTTTTTAAAGCTCCAAGATTCTTGGAACATCTACAAAATTTAGCATTTGACAACCAGTTTTGCAAGAACCTTGTCCAATCTTTTCCTACATACGAAAGTCAGTCAGCTGTAAAAACCAAAAACAGCATTAAGTAAAATAAGATACTATAAATACAGATTAGTATCATTTGTCCAAGCTATTGGGGGATTTTCTTGAGGTGAAAACAGCCAAACCTACAATAGAGTGGCAAAGAACAAAAAGGCAAGAAAAAAAGATGCCTGAAACAAGGCAATCTTTCAAACCTACATCTGTTTATTAACAGAAACAAGGGTTTTTCTAAACCTTTTTTTTTAACAGAACGTTTTTTTTAAGATTTTATTTATTTGACACAAAGAGAGAGAGCACAAGTAGGCAGAGAGGCAGGCAGAGGGAGAGGGGGGAAGCAGGCTCCCTGCTGAGCAGAGAGCCCGATGCGGGACTCGATCCCAGGACCCAGAGATCATGACCTGAGCCGAAGGCAGAGGCTTTAACCCACTCAGCCACCCAGACGCCCCTCGGCCTTCTGAATTTTAAAAACAGAGCATAAGAGTGTTTTTCCCCCCCGAAATAAGAACATTTTTAAAACAGTTTTAAATATAGGAAACCTAAGAAGAGAAAAAGGCTTTGGAAAAGAGAACTCTCATGTGTGAAATAAGCTCTTACCATTAACCCGTAAATACTTAAAAAAAAAATTTTTTTTTAATTTATTTAAGTATCTCTGCACCCAATGTGGGGTTTGAACTCACCACCCTGAGGTCAAGAGTCACATGTTCGTCTGACTGAACCAGTCAGGCACCACAGCCCATAAACACTTTTGAAAACTTACAACACTGCTAGAAATCGGGCTACGGTGGAGATAGACCCTCCCTCAGAGACCTGACGTTCCAATCTCTGTCTCTACGATTTAGAGACAAAACAACAAATGTACAAATAAACACACACTATTACCACGTTTCTGAGGTGCCAGAAAGGGAACAAGCAGGCATGCGTGACACACAATAACACACTGGAACCTGGAACCAGCTCAGGTCTGCTCATGGGAGCTGACCGTTCATTTCAGGAATTTTGCCAGCTCATGAACTTCACGTTGGTAGCTTCAGTTCAGCTGTGTAGTCATATTTACAGCACAGAAGTGAGCGAGCCCTAGCAGTCAGGGATTCCCTCCCTATCCTCAAGACTCAGCGGTTAAACATCTCGCCACTGATCATGACTGGGCTAGTTTTACGTAAGGTGGTGGAAGGTGCCGTGTCTAAAGAGATAACATTTCAATGGAAACCGGAGGTTTGAGAAGAGTCCGGTTAAACCCTTCAGACAAAGATTCAAGAAGTAGAAAGGCAGTAAGGCCAGTGAGCTGAAGGGTTTTCTACGAGTTGTCAGCAGGTGGGGTGGCTAGAAAAGAGCCAGTGAGGGGGCCGAGGCCAGGATGAGCCATGGATCACGTGATACTGGCCTTTGTAATTCAAGGCAAAGTGTGTCAGTGTTCTTTTGAGAGAACCGGAAAGCCACTGAAGGGTTTCGGGCAGTCAAGGGGTGTGTGTGACATGATGAGTTTTATGTCTGGAGGCTCACTCAGGCTACGGTGCAGAGAATGAATTTTAAGGCCATGGGGCAAACATGGAGGCCATTCCAGTGTCTGAGGTGTGAAGCGTGCCACGTGGACTCACGCAGGGGAGGCAGCGAGACGAGGGGAGGAGACAGCAGGAGACAGACTGTGGAGGAAGAGCGGCAACTTGTACCCATCGCAGCATTTTTCAACAGAGGAAAGGGTTACACACAAGAGCAGAAGGACCACTTTCTGTGGCAGGAATATGAGTCTCTCCATCGCGTGAAGTGAGGCTATGAGTCAGCATCCCTGAGGAAGAGGAGCTGGAGTACTGGAGAAGCCTTGGGTTCACCTCAGAGCTTGTCTTCTCTGCTGTGTCAACCAGCCCCCTCCTTTGGATTGGAGGCACCCGGGAAGAGGGGGTCCCCGTGTGGCTCCTCGGATGCCAGCTTGCAGGGCACCCACAAGGAAGGAGCAGGACCACGTGCTAAAGCCCTGGGCCTCAGCCAGCTACGGAACAGAGGTCCTTTCTAGTCCTCCACTGAACTTGTGCCTATTTGGCTCCCAATTAAAAGTCTAGGTCTCTTTCAATTTTCTGAGAGAAACTCAATTCTTTTCATTTTTTCTTTAAAATGTAGGCACTGACAAGGTGCTCTCAAATCCCCACACCGAGGAGACTTACTTGTGAAACTGATGTTGAGTTCTTTGCTCCAATAACCAAAGTCATTTATTTGGCAATTAATTTAATTTAATTAACTTAATTCTCGTGGTCCGTAGTGGCCATAATGCAGACAGTGGGTCCTATATTGCTATTTGACCCATTTTTAGATATTCAACTCACCGGAAGAAAAACAGGTCAAGGAGAGCCTGAGGTTTGTTGTTTTTTTGTTGTTTGTTTGTTTTGGGTAAGGAGGGTTTGGCAGGGTATTTGGGGAAGATTTTGTAGTGGTGTTTTTATAAGGCTTTTCTTTTCAGGAATACTAGGGATTTTTCTGACAGTCGAATCAGTGCATTCTTATCAACTGTGGGAGTAAGTTTGTAAGGTGACAGATGGTAACTACCCTTGACGTGGCGAACATATGGTAATGTGTAGGATTATCAAATCACCATGTTCTACACATGAAATTAATATAGTATTGTACGTCAACTACGCTTCCCATTAAAAATGAAGAAAACAGAACTATTGGGTGGGAACATGGCAGGTATCTCGAGCTGGCCCGTTTTTAAAAGTTTTTTAAAAAATGAAGATGTTTTATAATTTCAAAATAATATGGGTTAAACTCTCCAAATTAAGGATTGCTGTAAACGTATACCAACTAGCAGTAGGAAAGTTCGAGAGCCTCACACTGATAGGCTATGTGTCAGGTGTATCGGGTGGTGTGCAAGCCATGATATTAATGTAGTATCATCACAGTCCACACCTTCAGACAGATTAAACAGTATTATATAAATAATATAGGAAACGATGTGCCAGTCCTCCCCTCTGAGAACTTTAAAGATCACGTGAGGCAGAAAGGATTCACAGAGAAGGAGCAGTAGAGGTCAGGTTTGTTTGCCCAGAGGTTTGGATTCAGGCTAAAGAGGCCGTACCTTCAACTAAGTGCCTGTGTTTCAAGAACACATTACTTAGTGAAGGCACTCAAGCTTTCCTTTAAAAAACAAAACAAACAAACAAAAAACCAACTTCCTCCGAAATCCAAGAGGATAGTGTTTTCACTAAAAATATTTACAAGGAAATGGGAAACTTAAATGATTCCCAGATAAAACCAATTTCCAAAAACCCTTAAAGCCTCTATTATTAGGGAAAACAAATACTATACAGAGCTTCTGGTCCCTCTGCCATTCCCAAAGACTTGTTTTGGAGTGGGAGTGGGGGGTGGGGCGGGGCAGCAAAACCTGCCGGGCAGGGAACAGAATGACTTTGGATCTTGGCGCAAGCATAGATGGGTGACAAAGGAAGCAATCCTATCCTCTTAAGGTCTTCATACTTATATTATGAATCCTGTGCTGTATAAATTAAGAAATCAGTCAGGACCTACAGAGGGAGGGGAGGTTTCTTCCTACCAGATACATGACTAGCCACATCCACTGACCGTTGGCAAGATTAGGGCAGAGTTGCTTGTGCTGAAGCCATTCTTCCTTCCTTCTTTCCTTCCTCCCTTCCTCCTTTCCTTCCTTCCTCCCTCCCATCCTTCCTCCTTCCCTTCTTTCTTCCCTCTCTCCCTCCCATCTTCCTTCCTTCCTCCTTCCTTCCTTCTCTCCTTCCTTCCTCTTTTTCTGTCCTTCTCTTCCTTCCTTCTTTCCCAGTTTTTTTTCCCTTTCTTGCATGGACTTCAGCTGAGCATTTACTCCTACACTGTGCCAGGGCTCGAGATACAGACATATATGCAGCGGCACTTGCTCTGTGGGAGCTCTTCCCACGACAAACAAATAATAGGAAGGAGATGGGATGAAAACCTATTGAATTTGGGGATCCGGTGAGGGGAGAAGGGGGCAGGGCCAAGATTTTACTCAAACAGTCCTGGATCTACTCTAACACCCAGAAAAATCGATGAGCTATGTCCCCAAACTGTGTCTTAGATCATATCCATAATTATTTACATGAGCACATTTACCAAACCTGCATTTACTGATTGCAGCCATTAAGGGGGAAAAATGCTATACATCGAGTGTCTGATTTTAGGAAGTACAACTTCCCAAGGACGGCTCTGAAAGTAGCCGCGCAGCGGAGCCTACGTCACTCAACAGTACTGATGTCACCAGAGCTATAGAGCTGTGGGCTGATGTTGGTCACAAGGAAAATATTCTGGTTTAGGCTGTGATCTTGTGTCCTATTTCTGACAATAATTAAATAACTGGATCAATGGTCGAGGCCTCCAAGAGTGCCTGACAGCCAGCAGTAAAGTCTGGGGACCCGGGGTAACCTGGTTCATCTCTGCGCGTCAGTTTCCTGGAGCAGGGCTGAGCTGGGGTTGGAGAGTCTCGCGCATGTCAAGCGCTCTGCGCGGAGCTCTGGGCGCATGTGCAAGCTCGCTGGAGGGGAGGAGGTCAGGGGAGTTATTTTTCTCTCGATGAACTCGAAATCTGGGGGTTGGTAGCCCAGGGCTGGTCCAGGGGCTTGAGAAGGCAGAAGCAAGATCTCTGTGCTTCTGGGCCTTTCTCTCATGTCTGGTCCCAGGATGGTTGCTGTGCAGCCACTGATCTCGGCTTCTCGCTTTAGGGAGGAATATCAAAATCTGGGGTCTGTTAGTTGTGTTGTGTTTTGTTTTAAGATGTATTTATTTCGGAGAGAAACAGAGCACAGAGGGAAGGAGAGGAGCAGAGGGAGAAGGAGAGGGAGCAAAGCAGACATCCCCCCCTACCCCCACCACTGAGTGTGGAGCTCAAGGCAGGGCTTGATCTCACTATCCTGAAATCATGATCTGAGCTGAAATCAAGATTTGGATGCTTAGCAGACTGAGCCACCCAGAAGCGCCTGAGGTCTGTTAGTTTTTCAGGAAGAAGGCGGACTGATGTGGCCGTCTTCGCTGCAGTTAGCTGTTAGTTGGGTTCCAGCTTATCACACCAGATCTTCCTAATAGCCCCTGAGATAGACAGGGGAGATACTATCTCCATTTTGCAGATGTGGAAACTGAGGCTAGAGAGGCATTTGCCCAGGGTGGTACAGTAGTGAGGGACAGAAACAAGCTGCTAAATCAGGCTACCATGCGTCTTGCTCTTGGTTTGTAACTCTCTCCAGAACACCAACCTGCCACAAGAAACAGTATTTTGTTGGAGGCACACGAATGAGTTTTAAGATAGCAAACAAAGGGGTTAATGGAGGGCAGTATCATTAAATGTAAATTAAGATAATGTGCTGTAAAAGACTCAGGATCTCAGAGTCTAGGTGAGGAGGAAAGGCAGGGGAAATGTTAGGGATTAAGAGGGGAAGTAAATGAGAGTCATGTATGGAAATTGTTGTGCAAATCAGATATGAAAAGCGTATGAAAATCTAATGTGCAAACAAAGAGTTGCTCTTATAATTATGACTGGGTTTCCCTTCAAGATGTCATTTCAGGAATATAGCATAAGAGTGAATATGAGTGTGTGCTTCCTTGTGCCGATAGACACCAATAGTTAACAAAATCAGAAATGATTCCAGATTAAGCTTTCTAGACCAGTAGAAGCTTTCAGCCCATGTAGATCAATTTTATGCAAAAATTTTGTATTCGATTTTTCCATATGGTATAGTACATATATGTTACATTTGATATAATTTAAGCAACTTTTAATATTTAAATACATATTTTCTATCAAAGGACCCAACAATAACAAAACTCATTTTTGTGTTTTTTTAAAATGGGAGGGGGAAGATGACCATTATTGTTAGAAATCATCATAAAAATTAATCTTATTAGAAATTAAAGTTTAATCGAAGCATTTCTTCAACGATGAAAACAAGTAGCATGATAGAATTGTGGATTTGTAGTCAAAGAGAGCTGCCTGGATGGGAGTCACGGTTCCCTTCTTTGTTTCCTCTAAGATTCTTCCTCTGTAAAGTGGGAATGATATTACCTCACAGGGTTGTTTCGAGAAGCAAATTTGATATGGTACATAAAGTTCTTTTTTTTTTTTTTTTAAAGATTTTATTTATTTATTTGACAGAGAGGAGAGAGATCACAAGTAGGAAGAGAGGGAGGCAGAGAGAGAGCGGGGAAGCAGGCTCCCTGCTGAGCAGAGAGCCCGATGCGGGGCTCGATCCCAGGACCCTGAGATCATGACCTGAGCCGAAGGCAGAGGCTTTAACCCACTGAGCCACCCAGGCGCCCCGGTACATAAAGTTCTTAACACAATGCGTGACATGTAGAGAACATCTAATATCAGTAAATTTTCTTATTCTGGTAACTGAATTTTAGTTTCTTTTATCTTTATTGAATTGGCAAAAAAATTTCTTTTTAAAAAATATTTTATGTGAGAGAGAGCGAGCATGTGTGTGCACAATAAATTTCTTATTTTGGTAACTGGATTTTAGTTTCTTTTATCTTTATTGAATTGGCAAAAAAATTCTTTTTTAAAAAATATTTTATTGAGAAAGAGCGAGCGTGCGTGTGCACAAAAGCAGGGGGGAGGTGCAGAGAGAGAAGCAGCTCAAGCCCAACGCAGGGCTCCATCCCAGGACCCAGGGATCATGACCTGAGTCAGAGGCAGACACTTAACGGACTGAGCCACCCGGCACCTGGCAAAAAAATTTCTAATACCGGCATTAGAATTTTTATTTTAAAGCTTTAAAATTTTTATTAAGGTTAAAATTCCAAAAGGTGTACCTTCTTACTCAATCATACAACTACTGCAAGTATGCTAGGCAGAGAAATAATTTCATGGACATAGTTTATAAAATTAAAGTGCAACATTATTTGTCTAAATTTCAAAATAAATTTATTTTAATGTTAAAAAAATGGCTTTTGAATTTAAAGTCCATTGTCCATCTTTAAAAAGTAAATCATTCAGATTATGGATTCTGACACCCTATCCCTGCCTTGGCTGGTTACATCACAATACTTGGCTATGCTTAAATCCAGTAGCCGCCATCTTGACCTCTCAGTGGTAGAGGTCCATAAGAAACTTTTTTGAACTGAGCGGATGTGAAGCTTCAGCCAATTTCTATTACTTTATACAATGGAAGGAATTCTGTTCCAGTGACAGCCTCATCTCCAGAGATTTCTTTTGATCTCTGTAGTAAATGCCAGAACTTTAAGCTTCCCAACCTACAGAAGCATTTAGCTCAAACATGAAAGACTAATTCCTCAAGAACTATCAGCTGCACAGTTCCTCTTATTTTATAAGACACCTTCCTCTGTGAAGGAAGGGGCTGGGGGCTACAGGTTGGCCTCAGGCCTTTGAAGATTTGGAAAAGCTGGAGGTAAAGTCTTTTGGAATCATTTTGACCTAGTTTGGGCTCATGATTCAATACAATTACACAAAATTGTGCTACCATTTTATTTTAGCTTTTTAAAAAGTTAATTTATTTTCTGTATCATCCTGATGCCATTTTCATACATAACAGGATCCAAAGAAGTCCACAAACTACATTTGATTGATATTCCTCTTAAAGTTTTTTGAACTTGTACTCGTTTCCCCTGCCCTTTTTTTTTTTTTAATGACATTTATTTGTTGAAGAGAGCTGGCCATGTATCTTTCAGAACATCCTGCATTCTGGATTGTTTTGCCATTCACGTAAAGTCCACAACCCACTTGGAATTGGTTCATGTGTGCCATGTTATATGGAGAGCTATTTCAATTTTTTCTGTATGGATATCCTATTGCCCCAGCAGCATTTACTGAAAGATTTGCTATTTAGAATCAAGAATCTATCTATCTATCTATCCATCCACCCATCCATTCATCTATCCATCTATCTGATGTGTTTTTTGGAGTAGTGTTGTTGGGGTTGGGAGCTGATGGCCAAGAAAGAATTCTTGAGATGTCTTTGGTGTGAAAGGTGGTTTTATTAAAGCACAGGGACAGGACCCATGAGCAGAAAGAGCTGCTGCCCTGGGATTATGTGGAACAACTCAAATTATATACTTTTTATAACTACAAATTATATACTTTGGGGTTGGGAGGAAGTAAAGACGAAGGGAAGTTCCAAAGGATTCTCATATGCTAGAGAAGACTCATAGGATACTGGAGGCCTGGCTATTGTCAAGCTAAGGTAGTTTTTCCCTCTTAGCAAAGTATTAACGTTAAGATAATTAGGAGTTTCCTGGAGGAATGTTATACTCTGCCAGCCTCAAATATTTGTCAATGGGCCACAGGTTATAAAGACATTTAATTTTGTTGACATTTCCTTCTGCCTTTGTTCCCCACATCATATCCATCTATATGTAGGACTATTTTTATGCTCTGTATTCTTTCCTATTGGACTATTTGTCTAATATCACTCTGTCCTAATTCCTATATATTTGTAATGAATATTGTTACCTTGTAGAGTATGGAGTCCCAACTTGGGGCTTCTTTAAGAGTATCCTGGCCATTTTGGACTTCTGTGTGACCATATAAATTTTAGAATCAACTTGTCAGATTCCGCAACAACCTGTCAGAATCTATTGAATTCTGAAATAGATAGAATTGAATTTCTGAAATTGAATTGAATTTATGAAACAATTGGAAAGAATTGTCATCTTTATAATATTGAATCTTCCAATTAATGAACACAACATATGAATAAATGTAATCCTCAGACAGGGAAATGAAGTCTCTGCCATGGACCCCAAGTTAAGGCCTTTGGTGGATTGTGCCCCTTTCTCATGGACTAGAGAGTCTATTAGGCCAATGGGATAGGTCACCCAGAGCCATCACCCCCTCCCTCTAGACTACAACCTGGGTACCAGGATCCTGAAATTCCCTGCCCAAATGGCTTCAAATCCACTTCTAGGACCTGGACAGCGCTCTGCCCTAGGGTGTCCTCCTGAAGACAGAAATCCATCTGTGTGCACCCTTATTCCCGAGGACTGATTAAAGAATGATCAAGTGGTGGTCAAGGAATGCAGGTGGTATGGATGGAGCTTGGATGTGTGGATTGGTGTGTCCATGTAAGCTCATGAAATTCCCCTCCTGGTGCAATGTATGGTGTAGCCAGGGTGGAAAGAGCAGTGGGATTAGGCACAGCCCAGGGCTGTGAGCCGGGGGCTACATTCCAGCACAGAATTCTGAAGAGTGCAAATCTCAAAATTCAGATCTGACTTTCTAGGTAGATATGAGGATATATTTGTCCATGGAGGAAAATAGATTATGTTTTATTTACCATGTGTTGGCTATAATTATAACTTTTAAGTATTTAGATTTAGATTTAGGCTATGCAGGCCTCCCTTTGTGTTCTTGCCCCAGGTCCCACATAAAGTGAGAGCGGGGATGATAATATATTGTTTTATTTTAATCTTCTTCAATTTCATTCAATAATATTTAAGGCTCTTTGCATAAAGATCTTGAACATGTCTCTTAAAATTTATTTCTAGTTCTTTGATATTTTTAATTCTTTTTTTAATGGAAAAAATCATTTTTTAAGAGATTTAATTTATTTGGGAGAGAGGAAGGCCACAGAGGGAGAGGGAGAAGTAGACTCCCCATTGAGCAGAGAGCCAGACACAAGGCTGGATCCCACGACCCCCGGATCATGACCTGAGCCAAAGGCAGACGCTTAACTAAGCCAGCCAGGTGTCCCAACCTTCTCAATTCTGTTGGGTAGCTATTACTGGTGAATTTTATTTTCAGATTCCAAAATCTTATCTTCTCTTTTCCTCTATCACCTTTTTGCTCTTATTGGTTTTATGCAATAATTTTTAAAAATTCTGTTGATACTCCAAAAAAAATTCTGTTGATAATTTTTTTTTTTTTTTAAGATTTATTTACTTACTTGAGAGAGAGAGCAGAAGGAGGGGGAGAGAAAGACTCTCAAACAGGCTAGGTGCTGAGCGTGGAGCCTGACATGGGGCTTGATCTCACGACCCTGAGATCATAACCTGAACTGAAACCTAGAGTTAACCGACTTAACCAACTGAGCCACTGAGGTGCCCCGTTTACTAATTTTTAGTGGAGTTTCAGGAGGAGGCAAACGGAAATATGTCTGTCTATCATCTTTACCCACAAGTCTACCTTCTTGTGTCAAGGGCTAAGCTAACATGGCAGTCTGTGGTCAATGTCTATCTCTGTATGGGAGTGGGCGATTCTGTGTATCCAAAGGCAAAGCACATCTTAATCCAGTAGCTGTTACAGCCATTCACTCTAAGAGGAATGTGGCATTCATAAGGGAAAGTTCAACATATAGTTGAACTGAATGTATGCTGAATGACTGACTTCTAGATTCAGCAGCACCATGGAGATTTTCTGATTCTGTGATCAAGTACTGTGTTCTAAAAGTGTGTTTGGAGGCTCCATAAAGCACTTATTTGCATACTTTGTTCAAAATCTTTTTTCTTCCCCTGTGTGACAGTTTCTTTATAATGTCATTATATGCAAATGGGTCACACATTTTGATGTCCAATATTTCTGGGTTTTCACATACAGTATGAGCAAAAAAAAAAAAGGGTATCAGCTAAAGGAAGCCAAGAGCTAGATGAACGAACTATCTGCTGCTAAAAAATTAAGTTCAGATAAGATACTGGTAATGAGTAAGATCAAATAGAAATAAATATGATGACTTGCTTCTCCCAAAGGAATGACACCCAAATTGAGTGACGCTAACCCTAAGGAAAGGGAGCATGTCCCCACCAGTCAAGTGTGAAGACTTGACAGCAGAAACAAGAACAGACCCCATAGCAAAATCAGTCAATGAGATTCAACTGCATTCGTGGCCATTTTACTAAATGGGTAGTTGGCAAGAAAAAAAAAAGGTTCATTCAAGAAGTTGGTAATTCTAAATTCAAGAGAGGAATTAGCTAGGTCGTTAAGACACCACACACACTGATCTCTAAAGCTTGAACATGGCAGGAATTGATTGTTTACAAAGAATTAGAAAAGGTGCCAACAAACATGGCTGATTAATGGCCAATGAGATGTTTTGTTTCTTTTTGAAACAAAGCTGGAAACAAAGTTGGTTATTTTTTTTCCCCCTTGAATGTGAAACTGGTTGGGTCAGTGAGATATGACTGCCCACACCTAGTTTTTTCTAACATATATTTTTGTGTGACTATGATCATACAGACCCATGCTATTATCTGTAAGTTTCTAAATCGAAAAATAGTAAAAATAATCAGGAGACAAAAATTCAACAGATGCTATCGCAATCTCTTCTTGCTTTATGTATGGATTTATTTCTTCTCCCAAGTAAGTCAGGGGTACTTTCTTTTCCAATGATTAGGAATGTTTTCATCAGAGCTCCTGAAATATTTCTCCCATGGCAAGCGAGACTTCCAACTAATTGAAGTGAATAAACACGCCTCTTTCCAAAGAATGTGCCATGTTACATAGAAAAACAGGACTTGAAAGGAATTGTTAAGAACCATTAGCCTTATTAACCTGTTATTTTTTTTTATTTTGTCAAGGGCATAGGGAACTAGTCCTTCTCAGTAGAGTTCCTAGCTTTTAGGTGAGCCTGCCTCCAGGCTGGAATAATTTAGTCACCTGACTTTCCTGTAACTCTTATTATTTTTGGCTTCAAGAGGCGGCATTCATGCGCGAGTGGTCCTTTTCCAGTCCCCAAAAGTCTTTTGTAGGACACTGGTAATCTTTTTTCTTTCTCTACTTCTCTGCATGAAGTGTGCAAAAATCCCTAGGTGTACTCAGGGCTGATACACAAATAACAGATACAATTAGGATGTCATTTTTCTATTTTTTTGTTTAACATTATTATTTCTTGTTTTTTTTTTTTTAAAGATTTTATTTATTCATTTAACAGAGAGAGAACACAAGCAGGCAGAGAGGCAGGCAGAGGCAGAGAGAGGAGCAGGCTCCCTGCGGAGCAAGGAGCCCGATGCGGGACTCGATCCCAAGATGCTGGGATCATGACCTGAGCCAAAGGCAGTTGCTTAACCAACTGAGTCACCCAGGTGTCCCTATTGTTTCTTGTTTTAACAAAGATTGCTCTCCCTCAAGACTAACTTGTATATCTGATCACTTGACGCTGCTTTTAATAATTATGGTAAGGAAAACATTATAAATTATCCTAGAGTTGATCAAACCCAATATAATTGTTATAGAAGGTCACTTTTAGTATTTAAAACATCGAGTTTGTTATACTTAAATTAAAAAAAAAAAAAAAGAGATACTCAGAGTATATAAATTTCATGTACAGAAACACCGGGCCACATTCATATAATGATATTTAATGCGCACCAACACCAACTAAAAAGAAAGTTCGTTATACTGTTCACATTTCCAAACACTCATACTTGTTTGTTCTTGAAACTGGAGGGAAGAGAGAGCATCAGAAAGTTTCCACAATGCCCCATGAATTATTTAAATCCATTTCCTGTGCAGTGAAAGCCCTATGACATTTCCAGAGCTGTTGTTTATTTTGGGATGTGAAGGATGTTAAAATTCCTTGTGTTTAAACCACAACATTGATGAGTGGCGTGGGACAAAGACTCAAGGCAAGCAGTAAGTGGCCAGGCAATCCCTACCGGAAGGAAAGAAGCTATTGAATTACCGGAGTTGAGAGCAGGCAAATTCACCCGGGGTTGGCAAGCTCAGCGGAGGCTGTGAAGAAAGACTGACACCCATTGTTCCTCTGACCTGCTCGAGTGTATTCGGTCTACAGGAGCAGGTTTTTTCTCTCGCTATCGCATAAAGGAGAATGTTAATACTCTGGCCGCCAGCTTGTCCACCCAGAGGAGCACGTGCTATGCAGATGCCCAAGGAAAACACCTTTGTTTATCAGCTGTCTCATACCATGTAGTTTTTGAGTGTTTTGTCTGTACGTTTTACTAACGTGTTTCCCTGAAACTCACTAATCTTTACAGCACCCTATTGTCATAGAAACAGTCTAAAAACGACTTTTCTTTCTTCTTTCTTTTTTTCTTCCGCGCTTCTTTTTTAACTCAGTTGTATTTGACGTATAGCGTTATGCGAGTTTCGAGTGTACAACTAATGATTCAATATGGATGCAGTTGACCCTTGAGCAACATGAGTTTTTGTTTATTTTTTTTTTAAGATTTTATTTATTTATTTGACAGAGGGAGAGAGAGTGAGCTCCCAAGTAGGCAGAGAGAGAGGTGGAAGCAGGCTCCCTGCAGAGCAGAGAGCCCAATGCAGGGCTCGATCCCAGGACCCTGAGATCATGACCTGAGCTGAAGGCAGAGGCTTTAATCCACTGAGCCACCCAGATGCCCCTGTTTATTTGTTTTTTAATGAGAGAGAGCAAGAGAGGGGAGAAGGCCAGAGGGAGAAGCAGACTCCCTGCTGAGCAGGGAGCCCCATGTGGGACTTGACCTGGGACTCCGGGATCATGACCTGAGCAGAAGGCAGTGGCTTAGCCAACTGAGCCACCCAGGTGCCCGAAACATGAGTTTAAACTGTGCAGGTCCGCATATGGGCAGGATTTTTTCAATAAATACAGTATCATACTGTAAATGTATTTTCTTTCCCTTATGATTCTCTCTCTCTCTTTTTTTTTTTTAAGATTTTATTTATTTATTTGCCAGAGAGAGAGAGCACAAGCTGGCAGAGTGCCAGGCAGAGGCAGAGGGAGAAGCAGGCTCCCCACTGAGCAAGGAGCCCGATGTGGGACTCGATCCCAGGACCCTGGGATCATGACCTGAGCCACAGGCAGCTGCCCAACCAACTGAGCCACCCAGGCGTCCCACTCTCTCTCTCTTTTTAAAGGATTTATTTATTTATTTATTTATTTATTTATTTATTTATTTATTTGTTTGTTTTAGAAAGAGAGCACCAGTGGCAGGGCAGGGGTAGGGCAGAGGAGAGAAACCCAAGCAGACTCCATGCTGAGGATAAAGCCTAACTCAGGGCTTGATCCCAGGCCCCTGCTGAGATCAGGACCTGAGTGGAAATCAGGAGTTGTATGCTGAACCAACTGAGCCATCCAGGCATCCCCTTATGATTCTCTTAATAACGTTGTTTTTTCCTCTAGCTTATTTTATAAGAATACAGCATATAATATACATAACATACAACATATGTGTTAATCGACTGTTATGTTATCAGTGAGGCTTCCTGTCAACAGTAAGCTGTGAAGGTTATCAGGAATCAAAAGTTATAGGCAGATTTTCGACTGCACAGGCGTTGGCAACTCTAACTCCAGCATTATTCAAGGGTGAAATAATCACCACAAATCTAGTTAACATCTGTCCCCATAAATAGTTTTTTTCCTCTTCTCTTTCATATTTCTCTTTCTTAACAAAATAAAGGAAGGAAGGAAAGAAGGAAGGAAGGAAGGAAGGAAGGAAGGAAGGAAGGAAGTCACTAATCTAAGTTCATGTTCTAAAGTCCCAGAAATACCCCTTGCCATTCAACCACTTTAAACTCCTTTAAGAGGAAATGGGTTATCTTTATTAAAATATGGTGAACTTCAAATTGGGATATAATAGTAGTACCATAGTTCTTTATTTTGCACTTTTGAGGCCCCCTTCATTTTCAAATAAGGATTCAAATTTATTCGATTATCAAAATGAATGTAAAATCCTTGAAAGAGAGAGAAGTTGATTTATACTTTAAAGTTACAATTTATCCTTTTTCCTAATAGGCTATTTGAGCCCATTGTAGCCTCCTTATGAAATTCTCAACCAGAGTATGGTGTGTAAAGGTTAAATAAGGAGACAATCTTTAAGATAGAAACTTCTGGGGTCGCCTAGGTGGCTGAGTTGGTTAAGTGTCTGCCTTCAGCTCAGGTCATGATCCCGGGGTCCTGGGAGAAGCCTGGTGTTGGGCTTTCTTCCCAGCGGTGAGTCTGCTTCTCTTTCTCCCTCTGTGTGCCTTCTCTCTCTCTCTCTCTCTTTCTCAAATAAGTGGATAAAATCTTTAAAAAAATAAAAAAAGAGGGTGCCTGGGTGGCTCAGTTGGTTGAGCAACTGCCTTCAGCTCAGGTCATGATCCTTGAGTTCCAGGATCGAGTCCCACATCGGGCTCCCAGCTCCAAGGGGAGTCTGTTTCTTCCTCTAACCTTCTCTCCTCTCATGCTCTCTCTCATTTCTCTGTCTCTCAAATAAATAAATAAAATCTTTAAAAAAAATAAAAAAGAAAAAAAGAAAGAAACTCCTGGATGTTGATTGCTCGGTACTGACATATTTTTTGTTATGATAGATAGATCTGCACATATAAAGCATTTGATTTCCAGCAAAGACATCAAAGCAATCTAATGGGAATTTAAACAAATGGTACAAAATACCTCAGAGTCTATGAAAATATGAGCCCTGACCCCTAACTCTCACCAAACAAAATAACATTAGTTAGGGGTACATCGTCGGCTTAAATATATCAGCTAAAACCATAAGGCTTTAGAGGAAGTTATAGGGGCATAGTTTCATGACTTGGAGGTTGGCAAAGTTGTCTCAAATAGGCCACAAAAAGTAATAGCCATAGGGAGAGAAGCAAGTGAAATGTTAATGGTAGAATCTAGATGGTGGGTCCAATATACAGGCATATGAGTCAGCTTGGGCTGCCATAACAAAATACCATAGACTAGATGGCCTAAATATCCAAAATTTATTTTCTCACTGTTCTGGAGACTAGAAGTCCAAGATCAGGAGCCAGCATGATTAGTGTCGGAGGGCTCTCTCTTTGGGTTGCAGAAGGCTACCTTCTCACTGTGTGCTTACGTGAAAGAGAGAGAAATCACTCTTCCTCTTCTTATAAGGCCACCAATTCCATCAGATTAAGACCCACTTTTATGATGCCTTTTAACCTTTATTACCACCTAAAAGCCCTTTCTCCAAATATAGTCACATTGAAGGTTAAAGCTTTAAAATACCTTTTAGGAGGGGACACGATTCAATCCATAGCAAAGGGTGTTCATTGTAAAATTCTTCCAACGTTGCTATATATTTATAACTCTTCATAAGAAAATCTGGAGAAAAAGGAAGTCACATTTTAAAAGAAAGAACTGGTGTTCCGTGGTCTTTAGAAACACCATTTTCCTAATACTATTTTTCAAAATTCCTGTCTGCTGAGACTATTTTTAATTTGTTTAATCCATTAAAAAATAAATCAGGTTGGTATTTTTGAGTGTCTTCCAGTTTTGGAGGTAGAAGAAGGTAGAAGGGAAGAGCCTTAGGTCAAATAAGTTAAGAAGTATTCATTGAGCATCCACGATCTGTATACCCTGTGAGATACAAAGACCTAGAAGACCTAGATCTTAGCTGTAGGGGCCACCCTGTCTTTGGGCAGCTCCAAAGAATGGAGCCAAGTTCAGGCCTATAGGCAATATAGGCAAGTCTAGGATAAATATCCAGGGCCAGCAATTCATAGCATTTGTTGTATAAGAGTTAACACAGGAAAACACATAGAAACTGTTGGGTTTTTTGTTGTTTTTTTTTTCCTCTCAATAGGAAAGAAAAAAAAAAACCATATTGTTATAACCATATAAACTACTGCCAGGATAGCTTGTTAATAAAATAAATCTATGAAAGACTTTTTTTTAAGTAAAAAGAAGGAAAATGTTTGTAGAATTATAGAATCTTGGGTTGGAAAGGAGATTTTGGGTCATCTGGTCTACCTGTTTATACTGTCAAATTTATGAATGTCTTTAGTAAATGTCTTAAAAAATAACTATATATATCAAACTGTTAAAGAATTGAGATAAAATCAATTCTCTATTGTTTGGAAACTGATTATTATATGAAGCATTTAGTAGAATTCTTGATTCACAGTAATGATTATAGTACTTATTATTGGTACGAGCAATATTACCAGGAAACCTATAATTGGCAGTGCATTATTTTTAAAAGAGCACAGATTTCAGACCTAAAAACCCCAGGATTAAGTCACAACTCTGCAACTACCTGGGTATATGGTTTTGAGCAGTTCACTAAGTATCTCTAAACCTTAGTGGGTTTTTTTTTCTCCTGGCATTCAATGAATGGTAGTCAATATGGTTATAATAATAATAAAAAAAACCACAACGAGGAAGAATCAGATTCTGTGTTTATTCTCAAAGAGCTCACGGTCCAGTGGAAAAATAGATAAAAACTCCCAATTCTGTGTAGTAGATGCAACAATGGAAGCATGCCACCAAGAAGACTGGAGAGTAGCTCTCACATCTGGCCTGCTGGAGGAGGAAAGAATTTTGTTTGAAAGTTAATGAAAAGCAATTCTCCAGACAGATTGAGGAAAAAAGACAATCTGGACAGAGGTTTTGGTATAACCCCAACAAGTATTCCAAAGTCAGGTGTGGCATGAGACAGGCCGCAGATCCTGGCATATGATGTATGTCATGATAAGATACATGGATTTCACACTCTGGGTGCTGGAGAGCTAGTAGATGGCTTTAAAAGAGAAACAGTCAGATTCACCTTTTAGGAAAGTCACCTGGGGAGTCATATGGTGGATGGCTTAGAGGGGTGAGGCAAGAGGCAGGGAGACCAGTTATGAGGCCATTGCGATAGTAGAAGAAGTGAAGGCCTGAATCAGGAAGAGTCACGGGGCTGGAGAGGTAAGAATGATTCAAGAGATGATTTGGGAATAGAGTCAGCCAGATGGGGTGATGTGGAGTACAGAGAAGGGAGGGGCCCAACATGATTCACAATAAGTCATGACTGGGGCGCCTGGCTGCCTCAGTTGCTTAAGCCTCTTGCTCTTGGTTTCAGCTCAGGTCTCGATATCAGGGTTGTGAGATCAAGCCCCCATCAGGCACCACACTCAGCGTGGAGTCTGCTTAGGATTCTCTCTCTCTCCCTCTCCCTCTGCCCCTCCCCACCCTAAAACAAATAAATCTTTTTTAAAAAATAGTGAATCATGACTTGCTGGAGAGAGTGAGTAGACAAACAGATGTTCCATCTGTCAGGATGGAGAATACAGAAGGAAGAAGGGGGAAGTGATTTTGGACATAGTGAGTTTGCCGTACCAATGAGCTCCCAAGAGAAAGGAGGTATCCAACAAGACCTGGGAATCGGGACTGGGTAAGGGAATCCCATTCTGGAGCCACTAGCTTGCCTAGGGAAAGGGTGTAATGTGAAAAGGAATACGTCCCAAGCACGGAATGCTGGGGATGCCAGGCGAGAAGCAGGAGAGAGACAAAGAACCATGGACAGGCAGAGAAACAGAAGTGAGAATAGAGGCATAGAGACCCAAGGAAGACAGGAGTTCACAAAGGAGGGACTGGGCAACTGTGTCAAAATGTGCAGAAAGGTCACGCAACAGAAGGAATGGGAAATATCTCCTAAATCCCATTGTAGGAAACCACTTGGCACCTTGGCTTGTGGTGTTTTACTGGAGAGAGAAAAGTGAGGAAACTGGATTGCATTGGCTTGAGAAGTCAATGGGATGGCGGAGAGAGAGATCATGAGACAACTCTAGATAGACAACTCTACCGAGACGCCTGGTTGAAAAAGAAAAAAGAAGAAAAATTTCCAAATGTCCCCCAAGGTATCTTTAAAGATATTTGTGTATTTCCCTAAATTGGAAAGAAACAACTCCTTTGAGATCTGCTTCATGCAGGCAGAAAGATCACCCAAAGGACGATTTGTCCCTACCCATACAAAAATTATAGTCTCCGGAGGAAGATAAGTGCTTACTACTGTTTTCTAGAGAAGACTGGTCTTAAGAAACATTACTTTGTAATTTAACGTAGGGCAAAAATCCCAAACACATTTTGATTTAAAAGAAATCTATAGATTTCTAACGCTGGGTCCTTCATATGGCCCTTTTTGCCTCTCGGTGGCAAAATCTTTGCTTTGCAGCTCTGCTAATATTATCTTTACCATGCCTTTAACATTTGTTCTAGCTCCTTCTTTCCCACGGTCTTTAAAACAGAGCTGCGTTTATTTTTAAGCCATTGACTACATTTTTTTAAAGTTCACATTGCAATGTCTTGACCATTTTTATCCAAAAGAGGGCGCAAATTTCTCATGAAATATAGTGCTGTCTTTCACAAGATTTGCGGGCTCCTAGTAGTATTTAAATTTCACAGCTGCCCTAATTTAACGTAGAAACATTATTTCTGTGGCATATGCATATGAATTAAGTCCCATTGTGTGAGTGCTAATTAAGAACCTTTTGCATCCTCAAGAGTAGTTTCAGAGAAGTGCCCGACTAAGTTGGAGCCAACATTTTTCTATTTTGGGTAGCCAAATCAAATTAAGATAGGCATTTTAAAATTAAACATTAAATGGAATTTTAAAAACCCAGTTTGTTTACAATCTTCTAATTTTAGGGTGTATTTCCATTCTACTGCGGCTCAAAGAACAATTAGTGAAGTAATACAGTTCAGACCTTGCTTGTCGGTGGTTGACAGTGAATCAGGGGTTTTTGTCTTGTTTTGATTGCAGCTGGAGTTGTTCACATTTTAAATACCCAGTACGTATGGCTGTTCTCACATATGAGCAGCCATATGACTGGTGAATAGAGGAGATAATGTGAATTCTGATCTCAGCTCTTCCTTTAGGTTGAATCTCACCTTGACTCCGATACATTTTCTCGGGGAAATGATATGCCAAAGGTGCCCTGAAGTTCTGGTGGGCTTCCTACATGCAGGTTATGCAAATGGAAGAAAGTGCAAAGAAGAAGCCATTTTTTCTTTCTTTCTTGGTATTATTAATATTATTATTTTTTAAGTAGCCTCTACACCCAATATGGGGCTTGAACTCATGATGCCGACATCAAGAATCACATGCTCTACAGACTACAGTCAGGCAGGTGCCCCAGGGAAGTCATCTTTTCAATGGTAGTAGTGTCCTGTAGGTGATTCTTACTTAACAGAAATCCATTTAACCAAGTTCTGTACTTGAGAGGTGTAGATTAAGGCAGAACCTCACTCCACAGATGTGACTTCCAAAATCTGAAAATCCCATGCATTTATTAGCTCACTCTGGCTTCTATAAGTGGCTTCTCTATCTATAGTACCTGTCTGGTAATTTGCTAGTGGAGGTAACAACGAACACTTATCTGGGGAAACAACCCCATTTTGATTGGTTTTTAGCCCTCAGAATGAAACCAACTATGAGTGGATAATCACTCAAACTTCATTTGTGAACTGATTAGACACTGAGGACTATTAACTAGGACCCTAACAACTGTATCTTCTATTGGCAACACACAGGTAGCACTAAATGAGAACAAAAGCTAAATTCATGGTCCCTATTTTTGCACCAGTCTACAATAACATTGCTAATGGCACATGGATAAGGAACCAACATGACAACAAGAACCAAGCATTATTTCCAGTCTTCATTGAATTACAAATCTAAGACCCATTGCTAAATTATTTCTGAGAATTACCAACAAATGCTTGTACCTACCTTTCTTAGATGATCATAGAGTGCTATAATTTGATTTATCACGTTGAGTTCTGCTTGCGTCTAGCCAGAACTTCCCTTCATTATGCACACCATCCAATGGCAATGTCGATGTGCGTACACACCTGGAGATTCCCATGCTGATCTTGTCCAGCTTCCTCCTTTCGTGACTCTAAGATCTAATCTCATCTTCTTTAGGGTGCATCCCAGACCACATTTCTCTTCTGGATTTGGGGGGCCCATGACTCCTTCTTTTCCTCTACCCCCTGCAGTAGCCAACATGCTTGTTCTGTTGCCACCCCTTTTGGCAACACTCTTAACCCCCTTAGATTTCACTGCCTGTAGACTCCACCAAGAAGGTGCTTCTAAAATTCTCAACTTGGGGTGCCTGGGTGGCTCAGTGGGTTAAAACCTCTGCCTTCAGCTCAGGTCATGATCTCAGGGTCCTGGGATCAAGCCCCGCATCGGGCTCTCTGCTCAGCAGGGAGCCTGCTTCCCAGGCTCTCTCTCTGCCTGCCTCTCTGCCTACTTGTGATCTCTCTCCTCTCTGTCAAATAAACAAACAAATAAATAAATCTTTAAAAAATAATAATAAAATACTCAACTTGCTGGATGATGCTAAATTTTGTTACATTTCTGAAACTGTCTTGCTTTTCAATAATAGAAACCAGATGAATCAACCACCCAAAGGGTTGAAAGATAGCTATGAGAGAGTGGAGGGTACAAAAGAGTCAAAGACACAAACACATCCTACAACAATACAGAAGAGAGACTGAGGGGGCTGGTGATAAGATCAGATTTTGATTCTGTTTTTGCATTCAGTATTTATGTAGAGACATTTGGGAATACAGCATTTTTCCAAATATCTTCTCTGAAATGACCATTTTCCAGTTGGTACATGACTCTTAAAGGCTTACCACATTCACTGGTATAAAACTCACATAGTGAAATCAATTTATTCAGAAAATGAATCTGATTTTATAAAAGTTTTTAAAAATTTCAGTCAGACATATGCAGCCAGAAGAAGGCTCTTGTATTATATAAGGGCTTTAATAATATATAAAGGTAAATGGGCAATAAAAGCTAACTATGAGACAGCTTAATTTCTTGTTATATTTTCTGCTTTTCTAGAATATTATCATGACAACACTTATGTATTCCTTTTCTTTTTAAAGGAAAACTGTGAAAATAAGAAGATGCTCATTATTTTGAGCTCAAATGTTTATGATTCTTTTGGTTCTTATTCAGCTTTCAAAGGATAATCTTGATCCTTTAACAAACATTTACCTTTAAGAACTGTCTACTACTGAAATCAGCAGGATATATATTAGGCTACGAAAGAGTACCTCTTAGTTGTTAGTCTGGATTAGATGGGAAACACGTGGCATATTTGAAAATATCAGAAAAAGCTAAACAAAAATGAGGTGCTGGCTAGTGCTTCTGAATGAGAAATGATATTAATTCTTAAAGTTGGCTCCCTTGGTTACCTATAAAAATATCAAATCTCTAGCTTAAGAGCATGAGTAATTGAGTTAAATTTCATGTTTGTTGAAATATTGTGTCTTTCTGTGGACACTGACAATATCAGTTTACTACCTATGACACTTTTTATTTAGAACTGAAAGTGATATGCAGTCCTTCTAAACATTGGAGGTTTTCTCTCTCTCAAATTAAATAAATAAAATCTTTTTTCTAAAAAAGTAAAGTTTGGAGGTTTTGACACTTAGGCTCTTTTTTTTAAGATTCTTTTGAATTTATTTATTCATGAGAGGGACGCCTTGGTGGCTCAGTGGGTTAAGCCTCTGTCCTCGGCTCAGGTCATTATCCTAGGGTTCTGGGATCGAGCCCCAAATCGGGCTCCTTGCTCAGCAGGGAGCCTGCTTCTGCCTCTGCCTGCTGTTCTCTTTGCTGGTGCTCGCTCTCTTGCTCTCTCTCTCTCTGACAAATAAATAAATAAAACGTTTAAAAAAAAGTATTTATTCAAGAGAGTCAGAGAGGCAGGGAGAGAAAAGCAGTCTGCCTGCAGAGCAGGGAGCCCAATGCAGGACTCGATCCCAGGACCCCGGGATCATGACCTGAGCCCAAGGCAGATGCTTAACCTGCTGAGCCGCCCAGGGGCCCCACTTAGGCTCTTTTGAATGTGTTATGTTTAATAAGGCTTGTTCACAACCATAGGCACAGGAAGTTCCTTGCAGTTGACACGTGTGGGTTTTGGAACACC
>CM052810.1:12887892-12906064 GCA_028533885.1 Nasua narica | reverse complement strand
TTCCTTCTTCAGTTTGCCACCGGCTTGTCCCCTCATCAGTCTGTGACACCAATGATCACTTCACTTTTTCCTCCTTAAAAAAATTTCTTCACATGGCTTCCAGACTCTCTGCCCTGGTTTTTCTCCCACCTAGATGGCTGTGCCTTCCCAACCTCTTTTGTTGGTGCGTCAGCTCCCAAAAGAGCTCTTTTCCGTCTACCCTCAGCCTGAGAAGATCCGGATAGTTCTGTGGTCGAAATGCCACCTCACCACAGAGGACTCCAAAGTGTACTTTTTAAGCCTGAAGCTCTCCCTCAACTCTGGACTTGTAGATGCAACTTGGCTCCCATTCCTGGAGGTCCACTGGGCGTTCGAACTCTGGGTCTCTGATCCTGAACTCTGGTTTCCACCCCTAAACCTGTTCACCGAGAGCCTTCCTCACCTCAATAAACAACTCCGCCCTTCTAGAGCCTGAGGCCAAAACCCCAATGTCTTCCTTGATTTCTCTTTTTCATTCATACTTCCCAGCCCATCAGCAGCAAATCTTACCAGTTCTACCTTCAAAAGAGATCTCAAATGCAAAATCTGACCATCTCCCACCACCACACTTCTACCTGCTTGATCAAAGCCCCCCACCCCCGCCATCACTCAGCGGGATTATGGCGCTAGCCTCCCAACTGGCATCCTTGCTCCTCTACTGACCTCCCGTTTCCGAGTGATCCTGGAACGGAAACTGGATGCCTCTTCTCACAAAACTGGCCCGTGTCTCCCCTTTGCAGTCAGAGTAAAAGCCAAAGTTGTTAGGATTTACAGAGCCCTCCACGAAATGCTGACACTCCATACATAGACACATTCACAAACACATAAAGAGGCGTGGGCACACACACAGACCCACAAAGACGCACGCACACACAGATAAGCACACAGTAGAGACAGACACAGACAGACATTTGGATACACGCATGGGCATGCAGGGTCTCACACACAGACCCCGTTCTTTCTCTGTCCTCATCTCCCACCACGCTCCCCCCCACCTTCACTCCCCTGTGGCAGCCACACTGGCCCCTCCAACGTTGCTGAGACGAGTCCAACATGCTCCCTGCTCTAGTAATGCTCTGCAGAAAACTAGCCACATGGCGAGCTCCCTCTTTCCTTCAGGTCTCTACTCAAAAGTCAAGTTCTCAGGGATCCCTTCTCTGACCATCTAACTAAAATTTAAAAACCAACCTCCTCCCAACACACACTTGGTAGAACACCCCCGTACCCACTGGCTTAATGTCTTTCTCCTTAGCATCTATTGTCTGATATACTAACCATTCCTCTTACCTTATTCTTGCCTCCTCCAGTGGAATGTGAGCTATATTTGGGTGGACATTTTGTCCATTTCACTCGCCATATCTACAACATGGGAAAGGATGCCTGGAGTGTAATAGCCCCGCAATAAGTGCATTTTGAACTGTTTCGATGAAAGAGAAGGGCCATGCTCTGAATGAAAACAAAAACTGAGTGGACCGTATGAGCTGTTTGAGCTTCTCATGGCAGCGAATCCTCAGTTCTTACGCTGGCTTCCCCAAGCTCTTTGAATTCCCGTATGTCAAACCGATCGCCTGGCTGTAGTTTTTTCTAGCCATTATTCCCGTAACAATCATTGGTTCCTCCCAGGTTTCAGGGATGTTCTGCAGTTGCTGGCTGCCTCTGCTTTCTCAATCATATCCTCAAAGGAACCTCCGACAAATTCTGTGGCCGTTGGGGATGCCCTCAAGGATATGGGAGAGGAAATGGAACTCAGTGATCAGTGGGCAAGAAAACTTGCATTTGGGGCACATCGAACAAATAAAACATAATGTTTGGTGATAAGGTGCTTCTCGTTACAAGTTTGTCTCCCAAAAACTTGGGCAATCTGTTCTAAAAGAAAAAAATAGAGAGGAAGTTGGTCATGCTGACATGACACTAATGCTTAATTCAGTCGTTGTGTTCCACCTTTTCTCATGTCCCCAAACATGAACTATTGCTTTTTAGATGCATTAACTCTCCAATGCTGTTTAGCTATATACCTGAGAGAAGAGAGGGCTAAAGCAGCCCAGGGAGGCAGAAATCAGTCAACGGTCCTGCCTCCCTCCTCATTCCACACATACATACAAGCTCATCTGAAAAATCCTCTTCCTCATCTCCTACTCTTGTCACTTTCACTCCCAATCCATGTTTTAAAGAGAAAACATCTGAGGTGCCTGGGTGGCTCAGTCAGTTGAACACCTGACGCTTGATTTCAGCACAGGTCATGATCTCTGACATCGCAGGGGCTTCATGCTCAGCAAGGAGTCTGCCTGAGTCTTTCCCTCTGCCCCTCCCCCCACACGTGCATGTGCGCCTGCGCTCTCTCTGAAATAAATAAGTCTTCGAAAAAATTAAAGAGAAAACATCTTCCGTTGCTATTACATGTCCCTCTTGTTTTGCTTATACTTTCATCCCTTTGTTGCTCGGATACATACACATCTGCTTCCCTGATATGTCAGGGCAATATTCCAATCTTCTCTCTTCCCATACCCCTGTTTTTCTCTCATAATCAGATAAGAGGAGGTAATGTCTGGCACTTTTAAAAAAAAATTTTTTTTTAAACATGGAACGTTTCGAGAATTTGTACGTCATCCTCACCCAGGGGCCATGCTAATCTTCTCTATCTTTCCAATTCTAATATCTGTGGTGCTGAAGTGAGCACTTAAGTTTTATTTAAACAATCTCTACACCCAATGTGGGGCTTGAACTTAGGACCTGAGATCAAGAGTCACATGCTTTTCCCACTGAGCCCACCAGGTGCCCCTGGAACATTTCAGTATTTGTATTTTTTTTTTTTTTAATTTTTAAACACATATCTTTAAATGCCCTCAGAATTTGAGTGACTAGGATATCATTTAACTATAATAAGAACATGAACTTTGGAAATGAAGAAACTCAGGTTTCAAAGTAATATAATAATTAAATAGTCAGATGGAACAAGTATTGTGAGGATATGAAAAAACAAGATCCATCCTGCCCTGCTGTGAGTGAGCTGGTGGGATACAGCCCTTTCAGAAACAACTCAGAAGTAGCTAGTGAAAAAGGGAAAAAACAAAAACAAAAACAAAACCCCTTGCATTTTGCATCTGAATGGGACCCTTTTCCTTTGTTTTATTGTAGCCCACTTTTCTTTAGCTAATATGGGTCAAAACTTCATCAGAAAACAAAATAAACATAAGAAAGACAGTCCCTAGCAAGGTAAATACCACACACCAGGGAAGACCCCCAATTCAGGATAGTAAGGGAAAAGGGTGGTAAGGGAAAATCATTAAATTCTAGCTGGCTGAGAGCATAGTACATGACTCAAAGCATGGAAAAGACAGAACAGAGCACTCTAATGAACTTTTTATAATGTGTGTGTGTGAACATACATATATACACGCACATGCGTGCACATTTCTTCATCTACACACGCACAAACACACATACATTTTAAGAAAAGTGTCCCAGGCACCAGCTGTGATACAATGAGTCAGCATGGCCTGGGACGTTGTGAAACAGCATCTTCACGAACTCCAGTTCATCTGTTACAAGACTTGATCACACAGTGAAATTAAGGAAACAGGTATCCTGTTCAAATACCTCTGATTATAAAAGCCATTCCCTGAAAAATAAAGATAAATACGAATTATCTAGAATTGTTTTGATTCATTACATGCGTGTATTTGGTCATATACCCAGTGGATATTGACGGAATACACAACTTGACAGAGTTGTGTTGGTAGGAGGCAACATAGGACAAAAGGGTGTGACTCTGGGACTAAACCCGGCTTCCACCATGTTCTAGAGCAAGTGGCTTCACCTCTCTGTGGTTAGGTTTCCTCATCTCTACCAGGGAATGAAAACAACCCACTTCATGGCATTGTTATTAAATGGGTGTCTGGTACCTAAAAGGGACCCATACAAGGTTTGGTAGATAAAAATAAGAGAAAACCTACATTTTGAAAGGAATCATCATTAATTATTTGCTTCGGGGCATGTTTCTGTACGAATTTGCATTTTTGACCCTTAAAGAATTCGTTGTAAACTTCCAGTGTTTCCCAGGAAGCGAGCCAAACAGTAAATATGACGCTCCTGAGTGCTTTAGAATAAATTCTAACCAGCTGTATTCAGAGGACCACAGAGGGGGTAAAGTCTCTTCATGTATGAACATTCTGCTTCCCCGCTTACACACAGTCATGTGGGAAGGTGAGGGCTGTGGGCACAGTTCTCCACCCTCTCTCATGCCCACTCATCTCCTTTTTCACCCCAACCTTACTCCTCCGGACCGCCGTTCAGTGGTCACCCGGTCCCCTCCCCTATGTTTTGATTAACCTTCTTCTGTCATGTAGCGGTCCACCCTCTCTGACCTTTAACTGTTGTCTAGTTATATTTCCTACTGTTGCCACACTTCCCGTTGGACATCCCCCCCACCCCGTTTCTTTCCCTTGGGTTAATCTCCCTCTTGCTTCCTGGTTTCTCTCCCTCTGCTCCCACATCAACCTCTTTATTGCCACACTACTGAACATTCTCTCTTTCTCTTGCCTGTTTCTTTGTTTGCCCTGTGTCCCCTACATCACCCTGTTTCATTAGTGAATTGAACTACCCTGCTTTATCACATGTTTTTAATAAGCAAAAATAAGAATTGAAAATAAAATAAAATAACATTATCTTCATGCACAATGCCTCTCCCCCAACACACACTCCCCATACGTAGACAATCCTTTCCATACAGCGAAGGAAGGGGAGCAATGGCAGGAAATGGTTGATAGAAAAGAAAGCATGGAAGACAGCGAAGGAAAATTCTTGCCTTTCTTCTCTTCTTGTTGATTTGGTCTGTGGTTGGTCAAGTTCATTAGGAATCAGATGCAGAGACTTTCAGAGTTCAAAGTGGTTTTGGAGACCATCCAGAAGAACTCCTTCATTTCATAAATGAGGTAGCTGCAACTTGGAGGAAAAAAAAACTGAATTGCTCTAAACATACAGATTTACTTGCTGCCCAATCTGAGTGGGTAGGATTTATTAGGATTCATGAGATCCTATCGACTAGCAAAATACAACTAACCCATCTGCAAGTACTGGAAGATTCCAGCATCCCAGAGTGAGGGTCATTTTGGGCTGGAGGGGTATTCACCAAGACAGCTGTGAGCTGCTGGAGGCCAAAACTTAACTTTCCAAGGGCTCAAGAGGAATCTAGACGGTCCCAAGATACCTCAGAATTGGGAATGAATGCATTTTCTAGATTTAAATTCAATTAATTAACATAGAGTATTATTAGTTTCAGAGATAGAGTTCAGAGATTCACCAGTCTTATATGGGCATTCAGTGCCCATTACATCACGTGCCCTCCTTCATGTCCATCACCCAGTTACCCTCCCCCTTACTCCACTCACTCAACTCTCGGTTTATTTCCTATGATTAAGAGTCTCATGGCTTGTTTCCTTCTCTGATTTTGTCTTGTTTTATTTTCCCTCCCTTCCCCTAGGATCCTCTGTTTTGTTTCTTAAATTCCACATATGAGTGAGATCATATGATAATTGTCTTTCTCTGATTGGCTTATTTCGCTTAGCATAATACCCTCTAGTTCCATCCGTGTGGTTACAAATGGTGAGATTTCATTTTTTGATGGCTGAGTAGTATTCCATTGTATATCTATATCACATCTTCTTTACCCATTCATCTGTTGATGGACATCTGGGCCCTTTCTATAGTTTGGCTATTGTGGACATTGCTGCTATAAATATTGGGATGCACATGCCCCTTCCGATCACTACCTTTGTATCTTTGGGGTAAATACCCAGGAGTGCAATTGCTGGGTCATAGGGTAGCTCTGTTTTCAACTTTTTGAGGAACCTCCATACTGTTTTCCAGAGTGGCTGCACCAGCTTGCATTCCCACCAACAGTGTAGGAGGGTTCCCCTTTCTCCGCATCCTCGCCAACACCTGTTGTTTCCTGACTTGCTAAGTTTAGCCAGGGATTGAGTGCATTTTAAATGTAAGGCAGAAAAAACAAGTTCACAAAATACATGCCACCAACCTGTAACAGGTCCATTGAAACATTCTTTTTTTTTTTTTTTTAAGATTGTATTTATTTACTTGTCAGAGAGAAAGGGAACAAATGGAGGGAACAGCAGGCACAGGGGGCAAGCAGGCTCCCTGCTGAGCAGGAAGACCAATGCCGGACTCCATCCCAGGACCCTGGGATCATGACATGAGCCAAGGCAGAGGCTTAATGGACTGAGCCACCCACATGCCCCCCATTGAAACATTCTGATACAGTACAGCCCTACGGGATACCAAATGCCAAAATAACAGTTTCCTCATAATTTGCAGAAAAATTATATATATACACACATATATACACACAAATATATGATTAATGATGCAATGATAAGCATGAGTGTTCATTCCTGTAATACTCCCATCACTCTGTAGCTTTCCTGCTAAGGAGATTATAAATATCATAGAATTAGTGTAGAGTATTAAGATAAACAGAGTCTTAGGGAAAATAGAAGGAAAAAGAACACAGATATGCTATTTTACTCTCTTAGTATCGGCATTAATGTCTTCTCTAACATGGTGTAACAATATTTGGCTCCTGGGTAGGTGTTTTTTTAGTTAATACTACATTTATCAGGACTTCGGTTTCTTCTCGCCTAATTAGCAGCACCCACCTCACTGGAATCTAGGAAGGAGCTAATGTATACTGAAACCAAATTTGATGCCTAGAAAATCCTTGAGTTGTTAAGAGGCACACCTGTGTTGTTTGGCAGGCAAGTTGAATCTCAAGTAAAGAATTTCTGCAAATCTCCTGTTAAGTCGGCTAAACTGGTTTCACTCCTATTGAACAACCCTGGGGTGGGGGGAATCCTCTATTTTTCCTTAATAACCATAATAATGCCCAAGAAATAACTTCCAATTGCTAACCTCAGCGGTTTAGGTCTCAAAAGTTCTCAGAATATATTTATCTATCTTTATCTATCAAAAGGTTCAGAATCTATTTCAAGACATTAGATGTCTCCATGTCAAATTTATTGATTAATTTATTATTTATTTATTTAGCTAATTTATTAGCTAAATTTATTTATTAGCTAATAATGTTAGCTAATTTATTATTAGCTAATTTATTATTAGCATTTTCATATTGGAAAAAATCTACAGTTTTTTGTAAAGACCAGATGATTGTTAATTAAGATGTTACTTCGAATAATTTGGAGAAGTAACTCTCTAGCTGTATTCACATAATATTCAAATTAAGGATAGATTGTCATGAATAAGTAAATAAAAATTTCAGTAAACTGAATCCTGAAGAAAATAAGGAAGCATTTATCAGCAGAAAGGTACTCTGTAAATGGGTTTGCAGATGAACTGCAAAGGTTATCTGGGAATCTATAATCTTAAAGTGAAACAGACCATTTATTTAGAGATTTTAAAAAACCTCTATTCAGTCTGTTTTCATTTTCTAGATATTCGTATGTTGAAGTATGTTGTTGCCTGCACTACCATATTTGGGTTTCTTCGGACTAAACAGGTTTGGAAATGCTTATGATAAGAGCTATTTTAAAATAAATGCTTGATTCATTACATAATACTCTTTAGGTACTAAAGGAAGTTAACATTTTCATCTTTTGGTCAGGCATTTGTGGGTTGTAAAATAGAACTCTTTGGCAATTATGCAGTACGTGCCAGGGGAAGAAAAAGAAAAGAGTTTAGGTTGTCCAGCCTCATACAACGGACAAAGAATAAAAGTAAAAGAAATGAATCAAATCCACAGGCGTGACGACCCTAGTCTGTTTCAGCCGGCAAAGGAGCTAATAGCATTGCCATCCAGGTCTTAATTTATGGATCCCTTGAGGTATTTTCAACCCCTTTGAAGTTGAAATTGTGGGCTACAGTCTCTGCAGTAAAAGAATATTTCTTTTTTTTTTTTAAAGATTTTTATTTATTTATTTGACAGAAAGAGAGAGAAAGAGAAATCACAAGTAGGCAGAGAGAGGGGGGAAAGCAGGCTCCCTGCCAAGCAGAGAGCCAGATGCAGGGCTCGATCCCAGAACCCTGGGATCATGACCTGAGCCGAAGGCAGAGACTTTAACCCACTGAGCCACCCAGGCGCCCCTGGAATTCTGAATTTATTTCCTTTGGAAACCATGTTGCAATGGTGTCTGAGTTTATGGATTTTTTTTTAAAAGATTTATTTATTTATTTTAGAGTGAATCGGAGAGAGTGAGCCCCATGAGCAGGAGGAGGGGCAGAGGGAGAGAGAGAAGCCACAAGCAGATTCCCCACTGAGAATGGAGCCTGCACAGGGGCTCTATTCCAGGACCCTGAGATCATGACCTGAGTGGAAATCAAGAGTATGCCACTCAACCGACTGAACCACCCAGGTACCCCTAGGTTTATGGATTTTTTTTAGTACAATAGGGAAAGCTTCGTAATCTGTTAAATAAACATTCAGGGGCTGGTCTAAAACACCAAACCCTTCTTCATAGTTTTTTCTTTAAAACAAACAATGAGCTTTTGATTCCAAACAATTAAATCTATAACCAATCTATTGATAAATTAGGAACTGCTTGAGTCTATAGGTTTTGTGTGTCAAAGTGACTCAGGCAGGGTTTTGTTTGGAAAAAAAAAAAAAGAATCAATAAATTTAGTGAGTACCTGCCAGGAGGAAGACACAAAAAGACTGTCAAACAAGGCTAGAAATAAAGTACAAAATCCAAACGTGTGAAATTTTGAATATTAGGAAACTCCATAGGGAATGTCCTGGTTCATGACTTTTTGTGTTTTCCGAATAGTAAACTGAGTTAGAAATAGGCAGATCAGTCAGAAAAGAATAGGGCAGAGAAATTACAGTGGAAATACGCTGGAGGGCAAGAAAGGAGGAAGAAAGCAAGAAACAAGCAAGAAAGCTTGTTAAAAAGGCAAATCATACAAAAGAACAGTGGACACTTTGTAGTCAGTAGAGAAAGGTGATCTATTCCAACGGCAGCAAAGATGAGAAGGATGAGGGGTACCAGGTGCTTCCCAAACTGTTTTGAAGCCCCACACGCCAGGACAAGGTGGGACCAAGAGCAGCACAGAAGGGGAACCATGCCTGCGTCCCACCCATTTGCACACCATTTTCACCCTTATTCCCATTTATACAAAGCATGACGTGACCCTGCACACACAACACAGCTCCCTGGGCTGCTGCCCGGCTCAAGAGTAAGACTTACCCTGCATGGCCTCAG
Source organism: Nasua narica (assembly GCA_028533885.1). Taxonomy (NCBI): domain Eukaryota; kingdom Metazoa; phylum Chordata; class Mammalia; order Carnivora; family Procyonidae; genus Nasua; species Nasua narica. Next base: position 12,896,822 of record CM052810.1, on the reverse strand, counting down.
CATAGATGATAGCATTTGGGTGGAAGAAAAAGAGACAGGTTTGGGGCGCGTGGGTGGCTCAGTTGGTTAAGCATCTGCCTTCCGCTTGGGTCATGATCCTGGGGTCCTTCGACTGAGCCCACATCAGGCTCCCTGCTCAGCAGGGGTCTGCTTCTCCCTTTCCCTCTGTGCACCCCCCTCAAGTAAATAAATAAAATCTTAAAAAAAAAAGAAAGAAAAAGAGACAGGTTTGAGCTCATTATACAGAAAAACCTTCTAAAAGGCTGTCAACCCAATACAAAGCAAGACCAGAACACATGCACTGAACTCCATGGGCCTGAAATTGTAGCAGGAACCAAATACTATTAGCTCAAGAAATAGAATAATCGGGCTGAGTGTGGAGCGTGTCCTAATGATCTCCAATGGTCCTTCCAAATTCAAATTTTAATGATTCTATAGTCCAACCTCCCCTTTTCTTTTTAATATTTTATTTCTTTATTTGACAGAGAGAGAGCAATCACAAGTAGGCAGAGAGGCAGGCAGAGGGAGAGGGAAGCAGACTCCCTGATGAACAGAGAGCCTGATGCGGGGCTCGATCCCAGGACCCTGAGATCATGACCTGAGCAGAAGGCAGAGGCTTAACCCACTGAGCCACCCTGGCTTTTCTTTTCTAATCACTTCTAATTTCATTCTGTACCTATTTGGTTAAAACAAAAAGTGACAAGAGCACACACTTATCGTGATGAGCACTGAGCAATGTACAGAATAGTTGAATTCTATATTGTACACCTGAAACTAATATTAATGCTGTCTGTTAATTATACTGGAATTAAAATTTTAAAAATACAGATATTTTTTAAAAAGGGACAAAGAGGAATTGAGAAACTCTTCACAATGAGTGAAAGTGTGAAACAGAGGGTTAGCACCTAGCTTTATTGTAGAGGACTGATTTATAGGTTTTAGACCTTTGGTTACTTTCGGCAAGAAGTGAATCCTGAAAGCTCATACCAAGAACTTCAAGAACTTTAAATGGACAAATAATTCTATAGTAAAGCCAGTGTCTTTGTTTTCTCATTTATGCCCAGATTCGTGACCTCAGAAACTGAAAGGACACCCTGATCTTTAAGTTTAGCGATGAAGAAACGAATGAGTTTATTCTTCATTTAGGTGCAAAAGGTGGCAGTCCCTCCCCCCCAAAAAGTAAGACAAAATATGAAACAGTTTCCACTGTGACAGAGCCATCAGCTGATAGAATAGACTCGCAGAACTGGGAGCTTGACCGGAAGTACAGGGAAAATGTCTTAAATCGACGTCCTACGCGTAGTGCATTAGCACAAGCCCACCAGTCTTGTAGCTGGAACATTCAAGATCGAAATTGCAAGGAAGGAGCTTGTGCTGTCCATATGCTGCTGTCTTGAGTTTAAGCCTGTGCCACACCCCTCTTTCCAATGACTTTCTGCATATCACGGGGCCGAAAAGAACTGCAGGATTTCAGGGCAAGGCCGATTTCAAGCCCAGAACTACAGTCATCCCTCCGTGACAGGCTGAACAAGGTCACGCAAAGGAGTGTAGCATGAAAACCTTTAGAGTTCAGCAAGCCTAGAGCTGCGGCGTGATCAGGCCGTGTCCTTTCGGAGCTCACAAAAGGCTTTTTCTGCTCTGCTTTTACACTCTAGAGGCCGAACTATTTGCCAGAGGGGTGGGGTGGAGAGCGGTGGGGGAAGGGGGGAGAGAGGAGGAGGGTGGGGGTGGGACGTAGCGGGTTGTCCACATCCTGCTGCCAGTCTGCCCAACAGGATAGCCGCTCTCCACGGTCCCGGCCCCAAGATACGGGGGCGGGGGGCGAGGGGAGCGCAGGCCACGTTCCCTCCCCCCACCCCGATCGTGGGCGCCGAGCAAGCTGGCTGGAGAGAACCCAGGCAGCGAGCGAAAGAGCTCTCCGCCAGCCCTCTCTGCCCGGGAGGGAGCGTCCTGTCCTCGGGCCTATGCGCGCCCCCTAGCGCCGGTCCGCGGACGGGGCGGGACTGGACGGGGCGGGGCGGGGCGGAGCGGGGCGGAGTCCCGGGGCCGGGAGCGTGGGGGGTCGTGGCGCCGAGTGGAAGCGCGAGAGCTAGCGCGGCTGCAGCGGGCAGCATGGCGAGCACGGCCTCGGAGATCATCGCCTTCATGGTTTCCATCTCCGGCTGGGTGCTGGTGTCCTCCACGCTGCCCACCGACTACTGGAAGGTGTCCACCATCGACGGCACGGTCATCACCACCGCCACCTATTGGGCCAATCTGTGGAAGACGTGCGTTACCGACTCCACGGGCGTCTCCAACTGCAAGGACTTCCCCTCCATGCTGGCGCTGGACGGTCTGCATCCCCTCGGCCCCTGCCCCCGGCCCTCGCCCCTGCCCGGCGGGGCAGCGGGGCGCCCTCTTGGCCCCCACTCCCGGGCCGGACCCCCTCCGAGGCCAGGTCCCGCTTTACCCCTAGAGCCTGAGGGAGCCGTGGAGAGCCCCAAGCCCGTCGCGGTGCCGGGACGCGTGTCGCGCGGGGCGCCTGCTCGAGCATCCGGGGCGGGAGAGGGGGACACACCTGGGGGGCTGGGGAACTCAGGCATGGGGGCGCTGCGGAGGGAAGCACCTTTGCAGTCTTCTGAGAGTCGAGGATACGGTTGCGGGATCCCCATCTTTCGGGGACTGTTAGGGCACGGAGTCACGCTTGTCTCCTTCACCCAGCACTCCCCGAAAGAGCTGGATTCTGATTAAAGTGGTATCGTTGACATGTCAAAGCCAAATTTGCTTGTCCTCAACTCCCTTTAACCATTTTGCTAGTTCTTTTAAAAATAGGCAAGGGGAAAAGTAACATATTGCAGGGAGCGTCATCCCATTCCCGCCTTCCCCCTCCCCAAGGAAAAAAGAAAACAACCCCACGCTTCAACAAATGTGTCCTCCTGGGCTTTCATGCTTCCTCCAAGTTTTAGGCAAATAAATAGCCCTCGCCTATGCCGCGTGAGTAGAGAATCCTGGCTAGCAAGAATCTCATGCCAGAGACTGCCAAGGTCTGTGTATGTGCCTCTCCCATCTGCTCTCCGGGTCTCTTGTTGTTCTTTTTTTTTTTTTTTTTTTAAGATTTTATTTATTTATTTTAACAGAGAGAGAACACAAGCAGGCAGAGAGGCAGGCAGAGGCAGAGAGACGAGCAGGCTCCTGATGCGGGACTCGATCCCAGGACGCTGGGATAATGACCTGAGCCGAAGGCAGCTGCTCAATCAACTGAGCCACCCAGGCTTCCCTCCTGTTGTTCTTTTGTGGATTGTTTTCTGCATTGTCCTTTTTAGTTGTGTCCTATGTTGTATTGCATTAGAGTAACAGGTAGATGGTCACGTAGAAAACTGGCTCAGTTTTAGTTTGGAGAGAACAGTAGATGTCAACTACTGCTCAAGTTTTAGGCTTGTTTCTTCCAGGATTTTATAGCACATGACTCAGTAGATCCCGACATAAAGTGAAGGATAGTCATTTGCATTATCTCTAGTTTCAAGGTGTTTTCCTTCTTTCTTTTTAAAAAAATTTTTTTGTTTTATTATTCCACGGCAGGTTTTTATTTGCATAGCTGATTCAATAAGAGACAAGAACTAATTCCCCTAACACGGTACTTGCCACGAACAGCGAACTGTTGCTCAGTGCGGTATTTGATGGAACGTCCATATACGGGAATACGTGCCCTGTTTTAGATGGGTGACACCCAGGTCTTCGCCCTGTTGTGTAAAAGAAGTAGCTGGGACACTGTTGATGCCCTGGGATTACTGGTGAATTTCCTGTGCTCTGTAGAACACACATTCATTCAGGTAGATGCTTTGAACAGTCAGGCTCTTGTTTCTGTGGTTTACATTCGGGAATTTGGGATGGATGGTTACTGTCCTAAGTGCATTCTTCTGCAATTAACTGTATTGTTACCTGAGATAGCGTGCCAGATACGGTTCCTTCCGTAAGACAGCTGGGGGACAAGAGAGAGGGGTGAGAAAGAAAGGCTCCGAGGAGGAGCGGTGGGGTGCAGAATGGTGACGTCGTTCCATTATGTTTCCGAGGTCAGAGTGGAGTTGTCCTGGAGACTTGGGGGCAGGTCGGGTGGTGAGGAGGGAGGGGGGCATAGCCCTGAGTTATGAGGCTTTGGAGAAAGTTGAGGTTGGAGAAAAGAAGGGGGTGACATAAACGCACAACGCAACTTGCAAAAATGCCCTTTCATGTGTGCTGGTGTGTCTAGAAAATGACTTAAAAAAAACCACAAGTGAGGGGCGCCTGGGTGGCTCAGTTGGTTGAGCAACTGCCTTCGGCTCGGGTCATGATCCCGGAGTCCCGGGATCGAGTCCCATATCGGACTCCCGGCTCTGCGGGAAGTCTGCTTCTCCCTCTGACCTTCTCCCCTCTCATTCTCAGTCTCTCTCTCTCTAATAAATAAATTTAAAAAAATCTTAAAAAAAAAAAAAACAAAAAAACCCACAAGTGACTTCATACTCCCTGTTGTTCTACAGTATTCTAAAATTAATAACATACCTTTCCAAGCCAGGGCATAGAGAAGTAACGCTTTTTAACAACTGCATAGTGTTCGTAAGTCTGGACAGCCTGGTTCGTTGAACCACTTTCTCCTTGTTGGACAACGGACCCTTTCCAGCCTTTCTTTGGTGGTGGTGCTGAAAATCTTCATATTCATCTCTTTGCGCACATGCGTATTTCTGTAAAGTAGATACTGAGAAATGGTACCACCAGGGGAGGAGATGATACATTTGAATGCTCGGTATATAGTGCCAAACCCCAATCCACCACCAACACGTGATCACGCCTGGTTCTCTGCATTCTCAACCACTAAGTTTTTCATCCAGCGTCATGGGTGACAGAGTATCCTGTTATCATTTTCGTTAGCATTTCCCAAGTTTTTACCAGTGATTTTTACTTATCATGTATTTCTTGACCACTTTCTCTTTCGTACATTGCCTGTCTCTATCTTATGGCCACAGTCTCTTATTTCCTCTTGATATAAACAATGTTTTTTAAGATTTTATTTTGACGTAATCTCTACACCCAATGTGGGGCTCAAACATCCAACCCCAAGGTGGAGAGTCGCAGGCTCCACCAGTGGAGCCAGACAGGTGCCCCTAAATGATTGCTTTTTAACTTTATTTCTTTATCCATGCAGTCTCTACATCCAGCGTGGGGATCAAACTTACAACCCCCGAGATCGAGAGTCTTCTGACTAAGTCAGCCTAGTGCCCATCAATGATTTTTTTTTAATTCCTGGTGTCAATTTTTTTTAAATTTTTTTAAAAAGATTTTATTTGTTTATTTATTTGACAGAGAGAGAGAGAGATCACAAGTAGGCAGAGAGGCAGGCAGAGAGGCAGGCAGAGAGAGAGGAGGAAGCAGGCTCCTGCTGAGCAGAGAGCCCGATGCTCCCAGGACCCTGAGATCATGACCTGAGCCAAAAGGAGAGGCTTTAACCCACTGAGCCACCCAAGCGCCCCTCCTGATGTCAATTCTTGGTTTAATTTTATATGTTGCAATCTCAGCCCATTGCTTATCTTTAAATTTATGACTTTTCTTAACTTTGAAATGTGTAGTATGATCAAATTTATCGGTTTCTTCCTGCCGCCTCTGCCTTCTGTGGCTTAAGAAGGCATTGCTGATCCCACAGTGATAAGCCTTACTTTTCTGTGTCTCTCAGAATAACATCATGGGGGGTTTAATCACACAGCTTTGTTTTCACATAGAGAGGAGTTCATCCCCCCTCCTACAAGCTGACCTTCCCAGAGCAGGCCCCTCTGTGAGGTGTCTGCTCTATTCCCCAGGGCAGCTGCATCTGGTGGGGGCTGGTTCTGAGGCAGATCTTTTTTTTTTTTTTTTTAAATATTTTATTTATTAATTTGACAGAGAGGAGAGAGATCACAAGTAGGCAGAGAGAGGAGGAAGTAGGCTCCTTGCTGAGCAGAGAGCCCGATGCGGGCTCGATCCCAGGACCCTGAGACCATGACCTGAGCCGAAGGCAGAGGCTTTAACCCACTGAGCCACTCAGGCGCCCCTGAGGCAGGTTTTCATTAGACTTCCTGGCACTCGTTCGAAGGGGCAGAGAAGGCTACATTACCGCAGGCCTCGGGGACCGCAGGCCTGAGCAAGCCGGTCCTCCCCTTACACTAGGCAGGAGCTCTGGATTGAAAAGAGAATCCAAGAAGGAAGAGAGAAGGGCCACAACTCTCTCTAGTCTTAGGTAGAAGAAGGAGCTTCTTGGACACAGATGATGGAGACATTTTTCTTGGTATCATCCCTATAAGGAAAATGAGGCCGAGAAAAGCTAAATGTGTAGATTTAATTTTATGTTAACGCCACCTCCAAGTTCTGCTTGGAATCCAGCTTAGTATGATGGAAGGGAAGCTTTGGTGAGTTTCTTACCACTCACCAGACACTGTTTGTGGTGTTCGACCTGCGAAGGAGGTGCTGTTATCCCTGTTTTACAGATAAGAACACTGAGGCTCAGGAGAGGTAAGGGCATATAATCAAGAAACACGGAAAGTAAATAAGTAGAAGATCCAGAGTTGAGCCTCAGACTTCATGGCTTCCTCCCATTCCACTCTTCTTTCAGAGGATTTGCCAAAAGCACACAAAACTACCTGCATAAGAAAAGCACATTCTTTTTTTCTCCCCTTTCTCTACCAACTGGCAAGAGTGCTACTAGGGAGTTGTCTCCACCAAGTGGATGCTTTCATTTCTGCTCGTTTGAAATGGAAAACAAGGCACACATCATTTGGAAATCCCTTAACTTTTAAGGGACACCTTGAAGGTTTTTCCTCCAGCGGAATTCGTTAACTTAAAGTCTCCGTATTTTACTAATTGGAAATTGCACGGTTGAACGAGCTAGTGATTTCTGTTTATTGCCAGCTCCTAGGCCTTTCAAAGCATCACGTGAACTTCATCTGCGAATCATTTTCAGCAAGGTTGTTTTTAGCACCTGCCATCTATTTTTGTTAGTGGGAATGTGGGCCATTTCTTCTGAGAGAGTTAACTATAAATTATACGGAAGAGAACTTCTAAGTAAATATGTTCATGCCACAGCACTTTAATGTGTTAATTAGCTATTAAAGGTGTCGGTAAATTAGACCTGTCAAAAATAATGGCCTCCTTGACTAGGTTTTTACTACCACTTCACTGGACGGTATTACTTACAAGTTTTGCCCTCTGGAACTGTTAAATAGCAAAGCTGTAGAGGTCTGCCTTGCAAAAGATAAACTCTTGAGTCTGTTGGAAGTCACCTGAGGCCTGCATCTGTGGGTGTTTTAAGGACCGGTAGCCCCGAATTTACACAACCCAGGCTTGCCAACATCCAGATTCTGTCTACAGCCGGCAGTTAGGGGGTTCTTTATCCTGCAGAGAGCCCCGATCCCTGCTCTTTGTTCCCTGTTTCAGAAAATCTGGCCAATGATTGTGTGATCAGGTGCCTTCCTTTGTGCATACAGCAAGTTAGCAGGTCCCCGCTGCTGTTGGAGGCTGGAGACAGGAACCTTTCCCTCCAGGTCAGCGTTCTTCTGGTTGGTACCGAGGAAGAACCCAAGCTCATCAGGAACAGTATTTCTCCCCTCCTGCTGGTGCCAGGAGACCCATCCTGCTGCAGGGGTGAGGGCCGAGACAGGAGAACCGGGGGAGAGCTTCAGAAAGAAGTATTAGGAGTAAAGGGTTGAATAAAGTTTAAAGACTCCTGGTATTTTCATATTAAGTCAGATGAAGGATTGAACGCACCAGCCGGAGATTCTTGCCACCATCTACATCTGGGAAAATGCATTCCTTGTTCTAAACGATCAGATTGTAGGATTTAGCCTTTTGCCAGGCTCCTGCTGCTTCTGCTCATCAAGCCTGGATGATTACGAAAGTAAATGGTAGAGTTTCCTGGGATAATTTTTTATGCGTGTAATATAGAGGCTGCCTCTCACGCAGACTGTTTTGTCTGCTTCGTGAAAATGGAACCGCCCTGTCCCAGGAGCTCTGGTGGTAAATGATGAACCATTTGTGGTTATCCTGTTAGATGTTCTGTAGTCTTGCAAGGGGCTGACGGCCTTCCTCTCCGTCCGTGCTTCTGCCTGCCCCCCGGGTCTGGCTGTGGGACCGAGGGTAGAAATTAAAAAACAAAACAGGGGCACCTGGGTGGCTCATTGGGTTAAAGCCTCTGCCTTCGGCTCAGGTCAAGATCTCAGGGTCCTGGGATCGAGCCCTGCATAGGGCTCTCTCCTCAGCAGGGAGCCTGCTTCCCCTTCTCTGCCTCTCTGCCTACTTGTGATCTCTCTCTCTCTGTCAAATAAATAAATAAAATCTTAAAACAAAACAAAACAAAACAAAAACCTGGCTCAATCTTAGGCAGCAGAGACCCAGATAACCTTACAGCATGATTATTGCTGCCAAAATAAGCCTCCTCTATCCTGCTGTGCTAATAATAAATTTGTTCTGCTGTTTTTGACAGCCTCACTCCTGGCAGAACTATTTTGTAGTTCTCATTGTAAAATAGATCATCGTCACCACTATCTAATCTTCATGGAGGCCTAACTTTGTTGCAATTAAACCGAGCATCTTCGGAGTACTCTTCAAAATGGATCCTAGCAATAGGACTGAAACTTAAAATTTCGTTTCAAAGGAACTTTGAACAGGGCTAGAGGTGACCTGTCAGCCTCATTTCTTGAATTTAGAATTACCGTAGTCTTAGAATGATTACTTATCGTGGGCTTTGCCTGGACACTGCCAATAAATGACTTGCTGTATCTATGAGTTTTTTTCCAGATTAGAAAATTTAATTCATATGTAAGCTGATGTACACGCACGTTCGTTTCCTTGACAAACGTTTACTTAGACCTAGTATGTGCCGTCGCTCTTTCAGGTTGAAATATGGCCCCGTTTCAGGCCAAAATGAAAATGACCCTCTGTGCTTAAAATGTATG
>CM052810.1:12862664-12887392 GCA_028533885.1 Nasua narica | reverse complement strand
GGGGGAAGCAGGCTCCCCGCTGAGCAGAGAGCCTGATGCGGGGCTCGATCCCAGGACCCTGAGATCACGACCTGAGCTGAAGGCAGAGGCTTTAACCCACTGAGCCACCCAGGCGCCCCTAAAAGATGCATTTAATCACTGCATCGGTGTCATATAGTGTCTTGTCTCTAAAAAGCTCAAGGCATTTAAAATTCTAATTCTAAATTAGATTTAAAATTCTAAACTTCATCCACTGGACATCATTCATTTGGGGTCAAGTAGAGGAAAACTAGAAGAGACGTGGGGAGGGGGGAAGAATGATGATGTGTGGTCACAGGAAGTGAAGAGGTGGCCTTGACAGTTATCCATCTGGATGGATCTTTGCCAGCCACTGGCATCTGGGTCAGGGGCCATCACGGTTTCGGACGCTGACCTGGAAATTGCGACCATGCTCCTGAAGATTAGGGATCTGTTAAGGAAGTATCATTATTCTCATTTTTACTTAGCCTTTTAAATTAGCTCCTTGACAAGCTCCAGCTAATAAACCCTTATTTAAAAAAAAACCAAAAAACTGTACATGATGCAGGGTTGTTTTTGTTTTTTTTTTAAATGCTCCCATAGTGGCGCAGACAGCGCCCAGATGTGACCGGTCTAGGTTGCAGGTGAACGGTTCGGCTTTTACAGATCAGTTTGTTGGAGGGGGTTGGTTTTTAACTATGGGCTACTGGTTTTTATAGTTTCCCTAGGCTTATTTTTCTTTGCCTCGGGAAAACCCCAGGGATACCAAATTAGAAACAATGATATATGCAGTATTTTGTCTTCCACGAGAATATACCCACATACCTCTGCAGAAAGGCACATCTCTGTGCATGTGGATCGTTAGCCACTGGGCTGGTGATGCATTCAGTCTTCAGGTCAGGTGTTACTGAACTTTCAAAAAAAGTTACTAAAATTGCTGGCATTCCTTTCTTCTGGTGGATTTCAGAATCTTCAGGGAACTGATTTTTTAGTTCTGTCTTTAGTATCTTTTATTCATAAATAATAGGTGCTTAGAGAATGAAAATAGTAGCTAATAGGTGTTGAGCAGAGCATTGCAAATATTCTTCTTTTATTTTATTCTTGCAACAGCCTTATAAAGTAGGTTCTCTTGGTACGACATTTTTGAAAAGTGAATGTGTGCAGTTAATGTGTGCAGGGGAACCTGGACTAAACCAGTGCTGTCTGATTGGGCTAGGAGTCAAAGCAGACATGCTCGCTCTAAGACACATGATTTACAATACTCGATTTCATAATTTTGGTGACCATGTGCTATATATATATTTTTCATCGTGGGAGTTTCTTTTGTATGTTTTTAAAAACTTTTTTTAATTTTGTTAAATGGGAAACAAAATAACTGTTTTAGACCCCAGTATAATTTTTACTCCCCTGCCTGTGTTGGAAAATGTGTTCTGATTTATACATTTGCTCCTAACTAACGTTTGATAGTGAGATTTGTACAGGTGTACATGATTCCAGACATTGAGATGAAAACTGAGACCATGCTCCTAAAGATAGGAAGCATGTTAGTGATATTTAAATGGAATATAATGTTCCTCGAATGATACATTTTTATTTCAGACTTTGGTATCCTAAATATATAACAAAACCATATTTCTCATGGTTTACTTTATTAAAGACATTGCTGCTGTTTCTGGATTATTTGTTCTAAATGGTGTCTTTATTTTCCTGACAATAATTAAGGATCTCTTTGTCAGAATCTTAAAAATCATTTTCGTCCTTTCTCAGAAGGTCAAGACTAATTCATATATACCCTGTAACTTAAGCCTGTTCTTTGTGTGATTTTTTTTTTTCAGTGCTTGCTATATACTCAGTCACTTGATTCAGTTTTGTGCCATTGGAATTTCTGATTTTCTTTTAGATTTTAGTTCAACTCAGTTCGGTGATTATGGACTCTGAGAGGTTTTCCTCATTTCCACATTCTTGGTGCAACATTGAACTATCCCATTCCCCATAATAATCTGTCGGCATTCCTCTCTCTACCTGGGCCTGCTCTGTCTACATTCTCACTTGTAAAATCAGGATAATAATGGCACTCTGCTCGTAGAGTTAGTGTGGGAATTTGGAGAGTGTGCATATATGTGCTTAGAACTGATTAGAAAAGAGGAAACCCCGTGTTCCCTCTTATTATATTGTGTCAGCTATTATTAAGATTGCCTTTTAAATTGTATGTAATATTTAAGACACGGCTTATCATTATAGATATCTTGATTAGCTCTTTTCTGAAGTGATTTAAAAATATAAAAACCTGGGGCCCCTGGGTGGCGCAGTTGGTTGAGCGACTGCCTTCGGCTCAGGTCATGATCCCGGAGTCCCGGGATCGAGTCCCACATCGGGCTCCCAGCTCCATGGGGAGTCCGCTTCTCACTCTGACCTGCTCTCTCTCACTCTCTCTCTTTCCAAATAAATAAATAAATAAATAAATAAATAAATAAATAATTTAAAAAATATATATAAAAACCTGCATTTGGCAACTTACCTCACGTAGTTAAAAACACAAGAGCGAGGCATTTTGTCGAAAAAGCAGCGGGGCTTATAAACCGGTAATATTTACAAAAAACAGCCCCTTCATGCAGCACACTGAGAGAAAATATAAACTTTGTTAATTAAAACCGCTGCGTATTGAGAACATGTTAGCTCCTTGAGATGAGAGCTCCCTCACGTCTGTATCTCTGGCAGTGCCTTGCACAGAGGCAAACAGTCCATTCGGATGAAGGAATTATCAAGGCCGGAGAACTGTAAATGTGATCAGATTCCGATCCCATCACGGTAGAAAAGAGGCGTAAAAGGGGCAGGTGACATCTTCAGGAATTGACAGGCCTCACTGAAACCAACTCTCTTCTCTAAAAGCCAGCAAATCGACTCACTTGACTTCATCTGTTTTCCTTTTATCAGCAGCTTTAGTAGAGACAGAGGGCTGAAAATTAGAAAGATTAAGAAGCTAGAAATTGGCCCTCCGCAAGAAATGAATGAATTTATAGGTCTTAAAGTAGAATCTTTAAAGCAAGATGTTGATTCGGCCTCAGCCGGCATTTGCTAGAATTTCATCACTGGGGCCGGTGACTCAGTTTGTGCCTGAACTTAGGGATGTGCTGGAGAATCAAGGCTAAAGGCAGGGCAGCCCTAGGTGGGAAGGTTCTGGCTTACTTTGGCGAGAGTAAGTTCCTTGAGGTCAGAAAACGTGTATTCCATCACTGTCTTTATTTACCTAGCACCGGGCCTCGTAAGTGAAATTCTTATCTGTAGAGCTGGTCCTTTCAGGGTCAATAGGAAAGGTTTCCATTGTCTCCGCCCATAGTGGAGAGGAGAGAGGAGAGCAAGAAGGCACGCTCGCTCTCCTCTTCCCATCCTTTTCTCATACCCCTCTTCCTAAAATCAGCTACCTCCAAGTGACCTCTCCCCGCACAGCTCCGGAAGGCACGGCTGAGGCACAAGTGGGCGTGCGTGTTTGGTCTTTAGCAAGGCCATGAAGACCGCTGCTTGCCGTGGGCTCTAGTTTACATTTCGGGTGAGCAAATCGTAGCTGTTCCACACCCGCCCCCTGAAATGCACTGGAAAACGGTCTGGGCTCCGAACCTAGTTGCGTTGTTGTGGTTGTTTTGTTTTTCTTAAGATTCTGTGCTGTTTTAATTGAATCCTCTCTCTGGATTTCCAGGACATTCCTATGTAAGGTCCACCTTGGCAGCCTAGTTAGAAACACATACCTAAGGTCATCAACAAAGTTCCTACTCCATTCCTACTATGTGCATGGAACTCAGTAGGTACTTTACGGATGAGAGAAAATGAGTGGCTTCGAGTGTGGCTGGAGTAAAGATCGAGGCCCTAGGCATGCCCCCAGCATCCCGCTGTCTGTCTGTGGCCCGGATCCTGAAACCCGTCCTCCCGCTCCGCCTATTTGGGAAGTTCTTTCTCCCAGGTGACGGTCACTTGACACAGTTGCAGTTCTTCAGAGAGTTACATGTGACTGTGGTCATGTTGGGCCATTTCCCCATTTCCCCCCCTTTTGTTTTGCTTCTTCACTCTCATTCAAGTTGTGATTATGTTTCATGACTGCAGGATGGGCTCCCGCAAAGCCTTGAAAACGACTTCCCAACTCTCCCCTTTGGGCTGTTTCAAACCAACTTCCTCCTTTTTATTAAGATAAAGCCTACCAAATCCCAAACAAAAAGTCTACCTTCCTGCAAGGTTACGGTAACTGGTACCCCTAGCATGATTCATTCAACCAGGGGGATGAGATTTAATTCATTTATTCCCACCACCACTTTATTGTCCAAACCACCAACTTCCTAAAGGTCTTGATTTGTTTTCTTAAGTCAGTTGTTCCAAGGAAGAATTTATGGACACAAAGAAACTTCTTTTCAAATCCGTGCAAGGTTGGAGCATTGAACCAATTGCCCTAATTGAGGAAACAGGGAGTCGTAATCTTAGATTTATTCTCTTTTAGTATATGAGATTTATTGTTAATATGTTGGCTCAGTCTCACATTTGGGCCTTTTCCTCCAGGCTTTTCCAGTATTTTCAGAGTATTTAAAACCATAGGCATATTTATCTCTTGCACTCATTCCTGGCATATATTTAGTTTCCACCTTAGGATTTAAGCTTTACTCAGGTCAAGTCTTTTCACCATTGTGGTTATTTAGTAGTTAGAAATAAACAGCTGTCTACTCTCTGATAAATTCTTCCCTTCTTGTTATCTGTCCAGTTCAACAAACAGTGGCTAATTCAAGGAGTATCTCTCTAAATCACACATTTTCCTGGGTGCAGTTCAAAGGAATATCGATCTCACTACATGACCTTGCCAAGATATTTGACTTCTCTCTTTTGTCCTTATTATAACGTAATGAATTATGGATGTTCGTTTATTTAAGCATACTCCACTCATGAGATTATTTGGAGAGTAACTTAATATTGGTAAGCAGCTCACAGATTCTTAGATAAGGGTTTCCATGGACGTGCCAGATATTAAGAATCGAACAATTTGGCGGTTAAATATTAAATTAAGAAGGGCAATTCCGTGCCTTCGCTGCATTCTGTAGGGGCCCAGGCCCCTTCAGATCACCACAGCGGCTCTGACGCTTTCACTAGGCTGGCAGGACTTAAAAATATGCTTGGAAACCGAGTGTCTGGCAACTGTGTTTTGTTTTCACCGACCGGCACGTGAAGTTACGATTCCTGCCAGCTTGCCGTGCTTTCTGGTGACTCTGCTCCCTGTCCTCCTCCCCCAACTCCCAGGCCCCCTTTCCTCTCTGTCTCCCACACTGGCTAACTGCTGCTTATCCTGCAGGACCTGCCTTCTGGGGGAGGTGCCCCCTGGGTGCTGCTGTTTGTTGCACGCATTTGCCATTCCCTCCCCCAGGCCAGACCAGGAGCATCCGGAAGCAGAGGCCACATCTTGCTGATTTTGGGGTCTCGTGTGCCTAGCCCACGCTCCGTGACATTTGCAGCAAGGATGGGCTGTCAGCAGTGGCTTATGGCTGTGTGTCTATCTGTCTGTCTGTCTGCATCTCTCCTGCAGTGGAAAGAGTGAGTACGCTTGTGGAGGCCAAAGGGAACAGGGACAGTATACACATACTTGTTTCAGAGCGAGGACCTGGATCCCATACCCCCTGGCTGCCTGGGAGTAAACCGGAGCTCCGCCACTTATATGTCATGTAACCTCGAAGAAAGTCCTTCTCTTTTCTGGGTCCTGGAACGTGGGGATGATAAGTAAATATTCAGGGCTTTAAAACTGTGCATCAGCACACAGTAAGGACTCAGTAAATGTTCACTCTGATTCTTAAGGATACTGACCCTTAAGCCGAGTACCTTCACGTTGCCGTTCATTACTTGACGAGGTATGTGGAGGGTCGCCACGGAGAGATGGGTCCTGAAATGCTGGCGACATTGAAATGATATCACTGAAACGGTGACCGTGTTGAGACGCTTGGCTCTCAAGTAGAAGGTGGTTGGAAAGGGACCTAGCATGGGACCATTAAAGGAAATAAGGCTTGAGCGATTTCTTCTTTCTGACCACCTCGGTCGTAGTGTTGAGTTAGAGACGTGCAACTGCTTGAAGCTGTCAGGTGCACAGGCGTTCTGGAGACCCTTCTCATGAGACCCGTCCTACGTACTTCTCCCTCAACACCTGGTTGATTCTAAAATGCTTTCAGGCAGCCCATGGAGGGTTCTGAAGAAAATGTGGGATACATGTTTAATTGACCCAGGCTTTTTGCTGCAAGTCCATCTGTGTATTTTGGTCTCAGCACAAACAAATATACACACCCACCTGCACGCACACGGATTCTTGACCTGCGCTCAGCAGCGCGGGCTGTGCCCTCAGGGGTCTCAAGGCAGCAACGATTGTTTTAGGAATTTCCTGTCTGGAAGCACAGCCCCCTCTGCCGCGTCCGCTATGCAGATTCCACAGTTGGTGTGCAAACTTGTTACCCCACCGGCTCTGAGCAGTAGGACTCAGTACATCATTTCTCACCTGAAATCAAAGAAAATCCAGTAGACGCCCCCCCCCCCCCAGTTGTCCATATGCATAGAGCTCAATGGCATGGACATTGCCAAACGACAGATTTGGGGTTTGTTTTTTAAAGATTTTATTTATTTGTCAGAGAGAGAAAGAGCACAAGCAGGGGGAGCAGCAGGCAGAGACAGAGAGGGAAGCAGGCTCACCGCTGAGCAAGGAGCCTGATGTGGGGCTCGATCCCAGGACCCCGGGATCGTGACCTGAGCCAAAGGCAGATGCTTAATGGACTGAGCCACCCAATCTTCCCAACAGATTTGTTTTTGAATTAAACTATGAAACTTTGGGGTTCGAGATACTTCTTTTATACTGTAAGTTACCTTGGCTAATATTATATTAACACTGTGGATTTTTTTTTTAATTTCCCTAAATACTTGGCAAGGACTGGACTCCTGTAAAGATACTCACTGTGCACTTTACAGGTCGTTGGAGGGGATGGCAGCAGAGAGGGGGACAGGCAGGTTTCAGAGTCAGACCTCTCTCTGCTCGGCTCCTGGCCTCATCCTTGCTCCTCTGGGGTCTTTAGGGAGGTGCAGGTGTCTGTCTGGTTAAGAGCTCTAGTCCCTCCTGCTCCTCCGTGTTAAGAGGATTGAAGAATATGTTCACCACAGCAACATGTGGTACGTCACCAGTAAGTGTTACCCGTTATTCATACATGCCATTTGTACGATTCTGAACGACCTTGCTGCTAAGTCATAACACACAGAAAGATAATGCGTGCTTGTCTGTTTTAATCTGGCCACAGAAGAGCAATCGAGAATTGGCACACCCACAAAAAAGTCAGTCTTCATTTTGTGTTTCCTAAATGTGAGAATATTTTGTGTTTCCTAAATGTGAGAATTCTCCATGAAGTTTCCATATGTAAGTGGATGCTTATTGTTTAAGTTGCCGCATCCTACTTTAGCCATCATTTGGGAGGCACCTGCTACGACTTTGTAAGCCTCCTGGGAAGCCGTGCGTGAGGAGTCCTGTGGCATCTTGCAGGCAGTGGGAGAGAACTATGCGCTGAGGGGTTTGCGGAAGGGAAACCAGACTGGGCCCAAGGCGGGGAGGCGCACAGGCTGGGCAGGCACCCCACAGCCTGTCCCCATAGCTGGGCCCCCAGAAGAAGAGTGTGGAATAATGGGTGTGTGTGTGTGTGTGTGTGTGTGTGTGTGTGTTTGTGGATTATACCTGTAGAATACTTAATACAAAATCTATTCATGTATTTATAGAGACCTTGGATTATATAAGCCATTGAGTTGAAGAAAATTTACCTGAGGTAGTCATCTTTAAAAGAATGCCATGCCAATGGAATCCAATTTTAAAATATTTACATTGCTACTATATGGTATACTTTCTAAACTTTAAACATAAGGAAAGAGAGAGAGAAGGAGTCATTTTCAGGTAACTGGAATATTTACTTTGGCTGCTACCGCTCTTGGTGAAAATGAGGAATAGGACAATATGTTTGAAGAAACACGCTGTCTTAGATGTCCAAGGTGGGGCCTCTAGCTCTGTGACCTTCAGCAAGGTCACTTCCCTCCTCTGGGGGTCTTAAAGGAGGAGACTATTTTTTCTTTTCCATTCGCTACCCAGTTTTTATTTTGTTTCCAGAGCCGCTGCATTTTCTTTTTTTCCCAGTCCAACACGCCCTGATTTTCATTACTACACTCACTGCTTTTTGTGCGGGGTGAGAAGACAGCCTGAGGGGAATTCAGAAGAAATTCCATACCCTGGAGCTCGTGAGCCACTGAGAAGGCAGTGAGCCGGGGAGAGAGAAAACACCCTCCTCTCTGGAATGACAACTAAAAAAGTACATTGCACTGATTGTATTTCCTCAGATTGATAAAAACTTTTATTTAGCTAAAGTGTACGTAAAGGAAAGAGGGAGTGGTGGCGAAGAGCTTGAGGTTTGGAATCATAGTTCTGGACTTTAAATCCTGGTGTTACTATTTACTGAGCTGAGGCCCGAGGCACATGGTTTAATTTCCCTGAGCTTCAGTTTCCTCTTTTGTAAAACAGGATAGCAATACCTATCTCTCGGGATTATAGTGGAGATCGAATGTAATTATGCAAAGAAAGAAATGTTGACACACACACACACAAATCCTAGTACAGTGAGCTGGCGCTAATAGTCACTATTGTTTGTGGGCGTTTACTTGAACCACATCTCTGGATCTGGGAGAACAGATAATGTTTACTGGGCAAAAACTTGCTCTTCTGATGCTGCTGTTAAATTTCATTCCACTCTGCTGCTGTTATTTGCTTAATATCTGCCTCTCCCTGCTGGACTTTGAGATTCTTGAGAGCACGGTGGTATCTCTCTCATCTACCTCGAAAGACAGGATGAGCACGATGCCTTGTATGTCGTTTCTGGGGTGGGCTATACAAGTGCCCTGTGGATGGCAGATAAGTCATGACAGGGATTTGGATGCAGGAAGGAGGACAGAAAGGGGAGGTGCAAATAAGAGGTGTTCTCCAGTCCATGCCTTTGGATTACCATAAAGGTTATGGGGGTGAAATATGAGTTTAAGTGTGAGATGGTCAGAATGAAGGCCTCCCGGCGTGGTACCAGGCACAACCAGGTGGGGGAGAATAATTTCACCCAGTAGCACAGAGGACATTTGAATGCATTCAATCTTCGCGGTTCTTTTGGGGGGAATTTTTAAGCAGTTAATATGTGTTTTCATTTCTCTGTATAGAAGTAAAGTTTTCCCCTATTTACTAAATTTACATTCAGTGACATAAATGAAGTCAGGCAGCTTTCGAGTACTCCTATCAACTGAGTGGATTATTTGAGGTACTCCAAAAACAGTGTTTTGATCCACAAAACGAAATTCTGTCCTCACCCTGACAATCATGAACCTGTCTGGTGCTAAGCGGATTTATAGCTTTCCAGAATAATGAGAAAACATTGGTGATCATGACAGCCCAATAAAGGGGGCGTGCTCTGAGTGAGGATGCTGGTCTGGGGCCAGGAGGGCATGGTTTATGAAAGAAAGACTTGCAATAGAGCATCTGAAATTTGCTGATCTTCTGAGGTGCTGAAGTCAGCTGCTTCTTAGCATTACCAAAAAAAAAAAAAAAAAGATTTCTAGGCAGAGACTAAGCTTCCTAGTGAGTGTCAAAGGAGGCATGCCCTGGAACAAATCTGAGTGGATATTATATTGCTCTCTCTCAATCCCGTCTTTCAGTAATACCTGCCAGTTTTTGCCAGATCACGCACACTGATAGGTGTGAATTCGAGTCCCTGCTGAGTAAGTCAGCTTTACGTGTCTTTCCACAGGATGAAGAAGAAAAAGTCTCCACAAGGGAAAGAACCAAGTCACAAAAGCCAGCTTGTTAAAAATCACTGGTGTAGACATAGCCTCTCAGAGACTTGAGCTCTAAGCTGGTACTATTTATTGTTTGTCTCTGACAGAACTCACAAGGAGCCCAAGTGGAAATGATATTTTTCTTGGAATAGAGTCTATATTTGCAGACTTAAAGAAAAATGAAGATACATTTAAAAATAGGAATACACAAACCAGTTTTTAACATAAGACAAACCCAGGGTTCCTCAGGAAGTTTCCAGATGAGCTTGAATGAATATAAAGGCCTGTCTTGACATTTGGCCCACCAAGAAGTTTATCCTCGGATTTGTGACGACGCTGTATACACGCTTGTGTGCTCCTTTCAGTGCATTCATGGTGCTGAGCTGTGGTTTATGATTTCTATCACCATCACCCTTGATTGACCACTATTAATAATTAGAAGCTTATTTTTATTTATTTTTTATTTTTTTAAAGATTTATTTATTTATTTGACAGAGAGAGAGAGAGAGATCACAAGCAGGCAGAGAGGCTGGGAGAGAGAGGGGGAAGGAGGCTCCCTGCTGAGCAGAGAGCCCGATGCGGGGCTCGATCCCAGGACCCTGAGATCATGACCTGAACTGAAGGCAGAGGCTTTAACCCACTGAGCCACCCAGGCGCCCTAGAAGCTTATTTTTAATCAGCCGTGGTACTCAGAACTGGAATCCTGTTTTAGAAAGATAAATATTTTTTAAGAAAAACCTCAGACTGTTGCTTCAGGGGGTATTTGCACAAAGAGTAATACTAAGGCACGGTTTGAGGCGTGAAGACTGCTTGATGTCTAGGAGGAAATAATAAATAGAGAAAAACAGAAAGTATCATTAAGCGGTAACCCGATAATGTCCTCCAAGTAGCCATGTTCGGTGTACTCACTTCTGTCTTTGTGGTGACAGCATAGCAGCAGGCATTTGGTACCAAACCTGTAGGATTTGCAGACTTTTGCTTGTTTCTTCATTGTAAGATTTTACGTATTTTGAGAGAGAGCATGCACACACACGGAAGGGCAGAAGGGGAGGGAGAGGGAGACGGAAAGAATCTCAAGCAGACTCCACTTCGAGCGAAGAGCCCGATGTGGGGCTCAGTCTCATGACCTTGAAGCCATGACCTGAGCAGAAACCCAAGAGCCAGACGCTCGACCGACTGTGCCATCCGGGCTCCCTGGGACTTGCAGATGTTTTAAAGAGGTCAGATGACCTGCACTTAACAACCTGGAGGACACTCTGCTTTATTTATGTGTATGATTGTGTTCAAACATCATAAAAGGGCTGATGGTGGAAATTCAGGGTATCGTTTAGCGAAGGCATCTTTTACAGAACTGTGAAGGTCACACTCTGGTCTGGCCAGCTCTTTTTCACCGGTGCGTCTGAGTCCTTTGGGGCCAGTTTTTGTGTGCAGACTGAGGGTGTTTCTGTCACTGTCAATCTTCTGTTTCTGTCATTGCCTCTGATGAGAGCACTTGGAGATTTTGTTGGTTTCCGGAACATCGTAAGTGCTCTGGTGTAGGACGGGGTGTTCACCCCTAGTTGGTCTGCTGCGGCTGTTCCTGCTTCAGCAACCACCTGGGTTTCCCAGGAAAGGCACCACACGAGTGAGAAAAGAAGGGACCCCAGGGCAGCAAATGAAGGCTGTGAAATTGCCGCCATAGCCAGATCTGCAAATGAGCCAGTGGACCGAAGGCTCCTAATCTTCTGTGAGTGTTGCTCCTAACTTCCCCCAGCGGGCGGTCGGGGCCACTCTTCCATTACTGCTGTGACTCACACCAGAGAGCCTACCCCTGCGCGGGCAGGAGTTCAGGCCAGTGACGTGGCAAAACTCGAGACGGGCCCAGGCAGGACGTGCCTGCTGCTCTCAACAGCGAAGTATGGCCTCGACTCCTAAGCCTACCCCTTCCCCCACTGCCCTGTGCCTGGCTCAGGGGACAGGCTGTGGAGGGAGCCCGCCTTGGTCCTTGTTCCCTTCACCTCTGACTTTCCTGTCTCAGCTCTCCTGTGGATTCTGCGTGACCGAGAGAGACCCTTCCTACGTGGACTTCATTTTATACCCATTAGGTTGGGGGTAGTGTCCATCAGTCTTTGCCTTGAGATGGAAATCTATGGGCCAGAAAAACTTGAGATTCATTTCTTTATTTAAGAAAAATCCCTATTCTTCAGAAGAAGGATAGGCAAATATGAAAACACACAGCCCTAACATTTTAGTATACTTTTGTCATTCCTTATTTGTTTTTCTGGGTGAGTGCTCCTCCCCTAAAAAGATTTCCTCTAGTCCTCCCTGGCAAAAAGTGATTTCCTTTTTTGTTCTCCATAGCACCATTTGTACCTTTGTGTGGGGACCTCCCCAGTGCAGGAGCTGACTTGTGTATCTGGTGGATCTTTGCATGTGCTCAAGGCATTAGCAGAGTGCTGTGGATAGCTGGATGGCAATCTATCCCTAAATGATGTTATTTTGTATTTATCTCCCAGTAGATTGTGGTGATAAGCAAGATAGCACTGTATCTAGCACTGACTTTGTACTGGCTCCGTAGAGGAGGAAGAACTTAACTTTCTCCCCCCTCTACTCTCCTGGGTTCTCAGCTGGGGCCCTATAAATTAGACTGACAAAAGACAGATTAACCGGAGAAAAACAGAGATGGTTAACACGTGCACCGTGGAGACAAGTAGGATTACTTAGTGATGAGTAACTCAAACGGCTGGTTAGAACTTGGGCTTATATGGCATCTAAATAAAAGAACAATAAGCTCAGAGAGAGGTGACAAGAGAAAAGGACTTTGAGTTTCTGGGGCAGCAGACTGTGGGAAGGCAGATCTATGGGGGAACTAATGGAAGATACGGCTGGTTAGTTGAGTTTGTTACGAAGATCCCCCTGGTGTCTTCGTGTGCCCCCCCCCCCCCATACTGTTGTCTCTGGTGATTAACTTCTCTCCTTCCTGCTAGGTGGGGTAGGGAGGATGGGGGGACATCTTTACAAATCAATGTCCTGCTTTAAGGCAAGTGGGGAGGGGCAGAGAGCTTTTCTGGTATCTGCTTCTCCGTTGTTGCCTTCAGTTCAAAATAATCCTCATGCCCCAGTGGCCTATTTGGGGGTGGTGTATCCTGCCGTCCTTCAACACCTCGTACATGATTCGCAAAGAAATGTTTATTGAATTGAATTAAACTGAAAGCAAAGGGAACCCGCCGTTTTCTAACTGGAGTCTGCTAAATAATTTATCGTGTGCGGCGGACTAAATAGATGGAATGCTCTGTGAGCTTCAGACGGGCCCAGAGGAAAGCTACCAGCTGAGCCGGGAAGCCTAGGCTCCTCAGCTGGCTTTGCTTCTGCTTTGCCTGCGAGGATCACTTCTTCTTCCTTTCGGGATGTCGGGGAGATATAATCAAGAGGTGGCTAGAAAAACCCATCGAGTAAAGTTTAAGGCATTCTACAGATACAAGGTG
This sequence comes from Nasua narica, assembly GCA_028533885.1. Lineage (NCBI taxonomy): Eukaryota > Metazoa > Chordata > Mammalia > Carnivora > Procyonidae > Nasua > Nasua narica. The sequence goes on along the minus strand of CM052810.1, from coordinate 12,874,085 downwards.
TTATTATTTCTTGTACAAGCTCCAGTAGCAAACGTTTACGATGAGCATTTAGGCAATGTTGGCTCGTTTAGTCTTAAATAGTGGTTACGCCCCAAATAAATCTGCCATAACGCTTGTGCGATATTTCCTCCCAGGTATGAATTAGGAGCAGCGCTGTTTATTGGATGGGCAGGAGCCTCACTCTGCATCATTGGCGGCGTCATATTTTGCTTTTCAATATCTGACAACAACAAACCTCCCAGGTACGGAAAAGAGACAAGGATGACCTGTTAAAATTATTTCAGGTGGGGCAAATTAGAGATCTGTTCACGTGATTCTCAGAAACGTCCGAAAACCAGGATTGGTAAAAGTTGGGGACATATAGTGAAGCGAAGGTAATATTAAATAAAATAAATAGAGTAAACAGAATAAATATATAGTCAAAGTCAATTAAAAAAAAATAACAACCAGAGCTCATCCTTCTTACATTCCAGAGCTGTTTCCGTGAGCAGAATGAAAGGGCTTCCTGTGGGGCGTATCCTTCCCCATAGCCTCATCCTTTTCACATAGAGCATCCTCGTGAAGGTCACTACGGTCCCCCAGGGTCCAGGAAGATGGGTTTTACAAGAGAAACACTGAACAGATGAATAAGCCATGAGTTTCTTCTGCTGAGATTCGCACTAACTGTTCAGAAATGAGAGTGAGATAGTTGGGTGGCGGCGGTGGGGGGGGGGGGGGAATGGCGGCAAGAGAGAGGAAGAGAGAAAGCTCACTCAAAGTCATCAGGGAAGGTCTGAAACTGTGCTGGGACAGAGGCAGGGGTGATGGTTTCTGCCCTCCGTGTATAGCAGGACCTACCAGACTATGTTTTGCCTTGCAGAATGGGATACTCCTACAATGGGGCCACGTCTGTCCTGTCTTCTCGGACAAAGTATCATGGCGCAGAAGGAGATTTCAAAACCACAAACCCTTCCAAACAGTTTGATAAAAATGCTTATGTCTGAAAAGAGCACTGCTGCGGGCTGTCTCGAGTTATTATAAAAGTGAACTGTTCGTAGAATGATCCCCCACCCCCCACCCCAGGCCCTCCTCTAATTCACACTCGAAACTATTTTTACAACATGGATTTGGAGAACTTGCTGATTGTGTGGATGTAAATGTTCTAATCATTTTCTGTTGTGGCTTTCTATATAAAAAAAAATAAACAGGTTATTTACAGGATTTGTACATATTTTATACATTTATGGAACCTGGGAGGTATTTCGCACCAAAGGGATCGAGTATTTGTAACGGAGCCTCCTTGATCGTCGAGACGTGGCTTCCTTTGTCCCCATTCCTCGTTTCTTTCCCTTCATATAGTAAACAGAAGGTGTGTGAGGAGTGGTGTCTTGTGAACGATGGGGGGGCAGTTGGAGACTGTTCCTCAAAACATGTTTGGGTTGAATGGACAGGTTACTGGCTGTGTCTCGATGACTTCCAGGTTCTTACACCTGTTTGTCACCGCTGTGATTCTCAGTGACCGCTCAAGGAAAGGCTAATGGGGCCAAGACATTGCCTGGCACGTCCGCCTTAAAGAACTGCTCAGGCTTCTCTGATACAGAAAGCAGATTCTGGGCGGGAGCGTCCACACGAGCCTGGCTAGACGGCGACTGTGGGGCCAGCTGAGGAAGGTTCCAGAACCTGTGTGGCACCTGCCTCGCTCACAACGGATGGGTGAGTTCCGGTGTGTCTCTCGGGCCCTGTGTGCACAACCACGCTGGCTAACGGAGAGACTTACCGTTTTTTCAAGGCATGTAAGTTGCCCCAGTGGTCTCTGAACAGCGTGAAAGACTTAAAAGGGACAATCCCGTTATTTGAAGATGCTCCGTGGGAAAAAGAGGAAACGAACAAGTTTGTTACTAGAAAAATTATCTCTATATTACACGTATAGATACACATATAATATGTAGAAATATACGATATATAAAAATATGTGAAAATGTAATATATAAAATAAAAATAGATATTAATATAAAATATATACTACAGATATGTAATATATATGAATATCTCTTCTAGGGATACAAATGCACTGAAAGCCACAAGGGGGTATTAAGTGCTACAGGCCGATGTGGGGATAGGATTTTATGGGTGTGTGTTTAGAACCAAGTTTTTTATTTCAGAGCTGGGCTGGTGAAGGTACTTACTAAAGTAATGTTTAGATTGTACTAACTAGCTTCTAGCTCCTGAAGAATTTAGGGCGAGGAGGGGGGTGGTGAAAGGACAGAAAAGCTCTGTTGGGAACCACAAACATGTTAGGTGTTCACTGGTGAGGAGAAACACAGGGTCCAAAGAAAATTGAAGGAACCACATCTCCGAGGACAGCATGGAAGGACTAAAGAGAAGAGTTCAGGGAGTGGCTTTGGCAACCCAGATGTGCCAACTTAAATACTGGGTTTGCGTAGCAGAAGTTCATCCCATTTCCCCACCCGTTTCCATCAGGAGTGGAGATGGGGAGCTTAGAGACCTGGGTAAAGCCTGCTCTTGTCACTTTCTAGTTGTATGGCTTTGGGCAAATTACTTAATAATTCAACATCCTTCAGGATGAGGATTATGAGAATTACTGTGTCTCAAAGTTCTGATTAAATGAACTAATGACGGATGTTTAAAACAAGCAAAATAGGGGCACCTGGGTGGCTCAGTCGGTTGGGCATCTGCCTTTGGCTCGGGTCGTGATCTTGGGGGTCCCTTGTTGGGCTCCTTGCTCAGCAGGGAGTCTGCTCCCTCTATCCCTCCCCCTGCTTGTGCACTCGCTCTTGCTCTCTCTCAAAAAAATAAAATCTTAAAAAAAAAAAAAAGCAAAATAGACCCACGTAGTTCAATAAATATCTGTTGAAAAAGTCACTGAATGCGTCCGGTGGCCCGTGTGCCTTCTCAGGCACAGTGTGGCTTTGGTGTATTGCTTATCTCTGTCCCCCTACATGGAAATTTGATTTGGCCTTTATTAGAGCTCTTATGTAGAAAGAGAGCACGTTTCCATAAAAAGGCCCCTGGGGGAAGTCTTTAAAAGGGTGCAAGTGGAGAAGTGAAAAGGACCCTTGGAGGAGGCGGGGGAGGGGCAGGAATGTAAATTGTGGCTTCAGATCAGGATGTCGTGTGGCCCAGCGAACAGGGCGAGCGGGACCCCCCAACAAGGTAAGTTTAGCTCCAAACTCATACTTAATAACTCAGCTGCAGTCACGGGGATGTAATGGAGGGCTTGAAGGGTTGGCAAACGGAAAAGAGATCCAAAACCCAAGAGACTGTTAGTTAAATGTGATTTTTTTTTTTTTTGAAACAGAGTACAGATAGTACCACAAAGTACTTAAAAAAAAAGGCAAAAAACAGTTTATATGAACTTTCTGACCATTGACAATTATTAAGAACAGAACTAATTAGTTTTGAGGTATTTTATAAGATGGGTTGGCCATTTGGAAAGAGTGGGAAAAAAAACCTACATACACGTATGAATTCAGTAATGACTCAATCTTTTCATATTCTGATAAATTAATTGACATTGAAAACAGCTACATTTTATTCATAAAATACCCAAGGTAAAGATTATACTGCAGAAATGGTATTTAACGTTCTAAAATAATTGTTTAATAACAACATGCTTATTATAACAATGGCTCAAAGCGGCATATGGTACACATACTTCTGGAAAATGTATTTAACTTAGCCCAGCTCTATTTTTATAATTCTAAACTTATTTCTATATGAAAAATAACCAATCTACTCTTGAGATTTCACTGATTCCACTAATTCAATTTTAAGCATACTAACAGAATTTTTATAATAAAACACTTCCAGTGTGATAATGGACATAAGAAAGATATAAAAAAAAAAGTTTTAATTCAAACCGAAACCTGCTGTAAGATTAAACAAAATTCACTTAAAAACTAGTTGAAAAAATACACTTAAACACTAGAGTACCGTTCTGAAGAAAAGACTTTTTATGACTTCAAATGACATATGAATTTTAAGCAGCAGAAGTCAAACACCTCTATATGCTTCAAAATACTGTCGACAATTTTTGTTTTTTGATACCGAATCAGGTGCTGTTAAAGAGACCCTTGTTCTTGGAAGCAGCTTCCCTGTCGTTGGAAATACCGTAAGGCAGGAGCGGCGGGCCTCTTGCGGGCAGATTGCTGGAATCTTGTCGGTGTCTTCGCCTTGATTCCGAGGCTGTGGTTACACATCTGAGGAGTCGCTCCAATCCGTCACCGTTACTAAGCTGCTTTTCAGCGTGCTGGATTCGTCTTGAAGTCCTGCAGAGGGAGAGAGAGGAGGAGGAAGAGGAGCTTCACTGATGAGACCTGAAAGCCTGTAAAAGATCTGTCACTTGTCCCTCAGCGTCCAGGTCTGTTGGCTAATCCGCACGCCCCGGCTCCCACAGGCTTGGAGGAAGCCACAGGGCAATCTGGCCACGAAATGGCCACATCTCCAGGCTACCATCCGGGACCCTCGTCTAGACGCATCTCTTCTTCTCTGTATTCACCCCAGGGTCAGTACCCTTAACCGGGCTCAGTAAAGTTCTATGGTTACTGACTCGGAGCGACAGGCGTAAAGAAAGGAGGATAAAATTATAATAAGCCAGGTAGGAACTAAACGGTAAATATGGGTTTTCTAGGGTTGATGGGCTTCAATATGAAGCACAGATAAGCTAGTGACGGGCACCGTGAGGGAGTAAGGGCACAGCTCAGGTTCTGGAGGACAGGAAAGCTGACTTGGCCCATCTTACAAGGTGAGGTGGCGAGAGATCCCGCCGAAAACCGGAAGGACAGATAGAGAGGTTTGCATGTATTAATTTAAAGTTAAAGATGGGGGCCCGAAAACACCCAACGGGGAGAGGTGTCGTGAGTGCAGAAAATGAGCCACACCCCCATCTGTCTTAGCAGCACATCAAGAGTTCATGTCTGGGGGCGCCTGGGTGGCTCAGTCATTAAGTGTCTGACTTCGGCTCAGGACACGATCCCAGAGTCCTGGGATCGAGCCCCGCATCGGGCTCTCTGCTCAAAAGGAAGCCTGCTTCTCTCTCAACCACTCCCCCTGCTTGTATTCCCTCTCTCGCTGTCTCTCTCTCTCTCTCTGTGTCAAATAAATAAATAAAATCTTTAAAAAACAAAATTAGTTCATGTCTAAAGTTGATGAGCCTGGAAACCGTAGTCTGACTTACTAACGAGAGATGGGGTGGACCTCAGGGTGCCACACAGACCCAAGGATGGGCGCTGCAGCCGGGGAAAGGGCACAGACAAGCCCTTCTGGACGATCTGACTTTCACCACGTGCAAGAATTACTTGGACAGAAAATATAAATCACATTTTATAATTTTAAAAATAAACTATATTGCGAGTTAAGTTACTGGACTTAGCCAGGCCCTAGGACTCATCCAGGAACAATGTCAATTCCTGGCTTCATTTCTAATTCATCCCACTGGCCACAGTGTTGTAGAGAAATCTTTCCTCAAAGAAAATAAAGGGAAACATTTAATATGTAAACAGATTAATACAGGAATACCGCCTGAAGAATGGCACCGTTCCGATGTAAGATCAGAAATTTTAATTTCTGTCAGGCACCTGCATGAAGAGAGAATTTGTATGGGCAGTTTCAAAAATAACATTAATATTTAAAGACTAAAGATTCGGCCCAAATTAAATAAATATATACAGGTTAAAGGACTTTGAAAAGGAATAAATGTACACAAAGCACATGGTATTTGTTATACCAACAGTGTTTCTGTCAGATGCTGTATTAACACAGCTTCATTACATATTTATAAGGAGGAAACAACTAGAAAATGGGCTGAGCTTCAAGAATCTAGAGCAGCAAACCTTCTCCCTGTGGGCCCTTCAGATTAGACGTGCCCCAGGCACTCGGCACTTGAGCCGAATTTGACTCATTCTTCACAGGCAGAGGTTCCTTTTGTTCTCTCCCGGTTTTCTTCCCCAGAGATCCTTCTTCCTCTGAGGATGATATGTCCCAGTCATCATCGTCCACGTCCGCGCACTGAAAGAAAGGCACGGAGAGTCATGAGCGTTTCTAAAGACACAGCGCATGCTGGCGATCCGTGGTTATTTTGTTGGCTAGACCGAACTGCTGACATGGAATGATCCGAAGCTGGGGAATCCCAGAGATTCCTTGTCTAGTCATTCCCAAAGGGCACGGACACAGATTTGGAAATTTGTGTTTTGTAAACAGACAAAACCACCTCCTTGTTTCTTGCCATGGAAATGTCCATGTTTCCTACCAGCCATGATTTTAGAAAATCCCAGAAACACTACGCTATAGCAGTAAGGCCTGGCTGGTCCAGCCAGGCTGGCCTTACATCTGGGATAATCTGACCTCGAATCACAGGTTGGAGCCACTTGGAATGTGTTGGGCCCTTTCCTCCACTCCGGGAAGAGAGCTCAGGCTCTGCCCTTGCCTCTCTGATGCCTTTCTTCATGCACTCCAGCTCCCAAGTGGGGCTAACCCCCGAGAAGTCCCTATCTTACTGTCAGGTCATGCTTCGGACTCAGAGCTGAGGCCCCAGTGTCTAGGCAGTCCCAAGCATCCAGCTGCAAACTACCTAATACTTGTCCGCGTCAAGCCAGACACGTGACCGGAGTTTGAAAACCTGTAAAGCCTGAGGAGCATGTGATGCCTTCTTAGCCACTGTCGTTCCAATATCTGATTCGCCACAGAATGGAAAGAAATGCAATCATACTGCAGCGAGATACAGTACAAATCTCAACGGTTGCTATACTAAATATTTGTTTTACATTTCACTACAAGAAGTACAGTTTATTAAGGTATGTTCGTTAAAAAGATGAATTTCTCTGTGCGTGTTTAGCGAGCAAGGGTGATTTCACCTTTAGTTCTTCTTTTAATTCTTTTTTGATGAACGCCTCAGCAACGTCAATCCCACCAACTGGCTTAGTCACATTTCTGTGGTTTGAAACCGTCTTTTCAACTTTTTCAGTTAGTGTTTTAATGGAGGTTCCTGTGTGACCAACAGAAAATAGGTACCGTTTTAAAATAAATTATTATCTTTCTTCAATTCCAAAATATCTTGATCAAGTGACTTTGAAAGAGTCTGAGCTTTGCAAATAATCGTATTTATTAAATTAAAATCAATTGATGTATTTTGGGGGTTGGAAAAAAGTTACATTAAGACGTGTACAATTCCTTTTAGAAAAATCATGATCCCCTAGACCAGAAGCATTAAGATGTTCACTTTTTAAAAGATTTCATTTACTTGGAGCCCCTGGGTGGCTCAGTGGGTTAAAGCCTCTGCCTTCGGCTCAGGTCGTGATCTCAGGGTCCTGGGATCGAGCCCCGCATCGGGCTCTCTGCTCAGCGGGGAGCCTGCTTCCCCCTCTCTGCCTACTTGTGATCTCTATCAAATAACTAAATAAAATCTTAAAAAAAAAGATTTCACTTATTTATTTGAGAGAGAGGGAATGTGAGAGAGAGCATTAGAGGGAGGAGATCAGAGGGAGAAGTAGACTCCCTGCCAAGCAGGGAGCCTGATGCGGGACTTGATCTCGGGACTCCAGGATCATGAACTAAGCTGAAGGTGGTCGCCTAACAAACTGAGCTACCCAGGCACCCCAAGATGTTCAGTTTATTCTATTTATTTATTTATTTATTTATAAGATTTTATTTATTTATTTGACAGAGAGAGATCACAAGCAGGCAGAGAGGCAGGCAGAGGGGGGGGGAAGCAGGCTCCCCACTGAGCAGATGCGGGGCTCGATCCCAGGACCCTGAGACCATGACCTGAGCCAAAGGCAGAGGCTTTAACCCACTGAGCCACCCAGGTGCCCCCAAGATGTTCATTTTAAATCAAAGAAGGATGGTCTCATTCAAGCTGGGGTCAGAAACTTTAAGTTCAGTGAGGTAGTCTGTAAGAGTCATGGTGGCCATCTTCAACAATGGTATTATTTTAAATTGAATTATTTATATCTTATGTAATTATATAAACAGGAATATAAATTGTATATAATACAATAAATTAACTATATCTGACATGTTTAAAATATATAATTCTTTTTTTTTAAAGATTTTATTTATTTATTAGAGAGAAAGAGATTGAGAATGAGAGGGGAGAACATCAGAGAGAGAAGCAGACTTCCCGCAGAGTCGGGAGTCCAATATGGGACTCGATCCTAGGACTCCGGGATCATGACCCGAGCCGAAGGCAGTCGCCCAACCAAGTGAGCCACCCAGGCGCCCCTAAAATATATAATTCTTAAACTGCATTAAACAGAATTTGTTTTTTAAGAAAGGACCCTTCAACCCCACTTCTCCTCAGCAAAGGGTCAGCAGCCGCACACTCGGCTCTTGTGTTCCTTTCGAACTGCGCCCTCTCCCAAGGCAGCGCAACGTATGAGTGTGGCCCTTCTCACGGACACCCCATATGGGGGTTGAGTTGCGTCCCTCCATAGTCCTATGATGAAGTGCCCATCCCCAATATCTCAGAATGTGACCTTATTTGGGGAGAAGGCCTTTAAAGAGGTAATCAAATTCAAGTGAGTTCGTGAGGGTGAGCCCGAATCCAGTACCCCTGTAAAATTGGGAAATTCGGAGGATGAATACCCACCTTTGTATCAACATGGATGGGACTAGAAGAGATTATACTGAGTGAAATAAGTCAAGCAGAGAGAGTCAATTATATGGTTTCACGTACGTGTGGAGCATAAGGAAAAACATGGAGGACATTGTGAGAAGGAAAGGAAGGGTGAATTAGGGGAAATCAGAGGGGGAGCTGAACCATGAGAGACTGTGGACTCTGAGCAACAAACTGAGGGTTTTTGAGGGGAGTGGGGTGGGGGATTGGGTGAGCCTGGTGGTAGGTATTGAGAAGGGCACGTATTGCATGGAGCACTGGGTGTGGTGCATGAACAACAAATCTTAGAACACTGAAAAAATTAAATTAAATTTAAAAAAATGGGAAATTCGGACACAGACGCATGGGGTAAGGGTGATGGACACCTACAAGCCGAGGACAGAAGCTTAGACCAGATCTTCCCCTCATGGCCCTCACAGAGAACCAACCTTGCAACCCTTGATTTTGGCCTTCCAGCTTCTGGGATGGAGACAAGAAATTTCTGTTTTAAGTCACGAGGTATGTGGTACTTTGATCCAACAGCCCTAGGAAACAAATATACCTAGGCATCCCCCAACTGCTCCCTCTCCTTCCACCTGAGCATCAGTTAGCTGCTAGGCCCCGGGCATCTTCCTTAGGCAGCAGTGGCGTTGGGGTTAGGTCCATCCTTTCCTTGAGCACTTTCCCAGCTCCTCCTCCCGGTGCTTGGTGCCCCCAGTTGGGAACCACCGTTCCAAACAAAATTTCCAGAAGGATTTTCAATGACCAGAGCTCACCTGTGGGCTTGGGAGAAATATCGGAGTCCTCAATTTCACTTCCCTCGGTCCAGTCGGTGTCGCTTCTGACGGCGTTCTTCCCAAAGCTACACTTGTTGCTTCTGGAGGACTGCGCGGGAAGTAAGTCTGGGGATGCGCATGCCTGGATGACGTCATCACCGTCCAGCTCCTCCTCCGAACTGAACGGAGGTGTCCTAGACAAATGAAAACCCAAGTGGGGGCACTGCTTTCGCGTTTGGGGATTTGGGGGAAAGAAATCTTTTGTGGTAAAACTACTCCATCTTTTAAAACAGCATCATTACTTATGACTTACCTCTACGCTGCACTTTACCAAGAGCTTTTATAGACACAATCCCATTTGCTTCATCCCGTGAATTAGCACCCCATTTTAAAGTGGGGGGGGGATGGGCTAGATGGGGGAGGGGCATTAATTAAAGAGGGCACTTATTGCAATGAGCACTGGGTGTTGTATGAGGTGATGAATCACTGGATTCTACTCCTGAAACCAGTATTGCTCTGTATGCTAACCAACTAGAATTTAAATAAAAAATTAAAAATTTAAAAAAAGGGAATTGTCTATGCATAATGCGCATATGGCCGACAATATTAGGTATACTTGGAAATTGTTGGGTGTTTTTACAGCCACAATTAAAAAAGAAAAATTAAAAGAATTTTTTTTTAAAGATTTTATTTATTCATTTAACAGAGAGGGAACACGAGCAGGCAGAGAGGCAGGCAGAGGCAGAGAGAGGAGCAGGCTCCCTGCAGAGCAAGGAGCACGATGCCGGACTCGATCCCAAGACGCTGGGATCATGACCTGAGCCAAAGGCAGCTGCTCAACCAACTGAGCCACCCAGGCGTCCCGAAAAATTAAAAGAATTTTAAAAAATAAAGCGAGATAGAAGATCAGAGCAGTGTTCGTTCATTCAAGCATATTCTTTGAGAACTTAAATTTTTCCCGACAAAGTTCATAGTACATCCAATGAAATAAGGCTCCTATGAGATTTTGTACATGAAAAGTGCTTTTGAAGGGTAAATCATTTTATTGTCTCTATTATATTCTATTTATACTGTCCCTACTATCTATAGAATCTATTTTGTTTCTACTATATATACACAATGCCTCAAGAAGAGATACTTATAGCACTAATAGCTCCAGAAAAAGCTGATGAAATTCAGTTATGATAAAATTAGTTTTATTTTTAATTAATAACAATAATGTACCTATAATTTATTAAGTCCCCATCAAGTGCCAAGCCCTGAGGACAAGCTCTTTTCTTTTCTTTTTTCTTTTTAAAATATAAAGATTTTAATTTTTATTTATTTTACTTTTTTTTTTTTAAAGTAGGCTCCATGCCCAATGTGGGACTTGAACTCACGACCTTGCAAGAGTTGCGTGCTCCACCGACTGAGCCAGCCAGGTGTCCCCAAACCCTTTTCATATATTCTTAATTTATAGAACTATGCTGTGAAAAAGGCAGCATCACCCCATTGAACAGATAAGAAAACAGGCCTAAACAGGTAAGTAAGTGAATCAGTGGCACACAGTTCATAAGTGACAGAGTTAGTATCCTTAGTATCCTAAGAGGGCCCAAGAGAATAAGGTCTAGAGTCATTCTTGGACTTCTGTAAGAACACCACAATATCATCTGACTACACTACCAACGATCCAGCCACTAAAAGACAACATCATTCACTTATTTCATCGTGCTTATTGAAAATCACGGGACACAGAGAGGGGAACAATGGAAGTGACTCAGGGCGGTCCCACTTCTTAGTGGAGGCCAAAGGTGATAAGGGCTATTGACTTACGGAAAATCTGAGGAAGAAAACAAAGACGTGTCACAAAGGAGTAACAAATAAATTGTGAGGTTTAATAATTAGGGTTTTAGGTAATCGCAGTGCACTTACTAATTTACAACAGAAGGAATATTCAGGGGAAAGAACTTTTTAAACGCCCTCTCCCCACTCCCAAGTACTCACGTAACAGTTGAAGACTTTCTGGGAAAATGATCTTCTATGATAGTTTTCTTAATTCTAAAACACAAAAGAAAA
>CM052810.1:12795578-12862164 GCA_028533885.1 Nasua narica | reverse complement strand
GATTCTCCTAACTTTTCCTCCCCTGTTCCTCTTTCATTCCCCCACTAAAACACGTGGCATTCAAAAGCATTTGGAGAAGGGGCATGACTACATGACCCTGAAGAATGGAGTCCTACGTCCAAGCAGAGGGAGGGCTTGATGGAAGAGGCTCCTTCCTGGGCTGTTGGGACCCTTTGTGAAGGTGCGAAGCCAGGTCTGGGAGAACACGATGACACTGCTGTCATTTGGAGTCTGTTCTCCGAACGGGGGCGTTTCACCCCACAAGGGTGGTGCCGAGTGCCAGTGCGGAGCGGGTCTGGGGCGGCAGGGGCCCGGCCTCACCCGCCCTGCTAGATGGGAGTTGTAGGGACCCACAGCGTTCAGACTGACAGAAGATCCACAACAAAAAGCCCCAATGTCTCCGACTTTCTCTGAACTCTCCAAAATTCCAGCAGTAAAGAATATTTCTGTTCAGGAATCAACACTTCTGCGGAGGGCAAAAGTAGTCCAACGAAATGCTTGTACATTAGGTAAGAGGAAAAGTCCCGCACGATAATGCTGTTCTATAATTTGGAACTGCGGTTTGCGAAAGCAAAGTCACGAAATTTTGTAAGATTATGTATTAGTAAAAATCAGAAGTAATCCTAAATTTTTGATTCTCAGCATTCCTGCTGCTTTCTCACCCATGTTTGCCAATATTCTGGAGCCACCTTAGAAAGAACGCTTCTGGGGGCACCTGGGTGGCTCGGTTGGTTGGGCGTCTGACTCTTGATTTGGGCTCAAGTCATGATCTCAGGGTCATGGGATGGAGGCCCGCATCGGCTCTGCGCCCAGTGCAGGGTCCGCTCGCTCCTCTCCCTCCTCCCCACCTCACCTCTGCCCCACTCACAGTCTTGATCTCTCTTTCAAATAAATAAAATCATTAAAAAAAAAAAATAGCACTTCTGTCTTAGGAACAATACAGCAAAATCCAGAGGGCTCAGCTGCAGCTGTGGCCGTGCTGCGGGCTTGGACGGTTGCTTGGCCATCCAGTGCAGAAGACCATCGAGGGCGAACGAGAAGATGGCCCGGGGGTCATGGTGCTCCCACAGAAAGAGATACGACTCCCGCTCCATTCACGCAAAGGCAATTTTCGGGCCAGGGCCCAGGATGGAAAAGGAACTACACGGAAGCACAGCCAGAGAGAGTCCAGGCTCCGTCTGCTCCAGGGCCCAGGTCAAGAGAACTGCATTTGAGTTGGGTTCACCTCAACCCTGATGATAAGCTCTTTCTGATGACCTCATTTCCCAAAATGACAGCAAATTAAACATCTCCCCTCTGTCCTCAAGTTCACTTTACACGTTGATGCTTGCTTTGGATTCATTTATGGATAATGAGAAAACTCTTGGTAGGAGGGACTCTTACGAGGCTGGGGCTGGCGGCGGGGGGCGGGGGGAAGCAAGAGAAAGAATGTCAGGAATGGACAGGGGAAAAAAAATGAAGTTTTTAAGGGAAAGGTAGAACTCATCGCTGGAAAGCCAATCACAACGGAAGACTTTAATCAAAGCATGTATTGCTCACCAAGATCAGTAAGACGACGCTTTCCCAGGCAGGTGGCCGAGCGCACAACGGCCCACACAAGTGATCATTTATAGCAGACATACAACATCCCAGTTTTGGTGAGCAAATAATTACAGCACAGAGCAAAGAGTGAAAGACAAAAACTGAAACAATTTCTGAGTCAGAAGGGACGTCATCATCTGGGAATCAATCTTCTCATTTTTCACGTGAGAACACTAAAACCAGAGAGGTAAAGACACTGCTCCAAAGGCACCCCACCAGTCCTGGACCAGCCTGCCTCTGTCCCCTTTGTTCTTTGCGGTAACCTGTGGAAAGCTGGAAACCTGGGCTTGAGCTCCAGCCCTGTCACTAATTAAGCTCAACAACTTGGAGCAAGCTCCCCATCCCCCTGCATTTCGAGTTCCTGAACAACGAAATGGCCTCTGAGACCCCTGCTGGCCCACGTTCTAACATCCTACGGAACAACAAGATCGAATACGCCTCCCCACGACTGTCAAATACGTTAAGGACGCAGAAATGGTCATGCATGAAAATATGCTGCAAGTATGCATGTAAGCATGTCTGGGTAACAGCCCCAGTGCTCTGCAAACCACCACCAAGATTTCGCTGTACAGGCATCATGTGCAAAATACTAGCCCAGCTGAGGAATTTACTGATTGCAATTTATGTGCTACGGGCTCGCTGACTTCACGGAGGCCCTGAAGGATTCGTGTGGCATCTGTAACAGTGTGCTGGGGACTCAGGCCTGTCTGGCGGGCTTCGGCCCTCCCTCTGTCCCACTAGAGCTGTGTCTGAACACATGGGGGGGGGGGCGGCAAAGGTTATTTTCTTTCCCAGTCTGGTTCCCTGCATGCGGCAACAACAAATGAGATTGTTGGCTGCCGGTGATCCCAAACTCACACCATATGTGGTCTGGGTAGAAGAATTCTAAATCACAGGCAGAAGGATGTCGTGGGTATAAGTGGGGCTTATAATGGCCAGTGGACCAAGTGAGTGTGAACTTGAGGCTCCATATAACCTCCTGGCACATTTCATGGATTCTGCAGAAAATAAGGTATTTGGTGTCCCAGACATCAATAAATAACATGTAGGAGGGAGAAAGCACATTACTTGAAAGCAAATGGAAAATAAACATTGCACAGATACGATGGGTAGGCCTGAGTCACATCTCAATTTGTAGCCTTGTTAAAAACAATTTGGGAAGGGACTCCTGGGTGGCTCAGTCAGTGAAGCGTCTGCCTTTGGCTCAGGTCATGATCCCAGGGTCCTGGGATCGAGTCCCATATCAGGCTCCTTGCTCAGCAGGGAGCCTGCTTCTCCCTCTGCCTACCACTCCCTCTGTTTGGGCACGCACTCTCTCTCTGACAAATAAATAAATATAAAATCTTAAAAAGTTATTTGGAAAAAGTTGTCTAGAGGATACAAAAGTTACAACAAGGGGCGTCCGGGTGGCTCAGTGGGTTAAAGCCTCTGCCTTCGGTTCAGGTCATGATCTCAGGGTCCTAGGATCGAGCCCCGCATCAGGCTCTCTGCTTGGTGGGGAGCCTGCTTCCCCCACCCCTGCCTGCCTCTCTGTCTGCTTGTGATCTCTCTCTCTCTCTCTCTGTCAAATAAATAAATAAAATCTTTAAAAAAACGTTACAACAAATTTTAAGAATTTACAAGTTGGAATATATAATTTTAATTCTCTTCCGAACACAAATGGTAAAACCCAACTTCATATAAATATTGACAATTTGCTTTCTCCTAAAGAGGTAATATAGGATGTGAAGCATTATCATTGTTAAGGAGAAAATGATAGTAAACAGATTCAAGTATAACTGTTTCAGGATCGACGAGTCTGGCATTAGGAAATACTCTAAATAATGTGCAATGATTTTCATAAATTTCAAAAATTAATTGACAGAAAATAATTTTGAGAGCTGCTGAATAAAATGAATAAGCCACAGTGATTTTAATTATCTCCCCAAACCTTGAACAGTTCCCAAACTTCACCATAAAGTCATTATCCTGGGGGCCCTTGGATGGCTTAGTTGGTTAAGCCTCTGACTCTTGTTCAGGTCATGACCTCTGACTTTTGACTTTAGTTCAGGTCATGATCTCAGGGTCGTGGGACCGAGCCCCTGTATCAGGCTCTGCACTGGGCACGGAGCCTGCTTAAGATTCTCTCACTCCCCCCACCACCATGTGCACTTGCTCTCTCTCTCTATAATAAATAAATCTTTTTTAAAAAAGAAGACATTATTCTGCACACAAATATTCTACAATGAGAGCTTAAACAGGCTTTTCTTGCTGTTAATATAATTTGGAAATGGGAAGCTCACCCTCTCATTTCACAGATTCATCAGGGTGTGAGAAAGAACTCCCGTGCTAGGAATATTTTTGTCTCATCTGGCGCACCACCCATTTTGTTGACTTGCCCTCTGACGAGAAAATATCTGCGTTGACATAAAGACTTACGTTTTTTCCCCACGTAAGGGGAAAGACCAACTAACACAGGCTGGTCTTAGTTACAAACTAAGAATACAGTGAAGCAGGGGAAAATATAACAGCACGTTTAAGGAATAAGATGGTAGAATACTCCCCAAACCTAAATGTCTTCCCTAATTGGTTTGATCAAAACCACTGGATCGTCAACTTCAAGGTTTGGGTTTTAGCATCTCAACAGACTCTAGGCAGTTAGAATCCCTGAGTGAGCCCTTGGTTACCTTTTTCTTCCTCTGAAAGCTCTTCTATGGTTTCCAGTATGTGCGATGAGAATCCCTGCTCTATTAACGAGGAAAAATAAGAATAGTACAAACAGGACAAACAGCAAAGTAAAATTAGTTTCCTTTCAAACAATTTTGAAAGATACAGTTCCACAGTAGTTTAATCATGCCTAAAACAGCTGAATTTGCTGGGAAGAAATATGGAGGCAGTCAGTTAAAGCTGGTCCCTTTTTCATGGTTATCTGCTCTTTCCATGTATTTTCCATTAATTCACCCCTGTCCCCCCCCCAAGGAAATTACATTTTCAAATAATTACATCATTTCTCACTCAGCACCCTTGTGGCAGACGGGATCCCTTTAAGACACAAGGACACAACTGCAAAAGGTCTTCTTCACTTATCCCTCACTCCCAAAATACCTTCCTCATAAAATATTTTGATGACGTGGCTAAAGAGAAAATTAATGAAACTATTTCAATTCCCAAAGATAAAAACATGACAAAATGCCCGAGGCCCTGGGATTCCCGCTTCTCACTAGCCTCGAGGTCTTCAGGTGGGAGGATCAAGATGGTGAGAGAACAGGTCGACCTAGGGTCAGCAGCAGGACGAGGACCCCATTCTTAGACACCTGTGTCCCTAAACCATGGTTCACACCTCCTTCTGCTCCCAGATAGCCACCAGGGTGAGGCTGCGGACAGATGACACATGAAGAGGGGCTATTCCCAATCCCACCCCAGAACAGTGCCCTGGGGGCGGAGCGGGGAGGGGAGGCCTCTGGGTGACTTCCCAGGTAATGTGACAGGGGCTCAAGGAAACCCGGGGGCAGCATGGATAAAACCAAACACCATCCCATCAAGAAAGGGACAGTTCCTTCTTGGGGAAGGTCAGGTTTTGGAGGTCAGGCAGTCAGGCTTTAGACGCTGGGATAAAATGCAACTGGAAGTCCAGTGAAGAAGTGCGTGTTTCACTCACCGTGGGCTTGGAGAGTGTCACAGGGCACCTCCCCAGGGAGCTCTCCCCCTGCTCGCCTACAAGGCGGTGGCCTTCTCACTCCACACCAGACCCCAGAGTGGGCGACCAGTGAGGGTAGTCACAGCCAATAATTACTGAGCGCCCACCAGCTGGTCGGGCACAGATCTCTACGTGTTTTACAAGTATTAGCTTAGATTTAACACCTTCTACTTGGAAGTCCTAGCTTTTAATTTACCGAAGGGTATTTCTGATAGTCTGTTTTAGGCATCTGCAAACATACGCACACACATATGGGTCCTACACAAATAAATATATGTTGTATTTAAGTACACATAAAGAGGCTCTTATAGGTTGTTAGCAACCTATAAGCAATCTATCTAACAGTGACCGGGAGAAAAGCATTTTGAACTGTTTTCAAAGCATTTTGAACTGTGAACATTTGGAACACAGCTTGTTAGGAAAAATAGCAGCCCACGTTAATTTTGAAACATGAACATGATCGCACAAAGAAGCATTTAATTCCGTCCATGCACCACAACTGCTGAACATCAAAAACGTGCTTTCAAATGTGTTATTCAGCGGCAAGATTTTAAAGTTATATAAATAAAAAGAAAACACAACCTGTAGCTATATGTGGTAATGAATGTTAACTAGGTCCTGTGGTGATCATTTCACAATAAATATAAATATCGAACCACTGTGTTATACACCTGAGCTAATGTGTTACAGATTAATTATATCTCCATAAAAAATTTAAACAACATCATATCTCACTCAGCACCCTCGTGGTGCTGAGTAAAGTAAAAAAGTAAAAGTAAAGTTATACAAATAGCCTACTTACTTGTCTGAACTGCTGAAAATAGGGATTTTAGGAGGATGGCTAATTTCAATTTTTTAAAAGTCACATGATTTATATTTTATTGTCCTTTATGGAAATGACAAAAATAAAATTATGAGGAAAAGCTCTATAAAATCTCCCCAAACCATCATATGCATGTTTGTTATCATTATAAGAACAGTCCTAGGACTTATTTCCTTTGAGTTGAGACAAAGCTTCAAAATTAGGAACTTTGGTGCTGGTGGGCAGAAGGTGGGGTTCTGGGGGAGGGAACCTGGGCTCCTACTAGAAAGGCTAAGGAAGTGAGGTCCTTCAGATCCCAGTTCTAAACTAGCAGACTGATGTCCAAGTGTGGAGTGAAGGCCCAGCCTCCAGATGACCCAGTTCTTGTCTTAAGTTGAGGTATACAGGCTGAGCTGATATACTCAAAGACCTGAGTCTTTCTCCTCTGAACTCTCCAGAGGCTTCCAGAAAAATTCTTAGGTCAGTCTCCTAGCATTACCTCCAAAAGACGAACTCCCAGGTCTCTACCCAGCCCCCTCTGGCACTAGCCGGCTGTGCAGGACTTTGCCAGCCTGACCCCAGGCGCTAACATTGGCCAGTGCTTGCTCACTGGCTCCGTTCCAAAGGTCCTGCTTCATCGGATCGTGACCACAGCCCATTGAAGTAGCCATTACTGTTCTCCCCATTCGGCAGGCGAGGAAACCCAGACCTATGGCTTTATGAATCAACTATGAATCCAGACTGCTCGCCTCCCTTCGAAGTCCAGGCTCTTGGCCAGGAAGCCATACTGCCTTCCTACTGGCAATTTCTGGGTTTGTCTTCCGGACTTCTCTAAATGGCACTGTTTCCGTGAGCTCATGGTGTGCTTAACCCTTCCCTCACCCTTGCCCAAATCACCTGCACGCACACCTTTGCAACTGTTCCATGGAACAGCTGGTAGGTCTGCCCCTCTTGTCTCAAAACCTCAACCCCAATTCCTGGGTGAAGAATCTCACTGAGGCCACTCCTCGATCCCCAGGGGCTCCGTCCGGCTTTAATTCTCTGAGCACGCTCTGGCCAGACTGAGCTTCGCCAAGCCCCGGCCTCCAGTCTGGCCACGCCCAGCCTCAAGAACGCTCAGCGGCTACATACTGCCCAAGAATGGCCCGAACAGCTGGAGGGTGCACCCGGGGCTCCCCGTGAACCGTCTTAACCAGCCACGCTTCCCTCAGATCTCTTCTGCATACCCTATGCTCAGCCAAATAATTCATCTGCACTACTCATTCCCATCTAGTGCTTTCCTCTGACCTTTTGTTTCTACTTTTTGCTTTGTCTCAGTGGGAGGGAGCAGCCTACACTCCCTACCCTCCCTGGGACAGCCCGGGTCTCATAACCCCGGGACAACTCTGAAGAGCCCGTCCCAGCTCTAAAGCTCCCGGTGAGATCTGCAGAGGCCCCCACCGCAGCGAGTCAGGGTTCCGTGCCCCCTTCCACGCGCTCCTGCTTCTCTCACAGGGGTTGTCCAAGAGCATTGCCCACTAGACCTCCCGCCTGCAAATCTCCACCTCAGAGCCGGTTTCCCCGGGAACCCAACATGTGAGTAATCATGACATTTCTCATGGTAAAGAGCCTCATCAAGCTCTGAGATGGAACAACAGGAAAGATCGAGAGGTAATCGGGCTAAATAATGTTACGCAATACCGACTAAGGCTCCCTGCCCCCTTGCCCCCCTGCCCCCACCCCCTACAGCTGGGGTCACTGCCATGGCTGAGGGTTGGGGGGCAGGTCAGCGGGCCCCCGTACAAGCCTCCTCCTTGCTCCTGCCCATTGAGATGTTCGCAGATCAGCTCAGATCCCAATCCAAAGGCTGCAGGCCTCATGCCAGGTCTGGCTGGCATTTAAAACTAGCATTTTAATCCCAGCAGATGCCAGCAAGGGGGCATGGCTGGTTCACGCAGCCCAGCTCCAATCAGGGCAAAGTCCGTAAGGAACACAGTGCTTTGGAACCGATGGATTTGTCAGGGCTCTTGAATCAACTCCAGACAGCTAAACATTCCTACTATAGGAGTCCTTTATCGGGTGCCAAAGATATGAAGCAAAGAAAATGTAGTCCTCGGATATTGTCACACAAAAGGCTAATGATGACAAAGTAGCCAAAAAAGAGAAAGAAACTCTAACACACTGAAGTACAGAGAAGTGGCCAGCAGTGGGTTAGAAAACTCAACCCTGAAAAAGAAGGCGAGAGGTTCCAGACCCGACATAAAGAACATGACTAGAGAGCACTAGCAGGGGGACATTTTCTTGTCTACTCAATATTAAAGCAAGTTTACACAGGTCCCACACACAGTTTACCTCTGCTGCTGGTCCAGAAGGAGGACATCTGCATGTTCTAAACACTTGTAGATACTAACACCCAGTAACTGGGGGGTTTACGCATTATAGCGTGTGAACACACGCTCGGAGGTTACTGCCCTGCCTGCTGTGACCTCAGGAGAGAAAGTAAGGGGCAATAAACACCTTCATGAGTCCGTTCAGTGAACAAAAAGGGTGGGTACAGAAGGCCATGCTAATATGAAAAATATTTCTGAACACACAAAGTCTGACTTGGCTGACCGTGGATTTAAGTCTAACTCGAAGGCTAGAAAGCAAAATGGAATGAAGTAATCAGTTTCATTCCAGAAGTATCTATACGTAAGACAGGGAAAAGTTGGTCCCTATCCCATCTTTTAATTCAGTGAATATACATCAGACTGTAGGCAAACAATGGACTAAAAATATACTTGCAAAAACTGTAAGTGCCTTAACACGATAAAAATAAAACATGATGACTGATATTCACCCTGTCCACTGGATCACATAATTAACAATGATCACCCTTGCACCCTGGTCCAGGAACTGATTCCTGGTGGTGATTTCCTCCTACAGCTTCCACTTTTCCCCTTTGGTTTCCATCACATGTCTTTTCTAGATTTTTCCAACCAATCACTGAAACTGTTTGTTTAAAAGAGGTGACTTGCTGGCGCACTGAAAGTTATAAAAACAGTCCCGTATGCCCTGTGGCATGTGCTGGTTGGCTGGTCTAGTAGAAAATCACCTTCTGGCCTAACACCTACCCCTCTGCACCCAAAATCGTACACAATCAAAGTACCGCTCAACATTAAGATCTCTGCTTGTGAGTCTAGTAACACACACATTTTTTACTTTATGACTTTGGTGGGTATGTACAGTTTATGTAATAATATGACATATGAAGATGGCAGTTTTATTAACTTCTCTGTATCTACCAAAACGTCTTCTGTTTTGCATAGTCACCCCCCAGAAGCACTTGTGGTTAATCAGTTCTCTGACTCAGGGCAGAAACTGCACATAAAATGCTGAGACTTGGCTGAAACTTACCATGGGCCATTGTGAGACTTGATTTAGCATCCACAGTCTGTACGGCCGAGGCACTCACTGAAACAGCAGAAAGAGAAAAAGCTCACAGCCTTCCGTAATGAAAGCATGAGCATTTCAACTTGATGATCATCAAGTCTTCCTCAAATTAGTCAAGCTACATACTGATCGGAAAGGATGAATGTTGCAAATGACAATCAACAGCTAACCTAAACCAATGCTTTGTTAAAATATAACTTGCCCTTTTAAAATATACAATACAATATAAAATATACAACTCTACGAATACTATTAGTACAGTGGGAGTGGTCCAACCATAACCACTACCTAATTTTAGAACATTTTCATCACATGCGCTAAAAACACCCATTAGCCGTGACTCCCCACGCCTGCCCCCCCATGGCCGCCGGCAACCACCGATCTCCTTTCCGTCTCTATGGACTTGCCTATTCTGGACTCATACATTGTGGTCCTTTGTGACTGGCTTCTTTTACTTAGCATCACATTTTCAAAGTTTATCCACATCAGCGCTAGCATGGAGTTTTATTTATTTATTTTTTAAGATTTGATTTATTTGTAAGAGAGAATGAGCAAGCACATGCAGGGGAGCTGCAGGCAGAGGGAGAAGGAGGCTCTCCACTGACCAGAGAGCCTGATGCAGGGCTCTGGAATCATGACCTGAGCTGAAGGCAGACTCTTAACCAACTGAGCCACTCAGGTGTCCTCAGGATGGAGTTTTATGGCCAAATAACATTCCATTGTATGATCAGACCACATTTTATACATCTAACTCATTAACTAATGGACATTTCGTTTGTATCCACTTCTCGGATGTTAAGAACAATGCTGGTATGAACACTCATGTCCTCTCTGGACCATGTATTTGTTAGTTTTCTCTTTCACTAGCTTATTATGATAGACCTTTAATTCTACTCCTACTCTGCAAAATATTGGCCACAAACCTCAGCTTCCTCCGTAGGCATACATTTTTGTCTTTACAATGACCGCCGGCAAAGAAGTTCAGATCCTAACTGTGCATAACTTGCTAACTATTCTGGAAATATAAGAGCCTCAAAGGCATTTGCAACTTACATAATCTAGATCAGGGTTTGCAAAAGTATAACCCAGAGGACATATTAAGCCACTACTTATCTTTGTAAATAAAGGTTTATTGGAACACAATATTGTTCCAATATTGTGCCAGGTCTAATGAAGGTATGAACAAGAGCAATCTAATGCCTTTTAACCTTCCCATCCTTCTGATACATATTTTTTCCCATAAGATATAAGTCCAGCTTCTACTACTCCCTCAGTCCTACTCTTGGGACTAAATCTCCCTTTCCTCCTCAGCACCTTTCAACCTCTTCAGTTTCCAGAAGCAACATCAAGAGGCCTCCAGAAATGGGGTGCCTGGGTGGCTCATTCAGTAAAGCATCTGGCTCTTGATTTCGGTTTGGGTCATGTTCTCAGGGTTCTGGGATAGTCCCTGCATTGGGTTCCTTACTCAGCGTGCAGTCTGCCTCAGGATTCTCTCTCCCTATCCCTCTGCCCCCACCCCATAAACAAATAAATCTTAAAAAAAAAAAAAAAAAAGAAGTCTCCAGAAGCACTTGGGAAGACCGAGCAGTTAAAACCATCAGCATTTTCCAGTCAACTGTGCCAAATTCCCAAACCCACTCGTCAGCACCTTTTCATCGCTACAGTCCTGGGCCCATATGAATGGTACTGTCACTCAGGGCCTCGCCTCGACCTGGACCCTCCCCTGGTATTCAGATCCCCGTTCACATGCCCGTCCTCTCTTGCCCAGGACCGTCTGCTCCCTAGCTTCCTCCACCCTTCCACTTTCCTGAATGGAATAATAAAATAATAAAAATATTTCGACTATTTACCTATTATTAGGAAAACAATCTGTCCATTTCTACACTGTCCAGATGATGTCTTTGTGGACTACAGCCAAATCCTGATGGCTCCAGGAGACAGACGTGCTCAGTCCGCCTCAGGTGAGTGACTGACAGGACATCAGGTCAAAGCCTGCAACTCTCAGTGATGCTGAAATATGGCGGCCACCACAAGGTCACGCAGTGTGATGCCTTGGGAAACCCACCAGTACAAACTGAAGCAATGCCAAAGAACTTATAGTTGTCCCTTGATTCGGTGAACCAAGAAGTAAGAGGTACGGCTAACCAAAACCACCACAAAACCACATGGATATTTACAGTCTTGGGTTTTTAGAACTAGGTCGAAGCCAGGAATCAAAATATATCATCACGTAATCTCCAAACATACTGGTTTTCGAAGGAAAGCCTCTAAAAATAAGTTGTCTATTGGTTTAGCATTTCAAAAATATCTTTAGAATCCTGAGCCTTTTATAGAAACTTACTAGGTACAGCTGGGGCAGTTGGCTTAGATTCAAAAGTTTGCCAGATTAAAGGATTCCCTGAAATTAAAAAAAAATTAATTAATGACAAAAATCACAAGCTGTGGGTTATATTTTGCCAGCGCTTATCTTGATTTTTCTCCCCCGGGGGGGGGGGGAAATTTACCATATATGGTGACTCATCCAACTGAGTAAAGACATTTAACATAAATCTATAAAACTGTTTCCTAAAATTACTATCACTCAAGTACTCATGCTAAGTAATTACATAGCTATTGCTCACTACCTCAACTCTCACTATTTCGAAGAGAAATTACAGGGAGCCACGGCCCTTCCCAAACCTTTATCTCAAAATAAGAAGGAACCAAGTATGTAGGTCAATGAACCCCCCAGGGGGCCCCTAGAGACAAGGAGGAGATGCAACTTAGATACCCATTACCAATCCCCAGTCAGTGCCCCTCAAGTAGACAAGGATCCTTTAATGTCCTGAGATGAACAGGAACCAAGACTTTGGTTACCTGAGAGGGGTCCAGGCTGAGGCAAGCTGTGTGCACTTCCGGCTGCAGCCTCCCTTCTAGACTCTCCTGAGGGAGCAGGAGATGGGTGGCTATCGCCGCCACAGTCAGTAGGCTGGATGTGCCCCCACTACGCCTGGAAAAACCCTTTAGCCCCCAACCCGTTAGCCCCCTGCCTCAGCTGACAGCCAGCAACCAGCCCCTACAGTACTCTGGAGTAACTGAGGCCGAGGTCGTTCACAATGGCGCACCCCCACGAGTGCTCAAATGTGCACTTTATACATGATCCCCCACGTCGTCCTCATAAGAAGCCTGTGATGTAGTTATTCTTAATGCTCTAACTCTAGAGCTGAGGAAATGGAGGCAGGCACTCACATTCATGGAGCCCCATCTGTCGCCAGACCCGGTGCTTTTAAGTCACTCCCCCTCATCACACATCAGTCCAGAGGTCTGGTTACTAAGCATGGGTTTTGTGCCTAACAATATTCTGATAAAACCTATATAAGACCATTCAATGGTAGTCAAGGTATTTAAAAATTCTTCAACTCTCTGGATCGAGGGGAGAGATCACTGAAATTAAAATCACCACAGGAATGTCATGTTAGTGCCTGGAAGCCCCCAGGGGCCCCACATTCCGCTGAGGGAGGCCCTCACTGCCAACACTAGGATCCCGGTCCACTTACCTTTGGGTTCACTGATGCTGTTTAATGGTTTACTGGTAAACTCTTTAATCTGCAAAGAAAAACCATTTTTTTTTTAATGATACAAGTTTGAAACCAGATGGGGACATACTGGATGATGGACAGATACTGTATTTAGTAAATTAACCTTTTCTTGAAGTCCTCCAAAGACAGAGGGCTGATGGACTTTAAAGATACAAAGGCAAAAGTTGTACACAATGGAATACTATGCAGCCATCAGGAGAAACGAAATCTTGCCATTTGCAATGACGTGGATGGAACTAGAGGGTATTATGCTAAGCAAAAATAAGTCAATCAGAGAAAGACAATTATCATATGATCTCTCCGATATGAAGAATTTGAGAGGCAGGGCGGGGGCCGTGGGGGGTGGGGGAGGGAAATGAAACAAGATGGAATCAGGAAGAAGACAAACCATAAGAGACTCCTAAACTCACAAAATAAACTGAGGATTGCTGGGTGGGTAGGGGGGTAGGGATAGGGTGGCTGGGTTATGGACATTAGGGAGGGTATGTGCTATGGTAAGCGCTGTGAAATGTGTAAGCCTGATGGTTCACAGACATGTACCCTGGGCCAAATAATACATTATATGATAATAAAAAAATTTAAAAAAAGTAGCCTTTGGATTGGGCCGCTTCTCCAAGTAATCACAAAAATAAATTTTTCTCTTCCTTCAAGATTATTCTAAATTCTAGTGGAATAAATTTGTTTTTTTAAAAAAAAATACCTTGAAAAAATTATCTTATTGGATTTACTTTTACAAACAACCACAAGGAAGAAAAATAGTCTACCTCCTTTATCTTATCCAACTTACAAATGCTCTAAAAAAAAAAAAAAAAAAACAGAACGTTCTTCGATAAATTGCACCGCTTGAAGAAAAACAGTGCCAATATGGAGCCAAAAATACCTGCTGTCTCTGCGTGATAATCAGCTCGTTCTGTTCCTGGAGTCTCTGCCCGAGCTCTTCTATCCTTTTCTTGTAGAAAGCATTACTTGCATTGAGATCGTCTATCATGGAGGTCCGAAGTTTCTCTATATGCGACAAGAGCTGGAAAAAAAAATTAAGGGATCCTTCTGCACACAGAACAGTGTGCGCAATGTCTCCATCCCGTCATCTGTATGCACAAACCCTGTGTTCTTTGCTGGCCTCAGATTATCTGCGCACTTTAAGTGCCCGAGTACATCTTTGGTTACTGTGTACCAAAGTCTCCGCTGTACAAGGGCTTCACTTGTGCTCCCAGGAAGCTCGTGACCCAAGACACAGCACTGAGAAGGCGAATGGCTGCGCGCACTCAAGCACGGCACCGGACACGCCGCCAGGATGGACACTGATCCAGCGCTAGGGCGCTCCCACAGGGTGACCGCAACCCCACGCCGTCCTGCCCCTCAGGCGTCCACAGGGTCAGAGAGCCCACCTTCGTTACTCAAATGCCCAGTGACTAAGCACCACCTCAATAAGTCCTTCCTGAGAAAAAGAAGGTGGAAAAAGAGAAGGGGGGGCGGGGGGGGGGACGCAAAGAACAGAAAGATCCAAAGATCCACAGACAGTTCTGTCTTCGGGGAGACTTCATGTCGGGAAAGATCATAGACTGGACGTAGGGGGAAAAATTTCACGAAGAATTTGTTTTCAGTGATTTAGGCCAAGATTCTTAGGACGATTTCAGTAGTCGCTTATACAGAGGGGAAAAACACCTGGGTCACCGGAGCTAAGGTCAGTCCCAGCCTAGAGCCTGGGACTGGAGGCAAAGTGCAGACCGAGCAGAGGGGCGGAGAGGGGGCCTCAGAGCAGTACAGGGAGCGTGCGAGGGAGCCCCTCCCAACTTGCTTGGCTCTTTCTAACAAACCCTCAGCAAGCACTTCAACGTGCTGTGTCCACACCACAACCTATGGATGCGTGTTTCGGCTCCACTGCACAGACGGGGGGACTCAGGTCTGGAAAGCATGAAGTAGACGGTCCAAACTCAGACGGCGGGAGGGGAGGAGCCCAGACCTCAACTCTCCTGTCTGGCTTCAGAGTTCCTGCTCTCAAATTTAGTGACTAAGGCACAGAACATCTTAGTAAGCAGTACTTGCAAACAATTGAGTAGCCCCCCGGGCCTT
Organism: Nasua narica; assembly: GCA_028533885.1. Classification (NCBI taxonomy): domain Eukaryota; kingdom Metazoa; phylum Chordata; class Mammalia; order Carnivora; family Procyonidae; genus Nasua; species Nasua narica. The sequence goes on along the minus strand of CM052810.1, from coordinate 12,847,043 downwards.
AAAAAATAAGTCATCAAAGGGGCGCCTGGGCGGCTCAGTCTGCCTTTGGCTCGGGTCGTGATCCCAGGGTCCTGGGATCGAGTCCCACATCAGGCTCCCTGCTCAGTGGGGAGTCTGCTTCTCCTTCTTCCTCTGCCTGCTTCTCCCTGCCTCAAATAAATGCATAAAATCTTTTAAAAAATGAAAATTAAAATAAAAAGAACCTTTCATATCCTAGTGGATGCCAAGAATCTCCCCCAGGAGAACACTGTTAAGAACCTTCCCTACATTTTTACAGACCCTGGGAAGAGGGCCCCAAAGAAGCCATTTGGAAAACGCTGAGCTGGAAGATAGAAGGAAAAGCCAGTGAAAATGTCCAGGGCTTAGGGTGGCGGTTTAGGATCGACACTATGCGGAGTTGGTGTGGATCCCCTAGAAGAAAGGGACACAGGAAACACTAAAGGAGGGCAACATTTTGATACTGGACTCGAGAACTGACCAGAAAAACACAGAAAAGAGTTTGCAGAGAAGGGAATGTGATAGTCTAAGCAAGGAATAACCAGAAATTATTTCAGAGAGTTTGTGACCCTTGAGCCCATTTCGTGTGACTTCCTCTCCTTTCAAGTTCCACACTCTTTCTCTCTGCCAGAGCACGGTACTCTGTCCTCTCCCAATGCTATGTGAGCACCCGACAGCCTCCCAACCTCCCCGGAGTCTTCTGTCAGGTCAAAAGGGAATGCCATCGTTTATCTGCGACTCTCTTTGAACTCCTACCAGTGTTATTTAAAAAAAAAAAAAAAAAAAGACTGCCAAGAGCCTAGGTAAAGCAATAAAAAGTTGGCAATCGCAACTTCCCTTAAACAGAGAAACACAATATGTGCATTGTAGGACCAGTAGGCAGCAATCATGTGGAATAATTAATAGTTAGGTCTCAGGCAGAGATTACTAAACCTGATTGAATTCTCCCCTCTGTTCGGGTTTAAGGGAAATTAAGGAAGAAGCAAGCAGCTTCGGAGCTAGCAAAACCAGCAGACAATGGAGCAGCGTAGCCTAGTGGCGGCTCGAATCCCCCACACCCCCAAGACGGGAGGAGCGGGGGCGGCGGGCCTCCCTCAGAACCAGGGAAGGCCTCTCTGCCCTCCTGCAAGCCGCCACCAGGCGGTCCTCCCATCAGGACTTGCAGTGGCCAAGCGTGCAAATCGGCCACTTGCATCCTGTTCCTGCCAGAGGGCCACTGAACTGACGGGGGCCACGCCGGTCTGGAACAGCCGGGGCTTTAAAGGAGCAAGGACTGGGGACGCCTGGGTGGCTCACTTGGTTGGGCGGCTGCCTTCGGCTCAGGTCATGATCCCGGCGTCCTGGGATCGAGTCCCACATCGGGCTCCTTGCTCGAAGGGGAGCCTGCTCCTCTCTCTGCCTCTGCCTGCCTCTCTGCCTGCTTGTGTTCTCTCTCTGTTAAAATAGATAAAATAAAATCTTTAAAAAAAAAAAAAAAAGGAGCAAGGACTGAATATTATCACCTATTTGTTAGGGAGCCTGGATTCTGTCCCTAAGTACCAACGCTAGAAGACGACTTGAAGGTTAGAGTAGAACTTCACATGACAAGGGCAGTGGTGCAAACCACGGGCCCGAAGGAGAAATCATCGGGGGATTTGGTGCTCCCCTCGCCCCCCATGACACGCATGCCCCACCCGAGACCGAATCAGAATCTCGGGCAATGGGGCCGGGACGTGTATCCAGGCAAAGAGTCATTCTGAAGTCCGTCCCTGGTTGGGAACTAGTGCCTGAGAACATCTCCAAGGTGCCAGAACATTCTCCCAGAAAAGCAAGGGCTCGAAGTTGTCACTGTTCTCCTCGTGAGCTGGCTCAGCGCCTGACGAACGAGCGACACAACAAGGCTGACAAGCAGGACCCCGAGTTTGGGAGGACCCGGGTTCAAGCCCCGCGCGCATACCCACAGACGACTTTCACCCTGCTCTTCTAGACCCTACGCGCAGCTTTTCTCCACCCATAAATGCAAAGTTGAAGGATCCCCTTGGGGGCAGACTAGCCACCCACCATGTTTGTTCCGCAGATATTTAATGAATGCCAATCACATTCTGGGTCCATTAGTCGCTGGGAATACAACAAAGAACGAAAGAGATAGAGCCCCTCCCTCATCGGGCTAGTGGTCCGGCTGGAGAGACACACAGTAAACAAGTGAATAAATCCTCAAAGAACCATGTGAGAGGTGATCAGAGTTACATGTGTGAAGTGGTGGGAACAGTAAGGGAGGGGGCTACCTCCTCACATGGCGTCGGGCGACTTGGAAGCCAAGGCCAGAGGGGGCTGCGGCAGACGGAATTCTAAACGGCCCTCAAGTTTGCAGCCCCAGAGTGTGCGCCCCGTGTAATCCCTTTCCCTGGGCGGAGCTATGAAGGGAGTGTTTGTGCCCCTCTCCACCAAATTCATAGGTTGAAGCCCTAACCCCCGATGTGATGGTATTGGGAGGCGGGGCTTTTGGGCGGTCATTAGGTTTGGAAGAATTAGGGTAGGGTCCTCGTGATGGGATTAGTGCTCTTGGAAGGAACCAGAGCAAGCTTTCCTTCTCTCCCTGCCTCGAGAAGACACAGAGCGAGGGCAGCCGTCAGCAACTGGGAGCTCCCCAGGGGGCCAAGTGGCCAGCACCTTGACCATGCCACTTCCCAGCCTCCAGAACAGTGAGAAGGAAACGTCTGTTGTTGAAAGCCACCAGCGGGAGCAGACCAAGGCACGGGCTGGGAGGGATGGAAGATGTGCTTCCAACCCACACAACCCACAAGCGTGCACGAGGGTCTCGACAGAAGGAACTGCCGTCCTAGTCCGCTGAAGGATCATCGCAGGTGGGCCTGTCTCATTCAGGCCAGCCCCCCACCTGCTGGCCTTCACGAAGTCGACACGGTAGTAAGTCGTGGAGCTAAGTATCCTGATCCTACAGTGAGCCCGAAGGAAGCGCGTATTGCCAATAACCTGAACGGGCGTGGTTTGACTCTGGGCCTCGGATGAGACACCCCGAATGCGGCTGTGAGACCCGGGGCACAGGACCCAGCAGGTACCCGGGGGAGCCGGATACTGTGAGATGACCAACCGCTGGTAATTTGCAGAGAACACGCATACAGAGGGGAAGGAGCCAGCCACGTGGAGAGCACATGGAAGGACACCCCAGCAGCAGAACCCCTGTGTGGAAAGAGGAAAAGGCCGGCATGTTCTCGAAGTGACCAGAAGGCTACCGTAGCCAGAAAGAGTTAGGTCCGGGGAAAAGGTTGGGAGGAGGCCGCCGTGGCGGCCGGCTGCCAGAGGGTCTCGTCTACTCTCTGGAGAGCAAACTGGGAAAGGGGTAGGTTGGACCTGGGAGACCAGTTATGGGGTCCTTTAAGAAACGGCAGGTGCTCGGTGGAAGGGAGGAGCAGTGGAAATGAAATGGGCAGAAGAACACAGCTATGAGACACGTGGAAGACCCTGCCGACGGCTGGGAGCGGGGCACTGAGGGAGAGATGGGGCTCAACGGGGGCACCGGACGGCCCCAACCGGGACGCCACTGGACAAAGGAAAAACACGTCATCTGAGACCTGTTAGGCTCAGGAAGCCCCGGAGACACCAGGTCGAAAGCTGGCTAGCTCCTCTGCAGCTCAGAGGGTCGTGTAGGTTAGAGAAATAAACACGGGCCTTCCACCCACACACGGCCACGACCTCGCTTTACAAACTGATCTATCCCTAGACTCCCAGACTATGAGAAGTACATGCCTGTTGTTGGTCAGCGACCTGGTCTACCAGACGGGCAAAGACACGGGGGCACAGAGGGCTGCGAAATACATACAGAGTGAAAAAAGAAACAGAAGTTTTCCCACCCTAAAATCTCAAATAGAAGTACTTTAGGTTTTCTGCACCGTCGCGAACACTTTCACACTTAAATCTGGGCTGCTCTCGGCTAAAAAGCAGTATTATCATCAAACTGTTTTCATTAAAATGAGGTTAACGGGAGCAACTCCCTGCTTTTCTTAAAGAGTATCGAGACTGCCACCCTGCAAGGTGGAGAAGTCAGAAAAGGTGTGTTCAACAATGAAGGAATCACTAAAAAACTTACAAGACATCCATCCGTAAGAGCCTTCTCCAGCCATTAAAAAAAAAATCACGATTTTGATGACTATTTTAAAACAGGAGCACGTTTGTTCTATTAAGCAAAAAGCATATACAGTTATAAGGTATGATCTAAAATCTGTAAGACTACGTGCATGGGTTTCTGTATTACAGAAACGATATTTACGGCATAGAGCACAGACTGAAGAAAATTATAGCAAAGTCGTAGCAGTGGTTGTTGAATTTTAAGTAATTTTATTATTTTTTTTAAGATTTATTTATTTGAGACAGAGCAAGAGAGAGAGAGAGAGAACGAGCAGGGGGAGAGGCAGAGAGAGAGGGAGAGGCAGACTCCCCGCTGAGCAGGGAGCCCCGTGCGGGGCTGGATCCCAGGACCCTGAGATCATGACCAGAGGCGAAGGCAGAGGCTTAACTGACTGAGCCACCCAGGCGCCCCGAATTAGAAGCAACTTTAAATTTTGTCACGCATTTCCCCACAAATTTTATGAAGTGGGCAAATATTACCTTTGTCGTAGAGAAAATATATATATATATATATTCTTTTCAAAAATGACCCCCTGACAGACCGTGCCTTCTTAGTCTTACCCGACCCTTCTCCTTCTTGTGTTCTTGATGAAGAGCTTGAACTTGGGCGGTCCACTTGCTTTCCTACGACACAGGAAAACCAGAAGAACTCATGTGCAGCTGCAACGATAAAATCGACTCGAAATGGAAGCATTTTAGCAGGGCCCATGGAACCCAGTTACCTCCTTGGTGATATTTTAGCAGGCTTTTTTGTTGTTGTTGTTGTTAAGCTACAAAGCTCAAAAATGTTTAAACACATCTGCACATGCTTTTAATCTTAAATTCTATGGCAAGGGTCCACAAACGTTTCTGCTAAGGGGCTAATAGTGAATATTTTGGGGTCTGGGGGCCGCATGACTCGATCTTTTCTCCTGGCCGCAGGAGAGCATCCGTAGATAAGACCCGAGTGGGTGCGGCATGGCTGTGGTCCAAAAAAATATTCTCTTCAAGATTACGTGCCAGTGCGCCAGTCTAAGGAGCTGAGAGGCAACACCGAAGTTTTGGAGGCCTGAGGTTCCGATGTGACAACAGAGATCACAGGAAGGAAACAAGAAATGTAGGTGGAACCTTGGGATTTTGTAACGGGGTCCTTCAATTCCTGAGACCAGCTTGTGGGGAGCAACTATCACCAGCTCAGTACGGGACGCAATTCCTGGTCCCCTACCACGTCCCAGGGGCCTCACTGGGCTGCCGTGGCCCGCGAGGGGAGGACTAGGGGACGCGCTCTGCCCTGTACTGGAGGAAAGACGACTTCACCACAGAGAGTCCCCCCACAATGTGTATGTGAGCAGGTCCTGCTTGGGGGACTACAGAAACGCAATCACCCAGCGTCCAGGAGAACACTCTGGAAGAGGTGTCGCCCCAGCGGAAGGAGTAAGCCAGAGGTCCTGAAACACCGAGAAGGGCGTGACAAAGAAAGCCACAAGGGCCAAAGCAAAACCTAGAAAGCTGTGTTCGGGGAGCCATGAGCTCTCATGTTTGGTGCAGCCGGGACCTTCAGGGTAAAGCCAAGAATGGCGGGGGGGGGATGGCACGGGGTCCAGATCCTTAGGGACCCTGACTACCGGTTAAGGATTCCAGACTTGGAAGGATAAGACGGGACAGTGATGATGTCAGCCTGGCTGCAAGGTGGAAGGTGGACTGGGGGGAGGGAGGCAAGACATGAGCGGCAGAGTTCGCAACAAGAGCAGTCGTCTATATTTCAAAAACACACTTCCTTTTTTTTATAATGTTACTTTTTTTTTTTAACAAGATCCTGAACTCTGGATCTCTATTTATTTCCTGGTAAAAAAAACAATGTTCCCCTAAACCAGTATGACCAAAATTGCCAGAATGGCAGCTGATTACGGAGGGCCATTAGAATTAGGTTTGCTCAATGAAAAAGACCATCAGTACACCAACGTAGTCATATATTTAAGCTCTAAAAATAAAGTTAGTGCTTCAGTGTGTCTTTCTATGCCTTTTGAAAGTGGGACCTATGTCTGAAATATGAAAAATAAACTCTAAGGTGATCCCAAACAATTCAAGGTGCTACCATGTTACCGAAAAAGGCAACAATTTTCCCAACTATTCTAGATCTACATCGATTAGTCAATCAACAAGCATCTAATGAACACCTGTTATTAGGTATCCAGAGACAAGAGGAAAAGAATCAGCTTCGTGGTCACTGACAGAGACAAATCCTTTTTTCTGTAGGTAACGCTCACTTGTAAACTGCTTCACTAATTAAAATCGGGCCCCTCCAGCAGGGACTGCGGCGGGTACATACCTGACTGTCAAGAAGTTGCATCACATTTTGGAAATCTTGGGGATACTGAGCACGTTCTTCTTTAAATTCATGTGCATCCTTTAGCGTGCCTATGTTGGACTTGATCTGCAGGTTGGACTTCTGGATTTCTGACAATTGCTAGAAAATAAGATGCCAACCCATTGGTACAGATGTTTGTACTTTTATCAGACAGAAACAGACAGAGGGTGAAATTGGGGGACAGTGTAGCCACTGGTAAATCTCATTGTCCTATTAGAGGCTTGCTGTGCTTCTCCTACTTCTCTCACCTAATGGTTTCCCGGTGTTCTTTCTACTGCTTTCCGGTTTTCCAATAGAACACACATGGGGTGAAGAAGGGAAAGGAAAATCTAACTTTCTAATCTTATACCACGGGTCTTACATTTTTCTGATGGGCACATAACGGTTGCCAGAAAGAGAGGAACTGGGGGCAGCTGGTTCTCACGATACCTGGGCGCTAAGGCCAGCGTCCTTCAGTAACTGCGTGATGAGTCCACGAGGGACGTGGTATCTTTAACTTTGTCTTTCGCTTGTTAGGTTATTCCCCAAGTCACCAGCGGTAAAAACCCCCAGAAAAAAATCACAGAAGGTAATATATTAACTGAAAAAAATAAAAGGGCGGGGAGCATCGTTCCCCTGCCTAAATCTGGGGGCTGATCACAGCAACTTATTTTCCAAGAGTACAGCAGGAAACGGGGGGCAGGGGTTCACACGTTGCCACATCTGCTTTATAAAGAGGTGACGGGACTGGCAGGATTTTTCTGTAAAGAGCCGGACCGTATTCCGGCTTCGGGGGACACACCAGATCTTGGTCATAAGCACTCAGCTCTGCGGCCCCCGTACAAATGCACCAGGGACAAAATGGAGAGGGACACGTGTGGTCGGGTGCCAATAAAACTTTATTTGTGGACACGGAAATGGGAACTTCATGTAATTTTTATGTGTTGTGAAATAGTCTTATGACTCTTTTCAACCATCTAAAAATGTTAAAAACCTTGCTTAGCCTTAGCTCGCTGGCCATACAAAAAATGGGTGGTATGCCAGATTCGGCTCACGGGTTGTGGTTTGCCAACCTCCGCGCAGAAGTTCAAGGCGTTTTTAGAGAAGGCCCTCCTTAGCCATATTCCGAAAGTACCCCTCCATTTTAGTTTGCAAAGCTTGTCCCCTAGAGGGAGCTCAAGGATCTTGTTTCCTTTCCCCAAGGGTGACTCATGACTGAGCAGCCCATCTAGCTCAAGTCATTCTTAGCTGGAAGGCGATGGCCACTGTCACAGAGTTTGAGGGCCTAGTCCAGGGAGGCGTGTCTCTGTTTATGCGTGTGACCAGGGCAGTGTGGACAAAGGTCGCTCCCACAGGGGATGGAGGCTCATATAGCCACATCCTGCTTGTTCAGAACCCCTGTCCTCCTCACTGGCCAGGCCACAGGTCAGGAAGAGAACTGGTAAAAGGTTCTACTTCTGTCTTTCTGGGTTGGCTTCCACAATGGTGACCTGTGTCAGCCTCTCCAGAAAGTTCCTTTGGAACTTTGAAAGCTTCAAAACTCATGGAGGGGTTTACGGTTTATGGCTATCTAAACCTCACCAGCTAAGAAAAGACAGACCCTCTTCTATGATCTGACCAAAGGTACCAAATGTACCAAGTATTCTTTTTTTAAGATTTTTTTAAATTTTGGGGGCTCCCGCGTGGCTCAGTCAGTTAAGCATCTGCTTTCAGCTCAGGTCATGCTCCCAAGGTCCAGGGATCAAGTCCCACAGGGCGCTCCCTGCTCAGTGGAGATCCTGCTTCTCCCTTTGCACTGCCACTCCCCCTGCTTCAACTCTCTTTCTCTTTCTCTCTCTAACAAATAAATAAAATCTTCAAGAAAAAAAGGTTGTTTTATTTTTAAGTAATCTCTACCCCAGCATGGGGCTCGAACTCACAACTCCGAGATCAAGGGTCCATGGTCCAGTGACTGAGCCAGCCAGGTGCCCCTCAAATGTACCAAGAGTTCTGCAACCAAGAGTTTGGGGCTAAAGCTCCCACTCTCAAAGACGCAACTTTGTTCACTTGCTCTATCTTCTGGATGTTTCGAGCTCCCACAGCACTCTCGGGAAGAGGGGTGTCTGGGCACAATCAAGTAATTTCTAGATCTGCTGGCCATAGTGCTATTCTAATGCCGTCTCTCAAGGCAACAACCTTACCAATACAATGAGGACTTTTTGGCTTAATACTTACATATTCTAACGCTGAATTCTTGGAAGTCAATTCTTTAAACTCCTTCATAAACATTTCCTTGACTTTTTCCATTTCGCCAACTAGTTTCTCCTTTTCTTCTTCCTTCCATCTATCAAATAACTTCAGAAATTCTTCCTCTTTTGTTTTTTGCATTTCATATTCCTGAAATTATTTTAATGCATGGCTTTAAAAGTCCTGATATGAAGCAACTATGTAAAATTTTAAATAAATGGACACAGCTTCACCTCCAATGTGACAGCTAGTATTGTGTGTATCAGTTCGGTTTGCAATTGCCCTTCTTATCTTGGCCATGTGCACAGTGATTTTTCCCAAACCCGAAAACAGCACACAGCATCCTTCTGTCCTTACATCTCTTAAAGTACAAACACAGAGGCCCAAAGTCTCAAGAGTAGAGTTCTGTGATCGATGAACTTGCATAGTAGATATGCAATAACATGTAATATGTAAACATACTTTAAAAAAAAAAGTATACTAAGCAGAAGAACCACTCTCCATACTGTATCAATTTAGAGAGAAGAGCCCCATCTCATCGCCCAAAAACACAAATTGATATTTATACAAGCAAAACTCAAGGTCTAGTCAATCAACTTTTAATTTCTCGATGACTTTAACTTTTTGGTTTTTTACCTAACCGGGGACTTAACACGATAAATAAACTCAGTCAGACATACAGAACACTGTACCCAACAACACCAAAACATAACCTTCTCACTAAATGCACATGGAAGATTCACCAGGATTTACCACACGTTAGGTCATAAAAGATTCTCGATAAATTTTAAAAGACTGAAATCATGCTAAGTGTATTCCCAACCACAATAGAATAAAGCCAGAAATTCACTACAGAAGAAAAACTGGAAAATTCACAAATACTTGAAAATTAAAAATGCCCTCGTAAGGAACCAATGGGCCCAAGAAAAACTCACTAGGACAAGTAGAAAATACTTTGAGATGAATAAAAATTAAAACACAACGTACTGAAAATAATTTAAAAAAGAAGAAGCTGAAGCAGTGCTCAGAGGGAAATTTATAGCTGTAAACGCCTCCCTTTAAAAAAAAAAAAGAGATCTCGGGGCGCCTGGGTGGCTCAGTGGGTTAGAGTCTCTGCCCTCGGCTCAGATCATGATCTCAGGGTCCTGGGATCAAGCCCCGCATCGGGCTCTCTGCTCAGCAGGGAGCCTGCTTCCGCCTCTCTCTCTGCCTGCCTCTCTGCCTACTTGCGATCTCTCTCTCTGTCAAATAAATAAATAAATAAAATCTTTTTAAAAAAATAAAAAATAAAAAAGAGATCTCAAGAGACAAAGTTATTATACAATTTTAAAGAGGCCAATCATCAAGAAGATAAAAGAATTGTAAATATTTATGTGTTCAACATTGCAGCACCCAAATTTGTAAAACATATACTAACAAAACAAAAAGGAGATACGAACAGCAAGACGGTAATCGTGGAGGACTTTAATACTCCACTCTCAATGACAGACAGGTCATCCAAACACAAAATCAATAAGGAAACACAGATCTGAACAACACTAGTACCAAATGGACCCAAAGACATACACTATCCAAGAGCAGCAGAATTCACATTCTTTTCGGTGCACATGGAACAGGATAGATTATACATTAGGTCACAAAATAAGTCTTACCAAACTCAAGAAGACTAAGATTATGTCAAGTACCTTTTCTGACCACAGTGGTATGAAACTAGAAATCAGTAACAGGAGGAAAATTGGAACATTTACGAATACATGGAAATTAAACAATATACTCCTGAACAACCAAGGGATCAAAGAAGGAATCAAAAGGGACGTCAAAAATATCTCAAGATAAACGAAAATGGAAACACAACGTACCAAAACATATGGGATGCAGCAAAAGCAATTCTAAGAGGAAAGTTTACAGCTAAAAATGCCTACGTTAAGAAAAAAAGAAAGCTCTCAAATAAGCAATCTAACTTTATACCTCAAGATCTAGGGGGAAAAAAAAAAACTAAGCTCAGAGTAACAGAAGGAAATAAAAAGATTAGAGCAGAAATAATAAAAAAGAGAAGAGAAAAACAATAGGAAAGATGAACAAAACTAAGAATTGGTTTTTTTGAAAAGATAACAAAATCGACAAACTTTTTGCTAGCCGAACTGAAGAAGGACTCAAGTACATTATAAAGGAAAAAGGAGACATTACAACTGACACTACGGAATTGTAAAGGACCATAATAGTCTACTACGCACAGTTAACATGCCAACAAATTGGACAATCTCAAAGAAATGGATAAATTCCCCAGAAACAGGCAACCTACCAAGACTGAATCATGAAAAAAAATAGCAAATCGGAACAGACCAATAATGAGTCAGGACATTGAATCAGTAATCAAACACCTCCCAACGAAGAAAAGCCTGGGACCAGATGGCTTCACTCGTGAATTCCGCCAAACGTTTCAAAGGAACTCACACCGGTTCTTGCCACCGTACCATCGGGTCAGAACTCGGTCCCCTACCTTGGAGAACCTGACGGCGTGGGCGTGCTGTGCAGCCTCCAGCTGAGACTTGGTGAGCTGCAGCTGTTCCTTCAGCATGTCGATCTCACCCTGGAGCTTATCAGTCTGTGCCTTTTTCTTATACTCTGTTGCAACAGAAATGCGTGATTAAAATACTACTTCGGAAACCTCTCTGAAAACTTATGGGGTACAGTCTTATTGATGACAAAGACAAAGGAAAGAGCTCTGCCTTGGGATACTATTACTTTTTCATGCCACGCGAGCCAATTTTTGCTCGTGAGTGTTTACTTGCAGCCCTTCGCGTTATGGGGCGCTCAAGTACTTGTAGCAGATTATCTCAGCCACTGTGTTGGATTATCCTCCAGAGACAGTGTGAGAGCCCATTCAGGGAACGATAACGGTGACAAGGAATAATCCTGGGCTCTCCTTGGAGATGCCAGTCTCAAGAGAAGGGAAGCCAATAGCTTCCACTATAGGAACCGCCATTTTGGAAATCTCTATGGTCACTGTCCTTCTGGCTCCCACCACACTCTCCTGAGAACCCCAAAAGCGCTAACACAAGCAGAGGCTGGCATTCAAGATGCAATCTGGGGCCATACGCTGTCCAAAGGGCCAAAACTAAAAGGTTGTAAAAGGAAGCAACAAGTGAAGGGAAGGTATTTATTATGTACATGTACTTACATGAAGATGTGCACATGACTGAATGGATATACATGTGTCTGTGAGGGTAGACATGAAAGGTATGGAAACCAAAGTAGAAAGTCAGAATCTCAAAGATGACCTGAAGAAATAATACTCATTTCAGAGTCTGAAATACTCTCTGAAACGAGTATGAGATAGAATAAGATACTGAAACAGAAGAGAAAGAAGGTCAGTTTCACACTGAAGAATGGTAGGTTAATTAAAATATTTAATCTTCCCAACTTCTCCAACACACTGCCGAACTGTATCAGTGGTCCAGGACTTACAAATGGAATTTTCGGCTGTTCATATTGTTTATACAAAGCTTACCTATTTCCTAAATAAATCTATTTGTCTGAAATAGGCAGGAATGGAAACAGACTGGCCCAAAAAGGAGACTAAAGCAAGCACTTAGTAACAAGCTGGCAGCACACACATTTAGATGCTAAAAGCATTAAGACCATAATGAGAATTTCTGTGGGTTACCGGTCTATGGGTAATTGGCAGAATGCTTTGTCTGCTCATAGAGAAATAAGGCCTGGCATTTATTTTACTTTAAGAACTTTAGATAACAGGAAACCTGGTTCCCTGATAAGCCACAGAACCCCTGCCCTCTCTCGCTTCTTTAATTTCCCCCTTTATACATGGTTAATTCACATCAAGGACCCAAATGCACCTTCGTATCTCCCACATCAAAGGAAAGAAAAATATTCCCTTGGTTCCACATTTCCCTCCAGACAATGCCTCATGTCTCTTGCTGTCCTTCCCAGCAAATGCTACTGACCCCTTGCTCATCTGACTCTCAGCTCGGCTCACTCCCTCTGGGCTTTTGTCCCACCAACCCACTGAAGCTGCCAGGTCAAGGTCAACAGCAGCCATCGTGGCAGCAGTAATCAACCCTTGATCCTCATCTTACTCTGTGCCTCAGGAACTTTCAATAAACTGACCACTGCCTCCCTCCTGAAGCCCATGTTTCCCTTGGTTTCCGTGACAACACACTCCCCAGCTCTCCCGTGTGTCTACGTAACTATTTCTCGCTGCCCTCAGCTGCGCTCCCGGAGCTCCTCAGGCTGGGAGAGCCTTAGGGCTGGCCCTCGGCTGTCTTCACCCTCCTACCTCGTGAGCTCCTCCAGACCAGCTCTGCAGCCTGGGCCTCTCCCTTGACCTCCAGACCCCCCGCATCTCCACTTGGATGGCCATTGTACGTTTCCCCTGACCCACACGAACTCTCATCCTCCTTCCTTCCTCAATCTGCTTCCAGCCCTAGGTCCCCTTCAAAGTAAACATGACCGCCATTCGCCCAAACGTCTAGGACAAAAGCCCACATGCTGTCCGTCTTCACTTCTCTGGCCTTCCCTGGTACCATCCCGGTCCTGCTGCCTGTCACTCGCCCGGGCTACTCAGGCAGGCCCCCTCACTCTTCCACCTGCTTCCGCTATGCTCTATGCTCTCCATCAGGAGCTACTCACCTTCCTGGCCGGGGTAGGTGAAGTGGGGGAATGGAGGGGGAGCCTTCGAGGTCCCACGTGACCCAGCCTCCTCCCCTCCAACGCCCCGCACCCTACTGCCTTGCTCCCTCTACTCCACTAACCTTCTATCTGTCCCTCAAACACACCGCGCTGCCTCTCCCTCTTCCCCATCCCCACCCCCGGCAACGCAGAGCTCCCTCGCCTGGGATATTCATTTCCCAGATTTTCCCCAGACTGGGTCGTCCTCATCATTTCGTTCTCCAATCAAATAGCGCCTCCTCTGTGAGGCCTTTGCCGACCACCCTAGCCCGTTCTCCCGCTTTATATTCTTGGTTGCATTTGCCACCGTTTGCAAAAAACCACTCATTTATTTGTGTAAGAGTCTCCTCCGCCCCTCCTGAGAGAACAGGAAGACTCCAGAGGGCAGGTCTGTTTTGCTTGCACCCGTATCTCCAGGCCTGGTGCTGTGCATGGCACGGAGTCGGGACTCAAGAGTTACTTCATAAATGGACAAAGACTATGATACTTTCTTTTCAAAGGACTGAGAGATGTGCTGGACTATGTCCCACTGAAAAAAAAAAAAAAAAAGAAAAAGGGACCCGGAGGAAAACCGCTCTTTGAAGTCAAGCTTGTGACTTACCGAGGTGAGAATCTTCAGGGTGACGGCGCTGAATGTGACTTTGTAGAAAAGCTTGGTTCATAAAGGCCTTGTCACAGAAATGGCACTGCAAAGGAGAGAGCAACAAATCCAAGGGTCTGTCACCAGTGTCCTCCCACCTAAGTTCCATTAAAATTGGGGTCCCTAAACCACCACCTCTTGGGAATTTTCTACCCCCGTAGGGGATACTTAAAAGCAAGACTAAAAAGACAACTGTAAACAAGGGTGTTGTCCCCAAACAGTGAAAACCGTCTTTTGGTAGCTACGGTGGCCCATCCTGGTGCTTACAGGAACCCCCATTGCTGCTCCCATTAGACAGGTGGTTCCCAACCGGTCATCAACTTGCTCAGGACACTCCAGTCATGCCGGTCTTCTTTCTGTCCCTCAAGCAGGTCAACTTCAGCCTCTGCATTGGCTTGTGCCCCACCAGAACCTTCCCCAGACCTTCCCCACTGGCTCCTTCCTGACCTCAGGAATCTTCCCTGAAGCATCTTCCACACAGGGGAGGAATGGCGAGTCCTCAACCAGACCCTCTCAGGCGGTCCTCCTGCCAGTCACCGTCCCATCCTATTGCCTTATTTTCAACATTGCACATCTCACCGGTTACTATTTCCACATGTACACACTTCACTTGTTTATTGTCAAGTGCCCAATGCCTCTGGGTTCTAGAACATCCTATTCCTGACGGCATGGGCTCTTGTCTATCTTATTTATAGCATTATCCCTAGCCCAGCATTAATAAATGACTGAACACATGCTTAGAAATATTTAGCTTCCTAAAATGAATTTTACTGAAAAAAAAATCAGTTCTACCAATGTCTCCATTTTCCACTTTAACACTGATTCAAATTTTGAGCAAAAATTCAACTTGTTTCATCGTACCTGGATTACCCTGAATTAAACCATGGATGTTATATATTTTCACTTGTTAGTATTTCAGAGTTTATCTCTAAAAGGACTTGCTTTTAACATAGTCATAATAGAATGATTCCACCTTTTAAAATGTGAAAATTAATTCCTTAATATCAGCACATTAAAAATATTATTTTTCTCCAATATTTCACATATTGTCTTAGAAAAAAATTTTTAGTGTTTTTGTTCTGAATCAGGATCCAAATAAGGCCATATCCTGCAACGGCTCATCACGTCTCTCAACTCTCTTTTGATCTATAAGTTGACCCTTCATTTCTCTTTTTCCTGCAGAAACTGAACATGTGTCCTGCAGAGTTTCTCCCAGTTTGGATTTTGCAGTTTCATCTCCATTGTGCTATTAACATGTTCTACTCACCCACAGCGTTGCCTTTCTCCGAATCAGGAAACCCGCATGGCAAGCTCAGATTCTCTTTCCCAGAAAACCCACAGGATGGCCTATTTCCTGGCATCACATTTAAGGAAACTTGAATGCATCTTTCTAGCCTTCCCTGCTGTTGATGACTGCTTGGGTTTCCTTACAGTACTTTATGGCCTATCCTCCTGACTCAGGGGTCAGTGTGGGCTTTAATGCTGTGCACAGCACTGGAGAAAGGAAAGGATGAAGAAACCTAGAATATGGGGCTTTTAATTTCTAAAAATGGAAAATATGTATTTTAACTATTTGAATAATACAGAAAAGCGATGAGCTCTGGGTAAGAAGGGGTTCCTACTCCCAAAAGAAAAGCCTGACATTTTGACTGCTACAAGAGGAAAACTTCGGGGGCACCTGGATGGCTCAGTTGGTTAAGCGTCTCCCTTTGGCTCAGGTCATGATCCCAGGGCTCTGGGATTGAGCCTCATGTTGGGGCTCCCTGCTCAGTGGGGAGTCTGCTTCTCCCTCTCCTTCTGCCTCTTCCCCCACTCATGCTCTCTCTGCATGCTCTCTTGAGTAAATAAATAAAATCTCTAAAATAAAAATAAAAATTAAAGAAAGATGAAAAACTTTAATATGACAAAAACATCAAAACAAAGTTAGTTAGAAGACTTTGAGGTTCTGGATATGCAGGTAAGGAAACTTCAAAGTTGCCACTCCATCGTAACAATAACAATAAAAACTCGAACAGACCAAAAAATCAACAACCCTTCTTGCATCTATAAGACAGGAGAATACACAGGGCAAACCACCACCTCCAAGCTTGTAGAGCCACACGTTGTACTGGAAGTCCTTGCTAATGTAATACAGCAAGGAAAGGAGATAACAAATACTTAAAAAAAAATACAGACTAGGAAGGAACACACAGAATTTTCTTTGTTGGCAGATGACACTAATGTATATAGAAAATCCAAAAGAATTGACCAAAAAAAACCTTAGAACTAATAACAAGGTACAGCAAAGTTGTAGAATATAATGTTAATATATTAAAGTCAACTTTTCTATATTCCAGTAATGAAAAAGTAGAATTTGAATTAAAAACACACCACCATTTACATGAGCAGCCCCCAAAATGAGTAGTTAGGTATGAATCCAACAAAGTAGGTACAAGATCTATATGAGGAAAGCTTCAAAGTTCTGAAGCACAAATCAGAGAAGAACTAAATAAATGAATATCCATGTTAATGGACACGAAGACTCAATATTGTCAAGATGTCAATTCTCCCTAATTTGATCTTTAGATCCACTGCCATCCCAATCCAAATCCTAGCAATGGATTTGTGAATAGCAACAAACTGTTTCTAAAGTTTGTTAAAAAACCTAGAATAGCCAACATGGTATTGAAGGAGAAGAACAAAGTTGGAGGACTGTTGCTACTCAACTTTAAGACTCACTACATAAAGCTACAGTAATCAAGATAGTGTAGTATTAGCTAAAGAATAGACGAACAGATCAATGGAGCAGAAGAGAGAGCCCAGAGACAAACCCATATAAATATTATCACTTGATCTTTGACAAAGGAGAGAAAACAATACAATGGTACAAAGATAGTTTCTCCAACAATAGTGCTGGAACAACTGGACATCCACAGGCAAAAAAAATGAACGTCAACATAGACTTCACATCCTTCACAAAATCTAACTCAAAATGGATCACAAACCTAAATGTAAAATGTGAAACTATAAAACAACTAACAAATAACATAGGAGAAAACCTAGATGACCTTGGTGATTTTTTTTTTTTAAGATTTTTTTATTTATTTGACAGAGAGAGACTCGGCGAGAGAAGGAACAACACAAGCAGGGAGACTGGGGGAGGGAGAAGCAGGCTTCCTGCAGAGCAGGAAGCCCCATGCGGGGCTCGATCCCAGGACTCCGGGATCATGACCTGAGCCGAAGGCAGACGCTTAACGACTGAGCCACCCAGGTGCCCCGAACTTGGTGATTTTTTAAATTTTTATTGCTTTTTAAAGATTTTATTTACTTATTTGTGAGAAAGAGAGAGTGCACCCAAGCAGGAGGAGAGACAGGCAGAGGGAAAAGCAGACTCCCTGCTGAGCAGGTTGGTTGAGGGTGTGGGGAATGAATTAGGTCACAGCCTTATCAGAGGCATACTTTAAACTATATCTCTCCGACTGCAAAATGCACGCTTTTGCTACCCCCGACATTCACCTCCAACTCTGAAACACTGGAAAACTGCAATGAGGGTCAGAAATTCACTGACAGATTCCAAAATCTGCCTGTGGTGCTAAAGCATGAACAGGAATCCAGGTCTTCCCGTTACGAGAACAAAAGTTCTTCGTAGAATGAGTCTAAGTCCTGTTATGATCCACTGGTATTTTTAAATTTTTAATTAAAAAAATAATTGGATAGCCAGACCATTGGTATGCACTGGCCTTTACCCATGGCCATGAGACTTCCCCAGCTGTTGGCGATCTCTACTTAACCACAATTTAATGACTGAGGAGAAGATCCAATAGCTATTTCAACAAAATCAATTGTCTTTCTGTAAATTTTATCCTAGGCCAAATATCTCCAAACACAGGAACCTGAAGTTAAATGATTATAACACCTTAGAACCCCAGGCTAGTTTACGTGCCAACTTTTCTTAGTAGTAGTCTTGACTTCCCCTCCGTGAATCACTGATTCTCACAGCATCAGCACAGTAACAATATTCAGCTCCTAGGAAAGATGCGAGGATCTGCAGGGACCAGGGGTAGCCACGGCTCATTACCATGAGAAGTCCACATGCATGGGCCACATGCCGTTTACTGAGACCTCCTTATGCCACACATGCATTATCTCCTGGAATTCTCAGAATAGCCCTAAAAGTTACCCCTACTACCAACGTTCTCATTTTCTAGATGAGGAAATGGAGGTCTAGGTGGTACATGACTTGCATGGTGGCATACTTAGGATTCAAACCCACGAAGTCTAACTCTAGAACTATCACCCTACAAGGTTCACCTGCTCAAAGACTCCATCAAGAGATGATGGCAAGCCACCAAAAACTGCAGAGTGTATTCATACCACACTGAGTAGAAAAAAGTAGTCTGCTCACCTCTACTTTTTCATCGTCACACCTGGGCACACACATGGTCACACCTGGGCACACCCGACATTGTCATTCAGGGAGTCTGTTGAGTGGCCCAGGGGGCAGGTGTCACTCCATAAAAATGAGCCATTACTTTTATTCATGTATATCATTCACACTTGAAAATCTTCACTAACAGCTATTGCTAAGGTAACTAAAAGAATGAAAAAATATTCATAAATCTAAAATTTCTATATGTTATAGGTTTTAACATTTCACGGATTACTACCAAAGCTAAAATGTTTTTTTCAAGATTCATTTATTTATTTGAGAGAGAAAGAGAGAGAGAGAGAGAGCACACGTGCGAGCGTGAGCTCACGCAGGCTCACATCAGGTAGGAACAGAGGAAAGAGAATCTCAAGCAGACTCCCCACTGAGTGCAGAGCCTGATGCAGGGTTCGATCTCAAGATCCCTGAGATCACGACCAGAGCCGAAACCAAGAGTATGGTGCTCAACCAACTGAGTCACTCAAACGCCCCAATTATTTTTAATGTCTAAACAGAATCCATTAAATTCACTGTATAATAAACATATTTATAAAAGGCTGTATCAGCACTATTTATAAATAAATTTATGAAATAAATAGGCAATTAGCAATATCAGGTGTGATTTAAGGATTATACTGCAGGGTTGTATACCCAAGGCTAACCACTAAGGCTTTCTAACAGTATTCTCTCCTAACCCTTACCTATTTTAAGCACACTTCTCAAGCTCCTGTTGGGTTAGTCCTAACCACTATGAACCACACCATTATTTGTGCCTATGGCCAGTCCTCTGCAATCACTCACACCACTAGTACCTAAGTCCACTGAGGCTTTTTTTTTTTTTTAAATAAACTCTACTCCCACCATGGGGCTGGAACTCATGACCCCAAGATCAAGAGTACCACACGCCCGACTGAACCAGTCAGGCGTCCCATTCACTGAGGCCTTTTAACTCATATTTAGCCAAAGTGACTACAGTGTAAAGGAATGAAATCAATCTTGTCAGCCTATTGCTTACTTTAATATCTTTATCAAAGATCTCTCTATCGAACATTTTTGATACTCTAATCGATAAAAAAATATGTACATTGATTTCTCTTATACTCAAAAATTACAATATTTATTTTGAGGTCAATGTCTAACCCAGCATAGACATTAAAAGCAGAAAAACAAGAGGTTTTACTTTTTTTAAATCTTGTTGCTTTAGTAATAAAATATATTTTAAATACTACCCATTCAATCAAAACACACTGTTGTCTTATATCACTACTATTGTTATATTAGGCAGTGTTCTTGTTCTTAGGAAATATACACATTGAAATATTCAGGGATCTGAAACACTGTCAAATGGTTAAAAAATAATAGTATGTATATAGATACTGAGGAAATATAGCAAATGTTCATAACTGGAGAATTTGGGCGAGGGGGTTATGAAGTTCTCTGCGCTATTCTTACAGCCTTTCTGTAAGTTTGAAAATATTTTGAAATAAACCCCCCATAAATTTAATCATACCACATCTTCTGGGGCAGACCTCAACAGAAATTTGTAAATGGTTTATTTTTCATTACGTCGATTAGAAGGAGGACACAGTTTCTTAAACAACCAGCATTTAGATGGCTTCAATAAAGCACTGTGGACACTGTTTAATTATTAATCCTGTGGTCGTCTATGGAAGGTAATGAACCATTTCACCTGTTGGTTACAATTACTCTTTTGCTTAACTATTGGGGGAAAAAAAAGGGAAGGCGGGGAAAAAAAAACAAGGCGGGGGGAAGCAGTGATCTAGGAAAGGACTCTCAACATTCCGACTGGTGGGGGCTGAGAGTTTTACTGGATTATGAATTAGAATCCCAATGCAGGTCCCACCTGGTAGTAGCTGGCTTTGGCCTCGATCATCAGCTGCTGGGTCGAGATCATCTTTTTCCTGCGTTTACACTCTTCCTTGAGTACCTTAATCTCTCCAGCCTGCTTGGCGAGGAGCTTCTTGTTCTGCTCGCTCTCGGCCAAGCTCAGGCGCAGACGCTCCTCCAGGCTGTGCAGCTGCGACGTGAGGAACTCCTGGGAGTGCAGCAGGTACTCGATGGTGAGCTGCGCCAGGCGGATGAGCTTCAGCAGCACCGGGTCCACCCCCGACTGGCAGTGCGGGCACTTCTCGTCCTCCAGCTTGCAGAAGGTGATGTTCATGATGTTCTCCTGCAGCGTCAACACGTCCACCGCCCCCGCCACCTTGTCCACGTCGATGGCGCTCAGCCGCCGCCAGTCCACGCTCTCCAGCCGCGGCCGGAACTGGAAGAAGGGCAGGGGGCCCGACGCCGCGCTGTGGGGGGCACTGGCCATCGCGGACCGCACGGCCGAGGCAGCTGCGGGGCCGTCGGGACCCTCCAGGCCGCTGGCGAGCGGATAGTAGACGTGCTTCTGGAAGGGCTGCGGGAAGGAGACAGCGTGGCGGTGGTGGGGGACCTGGGAGTCCCGGGGAGCCGCGGCCGCCGCCAGCCCCACATCCCCAGGCAGCCCGATCTCCCCGCTCTTACCATGCTTGGAAGCAAATCCGCCGCCTCCGCTGGCATCCGAGGAGGGGGCGGTCCCGTCTACCTGGCCCGGGCCGCCTCCCGGGCCGCCGCCGCCCCACCCCTGGGGAGCGGGAGATGGCCGGGTCTCCGGCGGCGGCGGCGGCCTAAGGTCCCGGCGTCCAGGCCGTTGCTATGGCAGCGCCCCCGCCGGGACCTGAAGCCAAGGGCGCGCCTGCCCCGAGCGGTCAGCGTGCGCCCAGAGCCCTGCGGGACCAGAGAAGACCTCGTGGGCGAGCGCGTCCACCCGGAGAGGGGATGTCCCGGGCGCTGGCTCCCTGGGCCATAACCCTCCCTGGCTCTGGGGCTGACACTCCACGTCCCTAAGGCATAAAGAGCCACATCCCCCCCCGCCCCCCCCCCACACTTTCGGTCCCAGCTGCCAGCCTCCGGTTATTTACCCCTGCCCTCGCCTTAGGTTTTGCAATTAGAAATGCCTATTCATCCTCATCTTTCACACACAACTTAAAAAACGTTAAGCAACAAAACCGTGCAAAATTAAATGGGATGGAGGGAAATTGGCTGCAAAAGAGCAGAAAGACACTTTTGCGGTGTAACAGGAATGTTCTGTATTTTGGTTGCGCTGTTTGTTGATTCCCTGGTATATAAATTTATTAAAATTTATCGAATTGGACATTGAAAATGAAGGGTGCATTTGTCTATTATACCTCAATGAAATCGTTTAAAAAATTAAATTAGTAGCTCATTATATTTGATGGCAAGTTTTCACAATTTTTTATACCCAAGACACTTTAAAAAAAATTAACATAAAGGGGCGTCTGGGTGGCTCAGTTGGTTGAGCAACTGCCTTGGCTCAGGTCATGATCCTTGAGTTTCAGGATCGAGTCCCACATTGGGTTCCCAGCTCCATGGGGAGTCTGCTTCTTCCTCTAACCTTCTCTCCTCTCATGCTCTCTCTCACTTTCTCTGTCTCTCAAATAAATAAATAAAATCTTTAAAAAAAAAAAGAATGCTTCCATCTCCATGTGTGATGGAAAAACAGCTATTTAAAAAAAATTAACATATAATGTATTATTTGCCCCAGGGCCAAGACACCTTTTTTAAATGGAGTCTTTCTTCCTCTATGAGTTGCCTACCTAAATGTAAGATACTGATGGAGGTACAAATCAAGGAATTTCCCCAGATACTAATACTTTACTTGTCTTTCCAAAAGGATACATTCTCAAAATGTGAAGGTGAAAAAAAAATTATATGGAAGAGACTGTTACCCATCAGCTTTGTAGCATCAAGTTTTAGAGGGCCCCGTTGTTTACCTTAAGAACTTGTGTGGCAGCTGCATTCTGTTTCGTGGAAAGGCTAAAATATCTCTAGCAGCAACTTGCAGACCACAGGCCTTTCATTCTTGGGGTCCTTTGGGTGCTGCCTGTGGCTACCACAGGGATCAATGAGCTGAGGAAAAGCCACACATTCCTCAATCCACCGAGGAGTCCCTGCTTGGAACAACCATCAGGAAATTTTTTTTCTTTCCTAACAGCCAGATATGTGAATAGAAGAAAAGAAAATACAATTCAGGGTAACATAAAGCAAAGTTGTAATGTCAAATATTTGTAGTGCTTTCCAGATACTGTGAACTAGAAATAAACCCACATAAAAGCATCCAAGAACTAGAGAACGCACTTCATGTGATTTCACATAAGCTGTACATCCAAATAACTTTGATTGGGCCTTTGGGAAAAAAAAGAACTATTAACGGTTCACTGCAGCTGGCATAAAAGACTTACAGACCTAGGTTCAAAGTTTGATTCTTCCATTTACTTGCTACTTGACCTGGAACAAGCTATGTCAGCCCCAGGCCTCAGTTTCCCTACCTGTGTAAAGGACGTCGGGATACCGACCTGGCGGGTCTCTGGACTGTGGCCTCCATCCACTGGGCTGCAGGATCAGTGGGAACAAGGGCTGTGATTTCTCCTGCTCACCGTTAAGTCCTCAGCACCTGGCAAAGGTCAGGCACAGAGAGGGTTGAGAATTTGCCAAATGGACACGTGGATAAAGAATGATTGAATGAATTCGGCGTTTTGTTAAGTAAATGTCAGCTCTCGGCGCGGCCCGTATCCCTATTTTCTCTGCCTCTGGCCTGTTAGGGAGATACACCTCTGGGCCCAGGTCCTTGGAGCTGAACGTAGGGGGTTCTCCGCGCGACCTCACTGCGATAGGAGGAGAAGGAGGCGCGCGGGGCTGGAGCGCCCATATACGTTCGCTGCCGCCACTCTGGGCGCTGAGAGCCGCGCCAGGAGCCATCCTTGCCCCTAGGCTGAATCTCGGTCCCAAGATGGCCGGAACAGGAAAGAAGGGGGCACGCTTTCCCGTTCCCTCCGCCCCCCATCCCGGGGCTGGGCTGCAGTCCGGCGCGGCGCCTCCAGTGCCGGGCGCACTGCGGAGTGGCCAGCCAAACCCGCAAAGACAAAGGCCAGCTTACACAGGCTCCAGTGAGGCCCCGGCACCGTTAGAAGGGAAACGGGGAGTGGGGGCTGCCGCTGCCACGCCAGCGGGGTCTGCAGTGCCTCGGCTTGCGGTCGGGGGAAGCGGAGGCCCTGGCTACGCCGTCACCTAGATGCGGGTCGACCGCGGGCTCCCAAGGTCTCCTGGCGCACCCCGGGCCTCGGCTCACCCCAGCTGCGCGCTCCTTGGCGGGCGGCGGGCGCTGCAGGCAGACGGGGGCGATGCTGGGGACCCAGACCCCAGAAGCGCTGCTGGCGCAGGCGGGGCCCACGGAGGCCGAGGAGCAGCGGAGCGGAAAGCGGCGGGCCGGCACCTTCTTGCAGGGCGCAGAATGAAGCCTGTCTGGTTGGGGCAAGTTGTGGCGCGGCGGGCCTGGCGCCTTTCTCCGGCCCTCCCAGACTCCCGGCTGCAGGCTCCTCGGAATCCCCCACCCCCCTCCCGCCCCCCTCCCTCTGCGATCTCCCTCCGGCCTCTCCTCTTCGCGTCCCAGCCCGTCTGGCAGCTGGGCGGGACCGTGCGTGTCTAGACAGCCGCGCTAAAATGCGCTCCGCCAATCCCGCTGTTGGTGCAGACACGTGGTGCCGGGGCGCGCTCCGTTGCTGGAGTGGGATGTTCCCCGGGAAGCCTTTTCAAAGAGAAACCAGATTCAGCCCAACCCTGCCGTTGGCCTGGCCCTCAACTAGCTAATTTACTTTGGGTGCTTTATGTGAATTCTCTCCCAAGAAGAGATGCATTTTAATCGCAGAAGCCTTGCAGATGCAAGGAACCTTGAAGAGGTTTTCTGATGCAGCTCTGCATTTGAGTGACGTGGAAAATGGGATTAGGGACTCTGCAAGCACGCAAGTATTAATCTCACGTAGGTTTCCGCGTCTACTTCCGTTATGTCCACTTTAGGACGCAAAGCACGGCTCTCCGTTGTTAGAAAGTTTGACGGGGTGGGGGGGGCGGAGGAGTGATGCCATGGGACAAGAGTAGTAGTGTGACTATATTTTTAACCTAAAATTGCAACACTTGGTCAGAGAATTGGGCAAATTCAGTATTTTAAAATAAGGAGTAAGCCAGAAAGTATATGTATATCATTTTAACAACCACGAGATTGACCCAGGTTGAGGAATTTGAGTGCATTTGAGTACGAAATGTTAGTATCTGCTTAACAAAAATTGTTGTTCACTTAGAAAGGAGTAACTACAGAATCTTTGCTGGATGGTAACATGTTAACCTAAAATGCCGCCTTTCCTTGTACTTCTCCCTGAGCAAATCAACTTTGTACCATACTTTATTTAGCACAGAGCTTCAAACATCGTAATGGTTTAATAAGGATTTATGTGAATTCCTTTCTTTAGTTTTTACTTGAAATCATTAGGCCTAGGACAGCCTTGGTAAGATTTTTAAACGTTTTGAATTTTAAAATGCTTAAATTTGAAAGTGAATCCAAGATCCCATAAGAATCCTCTAAAGTAGAATGGGTAAAGATCTCTAGGTAGAATTTTCAGGCATTATAAAGTAGAAAGGCCATTGCTTTGTGAAGTCTATACTCTGGAACCCTTTGTGGTATGTGTGAGTGAGTGAGTGAGTGTGTGTGTGTGTGTGTGTGTGTGTGTAGGATGATGTTTAACATTATTTGATGATACACCACTTGAGTTACTTGTATGCCCCATTTCTTATTGTCACTACCTTACCCCATGTATGCAGAGTTGAAAGGAACGAATATGTTGACTTTGACTTGGCACCCAAGCAATCATACATTCTTTTTTTTTTTTTTTAAAGATTCCATTTATTTACTTGAGATAGAGACAGTGAGAGAGAGCATGAGAGGGGAGAAGGTCAGAGGGAGAAGCAGACTCCCCGTGGAGCTGGGAGCCCGACGTGGGACTCGATCCCAGGACTCCGGGATCATGACCAGAGCTGAAGGCAGCTGCTCAACCAACTGAGCCACCCAGGCGCCCGCAATCATACATTCTTGATCCTTTCCAACCTCTTATATGAATTAGCACAGCCCAGCAGGGAGTGGCTGTGATAATTAAATAATTCATTTTATGAAACTATTTAGCAGCACCTGGGTGGCTCAGTAGGTTAAGCGTCTGACTTTGGCTCAGGTCCTGATCTCAGGGTCCTGGGATGGAGTCCTGCTTCAGGCTCCCTGCTCAGCGAGGAGTCGGCTTTTTCCTCTCCCTCTATCTGCCAATCCCCCTGCTTGTGCTCTCTCTCTCACTCCCTCTCTCTGTCAAATAAATAAATAAAATCTAAAAAAGAAAAGAAAATCATAAGGAAGGGAAAATACATTGATAGTACTGTCCTGTGTTTATTTATTTATTTTTTAAATCAATGTATAAATGGACCCACACAGTTCAAACTGGTGTTGTTCAATGGTTAGCTCTGCTCCATCCAATAACAGAGGAATACGTGTTCTTCTCAAACTCACATGGAACATTCAGGAAGATAGACCACATTCAGGGCCATCAAACACATGTTAACAAATGTAAAAGAATAGAAATCATACAAAATATGTTCTCAGATAACAGAATTAAACTAGAAATCGATAGGACCAAGATAGCTGGAAAATTTCAAGATATTTGGAGATTAAACCACACTGTTCTATATAGTGCATGGCTCAAAGAAGAAATAAGAGAAAAATTTAATTTACAACTAAAAAAAACCAGAACTTCTCAACATTTGTGAGATGCAGTGCAAGTAGGGCTTAGAGAGAAATTCGTTGATTAGAAGCAAGTCACTTGGACTCATACCCAAGGGAGTGAGCACTTAGGCTTGCTTTTTGGAGGGAGAAACACCAGAGATTTCCGAGTCCATATTTTGAAACTACCTCAGCCATCCATGCCTCCCTTGGGTGGCTCCTGGTGGCCCGAGGAGTGAAATGGCTTGGTGGCAATTTCAACTTACAATTCAATTGAACCATTAATGTATTATCTTGAACTAACTTGGATCTGGAAGATAGGTTAGAAACAAAAACAAAAACCCAAACCTAACCGTCAAGGAAGGTGGCTCAGTCCTGGCCTTGTGGTGGGATGGAAGGGATCCTACAAATCAAATAAGGACTTCTGGTTTCCTGACCTGCCGCACTTTGGATCCACCTGATCCATTTATCACAACCGGATATTCACGAGGGTCAGGCTACTTCTACTGGAACCTGATTACCCTGGCCACTGTACTTCCTGCTAGGATGACCAAGCTCAGTTTACCCTGCTGGTTAGCAGCTTCTATGTGGACACATGCGTCTTGAGCTTCCCCCAGTCCTGGGACCTGGGAGTCCACGCCAGTGACAGCTCTTGCACCCAGCATTCCGAGTCTAAAGAAGGCTTTATGTAAAGAGCTGTCACTTCTCATGGGAGACAGGTGCAGAATTAGTTCACTACCCCTCATGCCTCCTACCTGCTCTGCTGAGGCTGGGAAGCGAAAAGCCATGCTTCCCCGACTCCTTTCCAGCTCATATTCTGGAAGCAAATTGGCTTCTGCCAATTAGACACACTCTTGAATGACATGAAAGAGAGACATGAGACAGAAGCGATCCTCCTGCGCCGTCTTTGCCGGCAAACAAGGCCATGAGGATCAGAGCGTCGGTAGCTAAAGGCAGCCGCTGACCTAAGTGTGTCTAATCACAACTTTCATCACTGCAAAGGGGCAGTTGAGACAGTGGTGGCTTTTTTTCTTATCAGAGGATCAAACTCCAGAACGTCACAACTCTGGTGCTGCCCCCTTCTACACCCTCCCCCGTCGCTTTCAGTGATTCTGCAAGCGCCTAGCTGAGTGCAATTATCTTATTGCTTAAACTATCCAGAGCCGCTTCATCTTTCTGCCCTAAAGCCACACTGATACCCTTTAACCTATACTTTTCGTTACTAAAATGAAAGTTTATATCAAAAAGGTGGTGAAGAGGTGCCTAGACTCGGTGAGTACCATCTATCCAATCCTTTGTTCCTCTGCCTCGAGTGTCTGAATTCCTTCTTTTGTACTTGGTAAGGGATTTCTGACTTTGGGGCTATAATTTGTTGTGGGACAAAGTTCAGTGCACGTTTACATTGGACAATCTTCCCCCCACGTGTTATACTTTGAATACACTATCCCTGGGAGGTGCTCATATCTATACATGCCCCCAAATAGGCTATAGGGACCACGCTCCTGATCTAGCAACCTTAAAGTCTATTCCCACATTCTCCCAATTTGGGGGGACGTAAGTTAGCGAATTCCTACAACTTCTTCCTGGCCTCTAACTCTAATGTACTCATTTTCGGGATTGCCTTCCCCTTCCCGTACCAAGCCATAGCTGGTTGCCATCGCAAGTGTGACTGGGCTTCTGAGGGAAGTTATTAGTTCTCACATGCAAAGGTGGCAGCGTCTCCTGGTCTCCTCAGTCAAAGAAAGCAGGGTGAGGATTTATTTCAGGATGGTTTGAGATCTTCAGTTCCTTTATGTCAGTTCCTCTCCAACTCTCATCAGCGTCCCCTGGAGGACTTGCCGAACCCCAGACAGGGGTCCCTGCCCCTAGAGTTTCTGATTTAGTAGGGCTGGGGTAGGGCTAGAAAATTTGCATTTCTTTTAAGTTTTATTTTTATTTCTTTGAGCAAGAACAAGAGAGAGAGCTCCCAGAGGAAGAGGGAGCAGACTCCCCACTGAGCAGAGAGCCTGATGTGGGGCTCAATCTCCAGGCACCGAGATTATGATCTGAGCCAAAGGCAGACGCCTGACCCACTGAGTCACCCAGGTGTACCGAAAATTTGCATTTCTAACAAGTTTCCACGGGATGCCAATGCCCCTGGTTTGGGGACCAGTGCATCTTTGAGCTTTACCGTGTTCAGTCTTACAGATTCTCTTAAATGTTGCTTTTTCTGCTTGCCAGGATGCACTGCCTTCCCATCACTTCTCCAACCTTCATATGAAAGACTTAGAAAGACTTGCGAACCCAACTCTCAGAATCAGTTTCTGGGTTTGGTTTGTACATGCTCGGTCTCCCAGCTTTAGATAGGAATTGCTTTTGGTTTTGTTGTTGTTGTTTGTTTGTTTGTTTGTTTGTTTGTCAAAGACAGAAAAAACTGGACTATCACCAAGGTGAAAATTTGAGATTTGATCTCCTTCTCTTGTTTGAAGTTATACGTTGGGTGGAAACCAGCCATCATGCCTAGTTGTCTGCCATCCTTCATTGTTTAAATTGCAACAACTACTAGGCTCCGAGAGCCCCAATCGTAGTGAAAGAACAGTGTCTGTGAATATTCATGAAGCCCCCCATTCTTTTGTTTCCTATTAGCCAAATAACTCATCCTAAACACCCCACATTTCCCCAAGGATGCCCAATTTCTAGCACCAATTTCCATATTAATTAAGGTTCTTTGCTTGTCAGTAACAGAAACCGATTCTGCTAACATAAAGGGGTCGGGTGACTGGCGGGATAGTAGATAGCTCACATGACCAAAGGAGAACTCAACCAGGCTTCATGAAAGACAGTAACCAGGTAAGATCTAGGGTTCTCTATAACTCAGGTCACTCCCACTGCCCCAGGATAATCCAGCCCCTTCTTCCTCCAGCCCTTTGGAATTCCATCCCAGATTCCAAATCCTGTGAGAGGGCACGAGATGGACCTAGTGTGGGTACGTATGTGATGAACGTTATGGTGGCGGCCGCAGGAGGGTCTGTGATGGAGGTACAGTCAGTAGTCAGTACCCAACATGACTCTAGGAAAGGGGAGGGAAACTCCCCTAAAGGAAGATATTCCAAGCAGAAGATGAACATGCCTAATACAGGTGGGCCGGCACGTTGCTTTCCTTTCCCATCCACCATCTGTGGTGGAACCACCGCCAAGATGCAGATTTTCATGAAAACGCTTATGGAGATCATCCCTCTCGAGGTTGAACCCTCAAATACAATAGAAAATGTAAAGGCCAACATTCAGGCTAAGGAAGGAATTCCTCCTGATCAGCAGAGGCGGATCTTTGCTGGCAAGCAACTGGAAAATGGGCGTACTTTGTCTGACGACAACATTCAAAAGGAGTCCACTCTTCGTCTTGTGTTGAGACTTCGTAGTGGTGCGAAGAAAAGGAAGAAGCCATATACTACGTCCAAGGAGAATAAGCATAAGAGAAAGAAGGTTGAACTGGCCGTCCTGAAATATTATAAGGTGGATGAGAATGGCAAAATCGGTTGCCTTCATGCAGGGAGTGACCTTCAGAAGGGTGTGATGCTAGAGTTTTTATGGCTAGCCACTTGGACAGACATTACTGCAGCAAATGTTGTCTAACCCATTGCTTCAACAAACCAAAAGACAAGTAATTGTATATGGGTTAATAATAAAATGTTTTCTTTAAACATTTTAAAGTTTAACTAAATTCATTCATTTCTTTAAATGAACTAACATTTAAAGAAAACATGTCTAATACAAACATGTCTAATATGAATAGTGCCAACTCTCTCCTTTACCACCCAGCTCGAGGACTTTTCTTTTAGGAAAGGTATCCTGATGCTTTTCTTCAAAAGATTCTCTCTCCCTAAACTGAAAAGTCAAGATTTGAAGATGCAGGCAGCACAGAACAAAGGATAGCACCTATATACTCTTTTGAATAATTTGGATTTTTGTCTCTCAGGGAGGTACGTCCTCTTCACATGGGATCTTAGCTTCCTTTATCCAGATGCTAGGATTCTAACCAGCTCAAGATAGGACAGTCCCTGTTGCTTAGAAAAAGATAGAAGGGTCACCTGGGTGGCTCAGTCGGTTGAGTCTGACTCTGACTCTTGTCTTTGGCTCTGGTTATGATCTCAGGGTCTTGAGTTTGAGACCCATGCCAAGTGCCGTGTTGGGTTCCGGGCTCCCCAAGGAGTCTGCTTGAGATTCTTTAACTCTTCCCCTTCCTCCCCTTCCCTCTGCTTGAGTTCTCTTAAAAAAAAAGGGATAGAAAACCAAATACATTCATAGGAATTTTCCCATTCTTTTAGGGATATATACTGTTGATTGGTGTTTCCTTCTTTCTTGTTCTCCTGCCTTCTAATTTTACCTTCACCTGGAATAGTAAAGGGAGGCAGGATTCAGAAGCTGGTTTTGTTACTTGGCCCTGGTGCTTGGGAAAGCCAGTCCTTCTCTCTCTCAAACACACATCAAGTCTTCATTCCAAAGGGCGAGATGGCTTATAGGAACCAGTATGCAGATGAGAAGTACCAGAAGGTCTGCAACCAGAAATTGTATGAGTTGGCTTTCACCAGATTATGCTGAAGCATCTAAACAATCCCCAAAATATCATTACTTATGATAGAAAAGTCTATTGTTTATATTTTACATCAGTTGTATGTTTGCTGTGGTCACCTCATGGGACCCAGGTAAAAGAAGCAGCCCCTTTATGGGATGTGCGTTACTTTTGGCAAAATATTGGCTCTTAAAGTCTCTGGGAGAGAATGAGAAACAAAATTGGTAAATTGGGCACTCTGGATGAAGGGTATATGAGATTATTTTTTACTATCTTTAGTACAGAGTATATAGTATAGAGTAACTCTTTAGAATAGGATGTAGGTTGCCCCCAATATCTGAAAATAGGGCATTCCCATAAAATCTGTAAGCCAATATGATGGAAAGCAAAAAAGCAATTACATTAATTCATATAGAAAATGTTTTGAGCACTCCCAGACCCCCAAATTTACCTCTCTTAGGCTATTCTGATACCTTAGGACACAGGTTGCACGAAATAAATGGAGATAAAACGCGGATGCTCAGAGACACATTTCAGAGCTGGAGGCTTGTGGCTGCAATGCTGAGTGCAGTGTTTAGGGAAGGGACTTGGTGACGTCACTCTTGCCGCTGATGGTACTCACTGCCTCTGTGAAGGCTCGCTGCAAAACAAATGCTGAACGCTATTTTTGCTTTTTTTTTCTCGTCAAAGAGAAAATCCTCTTCCGACTTCTTTTGGTTAGAGTAAGCAGGTACTTTCGTAAAAGTGAAAGGGCATATCATGAATCCTGAACTTTTGAAAGGGGTCAGGGTATTAATTTGTCTCATTTAAAGGCATTACACAGGAGTATTGAATCACTATATTGTACACCTGAAACCAATGGTACACTGTTAACTGGAATTTGAATAAAAATTTTACAAAAAATAACAAAAGGAAGTCCAGTAGGAGGCAGTGTGGGTCTGTATACCGGTCAGCTTCTCCCTGCTCGCCGCAACTTTTGATGTGTTCTGCCTCCTTGTGGCTGAAGGTGGTTGCTGCAGTCCCCACTGTCCTCCCCCGCCCCCCCCCGCCCCCGCCCCTCGCCCAATCCAGGTGACTGCATGGAGGAAGGGAAGAGTAGCGATGTAACATTTACATGTAAAATTATGTCCAAATAAAAAGTTAGGAAAAACAAGGGATTTGTATAAACACATTTCTTTTAAAAATGAAGTTTCAATGATTATTTTAGGTAGGTATCATAATGGGGTTCCTGACAGTGATGAATGTCAGTGATGACAGCCATTTAGGACTAGAAATTTAAGAATTTCTAGAAGTTCAAAAGACTAGACATTTAGGATCATCAAAGGGGAAAGAGGATCTAATAAGACGTGAAGTTTCCTGAGATTATTTTTCTCAGAAGCGAATATAATATGTGTGTCCAGAAGAAAATTTCTTCCAGAATGACTCATAGGAACAATATTCTGGTGTTCTTGGCATGGTAAAAATGGCTGATCTGGGGCCTTTATTCTTAAATAAGTTTTGCTCAATTGCCTTATAGCATCGAATGCTTGGCAATGACTGACCCAGCCCCAATTTTCTCTTATAAATGGCTTGAACTTTCTGTCTAGCTGTCCGTAGTATTAGTTCTTTTTCCTTAGAATCTGGCATGTCTACCTGAATATGTCTCAGGAGTGACAGTTCTGAGACTATTTTTCCCAGTACAAAGTGTGTTCTTTGAAAGTACAGATTCCAAGGGGTGTCTGGGTGGCTCAATCAGTTAAGCAAGCATCTGCCTTTGGCTCAGGTCATGATCCCAGGGTCCTGGGATTGAGCCCTGCCTTGGGCTCCCTGCTCAGCTGGGAGTCTGCTTCTCCCTCTGCCTCTCTCTCTCTGTCTCATGGGCTCTCTCTCTCCCTCAAATACATACATAAATAAAATCTTTTTAAAAGGTGCAGATTCAAGTCCTCTTGTCATCTTAGAGAATTGTTTTATGGACTATTGATACATGTGTTCTCTTTCTGTATTTCCATTTTCTGTGTTGGGAACTCAACTGTGTGTATAATTGGATATTGCTTGCCTGTCTTTCACCTTCATTTTTTCCCCCTGCTAATCCTTATTTTAATAAACATTTTAATTGAATTAAAATATACCTATGAAAACTGCACAAATCATAAAATGCACAGCTCTTTGAATTATCACAAAATAAGCACACCCATTTAAAAAAAAAAAAAAAACACCTGGGTGGCTCAGTTGGTTGAGCAGCTGCCTTTGGCTCGGGTCATGATCCCAGGGTCTTGGGATCGAGTCCCGCATCGGGCTCCTTGCTCCGCAGGGAGCCTGCTCCTCTCTCTGCCTCTGCCTGCCTCTCTGCCTGCTTGTGTTCTCTCTCTGTTAAATAAATAAATAAAATTAAAAAAAAAAATAAGCACACCCATGTAGCCACAATTCATATTCTAATTTTTAAAAACATTTTATTTAATTTCATTTTGCTTTCTTTTCTCATTCCTATTCCAGGTTTTTTTTTTCCCAAAGATTTTATTTATTTGTCAGAGAGAGAGAGAGCACACAAGTAAGGGGGAGCATCAGGCAGAGGGAAAAGCAGGCTCCCTGCTGAGCAAGGAGGTTCATGAGGGACTCAATCCCAGGACCCTGGGATCATGACCTGAGCTGAAGGCAGATGGTTAACTGATTGAGCCACCCAGGTGCCCCAGTCTTTCTAGGTTTTCAGCATGATTGTCCTTCCAGTTTGACCTTCATTGTGGTAATGACTTCTCCGCCCCCTGCCCACCCCCCACCCCTCCCTCCTCTGCACACTTTTTTCCTGAGTTCTGTCAGCTTTCAACTCTCATTGCTATCTCTCCATTTCCTTCCTAGGCTCTTTATCTCTACTATGCTCTTTTGGTAAATATTGCGCATTTACAGGAAGGTGCTAGATACTAAGTATACAGTATCTATAATCACACAATACATGCAACATCTAAATATGTAATGTAATGATCTGTGGTCCATCACCAGACCAAAATATGTAACATTTCCAATATATAGGATCTCGTATACTCTTCACAGATAATACCCCCTGACCAGAGATAATTTCCATTTAGACCTCTATCACTCCAGATTAGTGTTGTTTCTTCTTGAACTTCTTCATATAAATGAAATTATTCAGTAAATAGTCTTTTGTAGTATTGTTTTTATAATAGTGGTAAAATATACATAATGAAAACTTACCATTTTGATTATTTTTAATTGTATAGTTCCATATCATTAAGTATCCTAACGTCGGTGTTATAGTACATAGTCCTTTGTGTTTGCATTTTTTAAATCATTATATGAATGAGTATATCATAGGTGTTTTTTTTTTAACCCATTCTCCTGTTGAGACACCTTCAATTTGTGGCTATTGTGAATAAACGCTTGCAACCCTCGGGATTGTCGATTGCTTCACATTTTAATGTAACATGTGGTATAATAGTGGGACCTCCTCCAGGGTTTAATTTCCATTTCTTTGATGATAAAAGCATGTTGCACACTGTTTCATGTGCTTAGTGGCCACTCGATTCTGTCCTTTTTGATTACATAGCTTTGAATGAGCTGGAGTTTTCTTAAAATCATTTTTTGTAGGAAGTTTGTATTGTGTGTTTTCCATACTGATCATCGTGTTTCTTATTCATACAGGGATTTGTATGAATTAGTCTAGGTTTTACTTCTTCCGTGCAAAGGGAGACTTGTAACCATAAGGCTGCTCATCGTGTGAAGTTTCTCTTCCCTCCCTCTGCCATGTGGTAAATTGCTTCCGGGAAATGATAGTAAATAAATGAGTCATGTTTCAGGCCCATGTCTTTTGCTTCTCAGAACCAAAGTGTGTCCTAAGTAGTTTCTGTCACCAACAAATGCGTCTCATTCTTGTTGCAAACAAGATATTTGGGCTTTGCCCTAGGAAATGCCTCTGACCTTGAAGAAATGCTGCATTTTTTTTTAATTTTAGATGTGTATGCTAAAGCTGCATCTTCTCTCTGATTTCTCTGCTGTGTGGTATCCCTCCCACTTACTGAGAGGAGAGTTGGACATTCAGCACGCTCCTACATTTTGCTAAGGTTTTAATTAGCTTTTCTGTTTATTTGTTGTGGCGATGGTGGTGGCTTTGGGCGATTTCCAAGAGGGAAAGGAGATAGTGACCGACTCTACCATCTTCAAAGTAGAAGTTGTGATAAATATCAATTACCAAGTTAAAGCAGCTTGCTTCCATGTTTTGCTGAGACTATTTTTTCCTTTAAACATGAACGACAGCTGTATTTTATTTAGGGATTGATTATATTAGAATGATTTTTCATCCACCTGTTAACTTGATGTATTTCATTGAAAGATGTTCTGATGTTTATCTATCCTTGTATCCCTGGATCCCATTTCCTCGGTTACCATTCATTTTCATCTACACGAATTTGACTTGGAAATCCTCCACTTAAGACTGCTTTATCCATCCTCTTAATTTACTTGATGATTTTTTTCTTTCCAATTTTATTATCAAGCCTCTTAAAATGAGTCAGAGAGATTTTCCTCTTTTAAAAAATACTCTGAAGTACTTTGTATAAAGCAGGGCTTACAGTCTGTGGAGGCCAGTGGCTTTTTTTTAGGAAGAGACCAATAATTACTAATTTACTATCTTTAATAGCTTACTCAGGCATTCTGTTTTTCTTTTCATCTCTACTTCGAAATTTGTGGCATAAAGACATTCAGTGTTTTATAAATTAAAACATCTCCACCATATTTGTAGTTATTATTGTAGTTTTATTTTTAATTTTTTTTAAAGATTTATTTATTTATTTGACAGAGAGAGAAAGATCACAAATAGGCAGAGAGGCAGGCAGAGAGAGGGGGAAGCAGGCTCCCTGCTGAGCAGAGAGCCTGATGTGGGGTTCCATCCCAGGACCCTAAGATCATGACCCAAGCCAAAGACAGAGGCTTTAACCCACTGAGCCACCCAGGTGCCCCTAATTTGGAACTTTTGTGATGATTTTGTCTTTATCAAAACTAATTTAGAGACAGATTTTTTATTGTTACTCCTAAACACATGACTTGGAAAAATCTATTTATTGTGGACTTTCATTTAATTGCACTAAGTCAGAGACATGAAACATATAACAATTCTTAGGAATTTGTACTTTATTTGTGAACTACGATTTAGTAGATTTTTAGAAGTATTCTTTAGAAGTATTTGAAAAAAATGTCCCATTTGGTAGACAGAGTATCATCTCTCTCTCCATATAGAGCTGTTAGATTAAGTATTAGATAAAGCTCATTAAATTTTTGCTTGCATTTACTAAGATTTTCTAGGAGTTTCCAATCCCTACTAAATTTTTGTATGTGTTTAGTGTAAGAGTTTCTGATGGTGATGTGTTGTAAAATGTATTCTACTTATTAATTCTCTCACTTTGTGTTCTAGAGGTCATTCCATCTAGTAGATTGTATGTGTGTGTGTGTGTGTGTGTGTGTATGTGCATGTGTGTGTATTTGGTGTTTTTTGTTTTTTTTCCAAATTTAAGGGGCTAATCTTTTTTTTTATTATTTCTAAGAGTTTTATTAATTGGTGTGATGGGTTAAATAATTTCCCTCACCCCAAAATTCAAGTGTGAATTTTGAGAGCCGCAGAATGTGACTTTATTTGGAAATAGGGTCTTTGCAGATGTAATAGGTTAAGAAGAAGAGGAGAGAACACATAGAAGAATGCCACATAAAGAAGGAAGCAGAGATCAGAATGGTGTACTGTAGGCAAAGGAATGCTAAGGTTTGCTAGGGGCCACCAGAGAGGAGGGAAAAGCAAGGAAGGATTCTTTTCTAGAGCCTTCAGAGAGAGTATGGCCCTGTCAACTCCTTGATTTTGGACTTCTGGTTTCCAGAACTATAAGAAAATAAATTTCTGTTGCTTTTAAGTTTTTTGTTTTTTAAGATTTTATTTATTAATTTATTTGAGAGAGAGAGAGAGAGAGAATGAGAGGGAGATGTCAGATGGAGAAGCAGACTCCCCGCTGAGGGGGGAGCCCGATGTGGGACTCGATCCAGGGACTCCAGGATCACGACCCGAGCCGAAGGCAGTTGCTTAACAACTGAGCCACCCAGGTGCCCCTCTGTTGCTTTTAAACCATTCACTTTGTTGCAGTTTATTATGGCAGTCCTGGAAAATTGATACAATTATTTTTTACATCCACCTGTTCTCATTTTGTTTATGCCTATTTTGTTCTATACTTCCTTTCTTGTATTTAGGGATGTATTATATTGGATGTATTGTATGGGTGTTCCTGTAAAGCATCCTTAGTTTATAAAGTCAATTTCCTTTTATGTGAGCTCAGGTTCAGTTATTGATTTGTTGCCTTTCTTAACATTACAATTTTTTTTTAAGATTTTATTTATTTCTTTGAGAGAGAGCACAGGAGCAGCTGGGGAGAGGCAGAGGGAGAGAGAGAGAAGCAGATTCCCCACTGAGCAGGGAGCCTGATGCGGGGCTTGATCCCAGGACCCTGAGATCATGACCTGAGCCAAAGGCAGTTGCTTAACAGACTGAGCCCCCCAGGTGCCCTTTTAACATCACAGTTCTTGATATGTTTTGAACTTTTATTGCAGTTCCATTTTGGGTGGAGAGGGAAGTTTTTGCTTATCTGCTTTCTTGTTTTTCCACTTTTCTTTTTTTCTGTGCTCACCCTCTCCTGTCTTACATTGTCAGTTCTAGGCTGATGTTGCAGAGACGGTCGGGAGGAGCTAGGTTTCTCTTTCCTGGGTTTCTAAATTCCATGTAAGCGAGCAGTCATAACAGAGCTGCTGGTGGTGTGTCAGCACCAGGGAGAATGGGAGGCTGTCTCTGGGTTACCTTTGGTCCCTTCCTAGATCTAAAACATGGGCTACTATTACCATGGCTTCTGCTTACACGTGACTTTGTGAGGTTTTCTTCTCCCTTACTTTTAGTCCATGAAAATGTTTATCATGGCTTTCGGCTCTAGCTAGGTCCTTTCTTTTGCTTGTGTTCTCATTTTAGTTTCCATACCACTGCTCTGAATTTGAAATAGAGGTTTGAAGAGGGAACCTTTTGTGTCTTCTTGCCAGTTGGCCTTTCCAGAGCCTAGAGAGCTATCAAAAATATTTTAGGGGTGCCTGGGTGGCTCAGATGGTTAAGCGTCTGCCTTCAGCTCAGGTCATGATCTCAGGGTCCTGGGATCGAGCCCCGCGTTGGGCTCCCTGCTCAGTGCAGAGCCTGCTTCTCCCTCTCCCTCATCCATTCCCTCCACTCTCTGTCAAATAAATAAATAAAATATTTAAAAAATATATTTTAGGTTACACTTTTATATTGCAGTTGAGTAGAAATTAACCGCATAAATGCAACCTGATTACTCACCTGGTCCTACTCCCATCTATCCCGTCTACTATTCCCCACCGTACATGCCAGATTTGTTTGCTACTCTCCATCTCTGTCTCTGCTGTGCCACCATACCTCAGGCTCCCATCACCCCGCATCGGGAATCCTGCAAGAGTCTCCTACCTGAGCACACAGCTTCTCCTCTATAATCTGTTGCTTATATGGCAGCCAGAGTGATAGCTTGTAAACCTAAATCCAATCATGTCCGCCCTTTGTTAAAACCCTCCGGTGATTGCATCATTCAGTAGAATAAGAGGAAGCCTCCCTTGAAGTGGTCTAGATGGCACTCTCTGATCTAGCTCCTGTCTTCCTCCTGACATCATGTCATCCTGCTGTCCCCCAAGGTTATCACATTTCAACAGGCTATTCCTAAAACACACTAAGATTGTTTCCATTTCAGAGGCTTTTGTATTCGTTATTTCCTCTGTCAGGCTCCTAAACTGGCTGGCTGCTTTTCCTAAATCGGGCCTCGTTGTCCTCCTCCTGCCCCTACCCACCGGCAGTCCTATTGGCTCTGCCTCCAACATATTTTCCAAATCCTACTACCTCTTTCCAGCTTCACCATTACCACTTTGGGTATAAACCCTTCGGACTGGTTAGGATTTGTTGACTATCGGGGTGCCCCAACAAACTCCCCAGTGCCTCTGAAGTTTACATGGAGTCATGTCACTAATTATGGCCAATGGAGATGTAAATGACATCTGTCACTTTTGGATTCAAGCTCTATTTTTCTTTCCGTGCCTGGGCAACCACAGGACATTGGCTACGTCGTTACATTATTCACTACTTGCAGGGGGCTGTCCGGGAGTTGCCTTGTAGGGAGTGTCACAGGAACCGTGTTGGAATTTGTGTGCGTTGACTGTGTCCCAGACATTTGGGTATGTTGTATTTTCATTTTTATGCAGTTCTAATATTTTCTAATTTCCCTCAAGGCTTCCCTTTTGACCCATGGGTTACTTAGAAGTGTGTTGTTTCCAAGTATTCAGATATTTTTCCTCTTACCTTTCTGTTATTGACTTCTAGGTTCTTTGTAACATGGTCAGAGAACATACTTTATATAATTTAAATTCTTTTATAATTGAATTATTTTCAATTGGTTAAGGTTTGTTTTATGATGTAGACTATGGTTTATCTTGGTGAACATTCTGTGTGTGCTTAAAAAGAATGTGTATTTGGTAGAGTGTTCTATAAATGTCAATTAGATTCAGTTGTTCAGAATGAACAATTCTTCTATTGATTTTCCTTGCTGATTTTCTGTCTACTCATTCTAGTTATTACTGAGAGAGGAATGTTGATACCTCCAACTAAAATTGGAATTTGTTTCTTTCGCCTTTCAGATCTGCTAGTATTTTGCTTCATGTATTTTGAAGCTCTGTTGTTAGGTGCATATCATTTAAGATAGTTAATCTCATTGCATCAGTCCTTTTCTTATTATGTAATGTCCCTTTTTATATTTAATGTCCCTCTGGTGATTTTGTTTTGCTCTGAATTCTATTTTGTTTGATATTAGTCACTCTAGCTTTCTTTCTTTTTTTTTTAATGTGTTTTTCCAAAGCTGTGCAGAGATTTAGTACATTTCTAAAAATTATGGTAAAAAATGGATAGCAAAATTAGCCCATTTACCACTTTTAAGCATACAGTTCAGTAGTATAAGTATATTTAGATTGCTGTGCAATAGAACTTTATCATAATGTAAAATTGAAAGAGTAGCTTCCCATTTCTTCTTCCCCCATTCTATTTTGGTTCTATAGGTTAGACTACTTTAGATACCAGTGTTCTTTAGATTAATGTCTGCATGACAAATATTTTTCCATCTCTTTACTTTTTTTTGGGAGAGAGAGAGAGAGGGAGTGCACACACATGAGCGGAGATGGGAGGGGCAGAGGGAGAGGGAGAGAGAGAATCCCATGTGGGCTCCGTGCTCAGCAGGGATCCTGATGTGGGGCTTGATCTCACAAACCTGAGATCATGACTTGAGCGGAAAACAAGAGTCAGACAACCCACTGAGCTACCTGGGGGCCTCTCCATTCCTTTATTTTTTTAATTAACATATAATGTATTATTTGCCTCAGGGGTACATGTCTGTGCATCATCAGGCTTACACATTTCACAACACTCACCATAGCACATACCCTCTCTAATGTCTATAACCCAGACACCCTATCAAAAGATCTCCATTGAGTTATAATTGATATAACTTATCCATTTAAAGTGTACAATTAAATATTTTTATGTATATTCATAGATATGTGCAACCATCACCACTATCTAATGTAAGAATATTTTCATTACCCTCAAAAGAAACTCTATACACATTAGTAGTCACTCCCTATTCTTCCTTACTTCCAGCCCTGAATACCACTAACCTTCTTGCCTGTATGGATTTACCTATCCTGGTCATTTCACATAACTGGAAGCATACAATTTCATGACCAGTTTCTTTCACTTACCATAATCTTCAAAATTCATTTATGTTGTAGCATGTATCAGTACTTTATTCTTTTTTTTTTTTTTTGAAGATTTTGTTTGAGAGAGAACGGGAGAAAGTTCCCCCCAGCACAAGTAGAGCAAGGGGCAGAGGAGAGGGAGAAGCAGACTCCTTGATGAGCAGAGAACCCCAGGCTCAATCCCTGGACCCCAGGATCATGACCTGAGCCAAAAGCAGACAGACAATTAATTGAGCCACCTAGGTGCCCCACTTTATTCCTCTTTTATAGTCAAACAATATTTTATTGTATAGATCTAACACAGTTTACACACTCTCTTGTTGATAGACACCTGAATTGTTTCTCCTTTGACTATTAAGAACATATAATAGCTAGGAACATCTGTGTAACAAGATTTTGTGTGAACATGTTTTCAATTCTCTTAACTGGAGAGGAGTTGCTGGGTCATATAGTAACTCTGTATTTAACACTTTGATGTTTGTTTTCTAAAGTGGCTGTGCCATTTTACAGTCCCAATAGCAATATGCGAGAGTTCCCATTTTCTATATCCTCAGTAACTCTTGCTAGTGCTCATCTGGATTATAGCCATCCAAGTGGGTAGAAGGTGGCATCTCATTGTGGTTTTGAACTGCATATCCCTAATGGTTAATGATATAGAGTACCTTTCTCTCCATGTACTTATTGGTCATTTATATATATCCTTTGGAAAAATGCCTATTTAGATTCTTTGCTCATTTTTTAATTGGATTGTCTTTTTATTCTTGAGTCTCACACACACACACACACACACACACACACACACACACCATCTGGATATGAGTCTCATATCGAATATATGATTTGCATTTTTTCTCCCATTCTGTGTATTGTCTTTTCGTTTTCTTGATGGTGTCCTTTGGAGTACAAAAATTTTAAATTTTTATGAAATCCACTTTAACTTTTCCTCTGTGCATGTACTTTCGGTGTTGTATCTAGGAAGGCTTTACTGAACCCAAGAATATGAAGATTTACTACTCTTTTCTTCTATGAGTTTCATAGTTTTAGATTTTACATTTAGATCTATGATCCAACTTGAGTTAGTTTTTATGTGTGGTCTAAGGAAAGGGTCCAACTCATTCTTTTGCACATGGATATCCAATTGTCCGAGCATCATTTGTTGAAGTGAATTGTCCCATTGAATTGTCTTGGCATCCTTGTTGAAATGAATTGACTATTGACTGTACATGAGGGTCATATACCATGTAGACAGCTTATAATTGATTTATATTATTTCTTTTATTATTCATGTTGATATCATCTGTCATTTAATTATTTTGTTTATAACATTTACATTTAATGCAATTGTTTCTATGCTTGGATTTAGATGTAAGGATATAATTTAGATGTGAGACCTGGATACCTAAGATCTGGAAAATAATAATAAAGTCCTATGATTTTTGTTATAAGAATTTTTTTTAAAGATCTATCTATTTATTTATTTATTGACAGAGAGAGAGAGAGAGAGATCACAAGTAGGCAGAGAGAGAGGGGAAAGCAGGCTCCCTGCTGAACAAAGAGACTGATGCAGGGACTCTATCCCAGGACCCTGAGATCATGACCTGAGCCAAAGGCAGAGGCTTTAACCCACTGAGTCACCCAGGTGTCCCTGTTATAAGAATATCACAAGAAATCTTTTTAAAGATATTGACTATTAAAATTTCACTTAATTTAGAAAGTTTGTTTTGAAGCGTTTACCCATTGCATATAAAACATTATATTATCATTAATTGTGTATAATCAAAAGAAGACAGTCTTCCCTATTTAAAATTTTTTTGAGATATAATTGACATACAACATTGTATTAGTTGTAGGTGTATAATGATTTGATATATGTATATATTGTAAAATGATTATAAGTCTAGTTAACACCCATCACCACACAATTACTTTTTTTCTTGTGATGAAGACTTTTAAGATCCATTCCTTTATGGGTACCTGTGTTGCTCATTTGGTTGGGCGTCTGCCGCTGGCTGGGGTCATGACCTGAGGGTCCTGGGATCGAGTCCCCCATCAGGCTCCCTGCTCAGCCAGAGCTTCCTTCTCCTTCTCCCTCTCCCCTCCTCTCGGCTTATTCACTCACTCTGTCAAATAAATATATAAAATCTTAAAAAAAATCCATTCCTTTAGCAACTTTCAACACACAAGACAGTATTGTTAACTATACTCTCCATGTTGTACATTATATCCACAGGACTTATAACTGGCTGTTGGTTTGAACCTTTTGAACACCTTCGACCATTTCCCCTTTCCCACTTTTGGCAACCACCAATTTGTTCTCTGTATCCATGAATCTTTTTAGATTCCACATATAAATGAGATCATACAGTATTTATCTTTCTTGGACTTATTTCACTTAGCATAATGCACACAAGGTTCATCCATATTGTTGCAAATGGCAATTTCCTTCGTTTTTATGGCTAAATAATAGTCATCCGTGTGTGTGCTCACATGTGGGCATGCATGCCACATTTCTTTGTTCATTCATTTATTAATGGGCACTTACTTTGTTTCCATGTCTTGGAAGTACTGTTGCAATGAACATGGGGGTGAACAGAGTAGTTAAAAAAATCAATTATTGACTCCAACTGTCCAAAGATACATCTACTTATCATAAATACATGAACGTTTTAGCTAACACTCATTTTTTTTTAAAAGATTTTTTATTTATTTATTAGAGAGAGAGACTGAGAATGAGAGGAGAGAAGGTCAGAGGGAGAAACAGACTTCCCGCAGAGCCGGGAGTCCGATATGGGACTCGATCCCGGGACTCCGAGATCATGACCTGAGCCGAAGGCAGTCGCTCAACCAACTGAGCCACCCAGGCGCCCCAACACTCATTTTTTTTTAAAGATTTTATTTATTTATTAGAGTGAGAGAGACTGAGAAGGTCAGAGGGAGAAGCAGACTTCCCGCAGGGCCGGGAGTCCGATATGGGACTCGATCCCAGGACTCCGGGATCATGACCTGAGCCGAAGGCAGTCGCCCAACCCACTGAGCCACCCAGACGCCCGCTAACACTCATTTTTATACTTATTGGTAAACTAGTAAGTTTGCACTTGACAATAAACACAGAAAAGCATTACTGTCTGACTCCAGCTAAAACATCACTGGGGTATAGCATGCACTTTGGACTATGTTGGGGACGCCAGAGGAAATGGCCTTGAACAAACTGCTTAAGTGAGTAACTTGAATCTTAATCTTGTTCAAGTTCCCATCTCTCTTGCCGAATTTCCTCTGATGTACACAAGATGCAAGATCCATTGTAACAGGTCTCTCTTGCCCCCCTCCCCCCGCGCGGAGGTGGGCTACACTCCCCAGAGCTCCTTGCTCTCTTAGCTGCTGTGCCTCCCTGGTGTCTTCTTCACAGATTCTTCCAGAATTGCTCTTTTCCCTGGGCACGCCGGCCAGTGGTGTGGTGGTGGTGGGAGCGTCCCAGGCTTCCAAGCCATTCTCCAGGGCCTCAGGTCACTAAGGTACTTCTCGGCTGTCCCTGAAATGCTTCGAGCTACATCAGCTCCTCCGCGTCCACTGAGCTCCGGCCGGCGACCGTTCCTTGCGCACTCTTCAGTGGAGTCTGTACTCCTTCCGAGACGCTCGACCGGCGGTAGCAGGCTCCGTGAAGCGTGCTGTTCACCGGTCCATTCCGAGACCTGCGCTCCAGGAGCTCGGGCTTCCTGAAGTAGGCTCGGCCCTTTTCCCGCGGACGTGGCGGCTTCACCTTCCTCTCTCAACGACACACCGGAAAACCTCCTCCTCTCCAACCTGCCGCGCCGGGAGCGACCCAAAAAGGCACCCGCGGCCTGCGCATGCGGACTCGGCGGCCGCCACACAGGCGCCCGGGGCCGCCTCCCTCCGACCGGCCACGGCCGTTTGGAGCTCCCTGACAGCTCCACGACCAGCGGACGCAGCCTCGTCTCGTGCCTCCACGTTGTCCTATCAGAGATGGGGCGGGGCGGCGGTCCCCGCAGCCTATCAGCGCGAACCACGACCCCGGCGAGCCCAGTAGGAGAGCGGCCGGGAAGAAGGCGATTGGGCAGCGGCGGCGCTCTGGGCGTAGCGTCGCCCGGGCCCCGCCCACCGCTGCCTTCCTCTGCTGGGCGCCAGCTGCCGCTTAGGCCTGAGCGAGAGCCGACGGCGGGCGCAGCTGCAGCCTGAGCGCCGGCGGGGCTGGTGGGCCCCGCACCCTCTCTCCTCCTCACTGCCTGCGCCCTCGGACATGGTGGCCCCCGGCTCTGTGACCAGCCGGCTGGGCTCGGTGTTCCCCTTCCTGCTGGTCCTGGTGGACCTGCAGTACGAAGGTGAGTCCTGCCCTGCCCTGGCCGGGGGAGCGGGCGCCGGGGCCAGGCCCCCTGGCGCTTCCCAGCCTGCGTCCGGGCGCGAGTCTCGGGGCGGCTGGGCGGGAGCAGGGGAGTCCGCGCGGCCCGGCTGGGCCTGAACCCGCCCCTGGGCGGGGGCCGGCGCCCGGTTCCGGGTTTGGCTGGGGAAGAGGTGGTGGGACCGGCGGGC
This sequence comes from Nasua narica, assembly GCA_028533885.1. Lineage (NCBI taxonomy): Eukaryota > Metazoa > Chordata > Mammalia > Carnivora > Procyonidae > Nasua > Nasua narica. The sequence goes on along the minus strand of CM052810.1, from coordinate 12,802,080 downwards.
CGCCCGGCGGGGACCGGCGGGTTCGGAGTGAGGAGCGGGGCCGAAAGGGGCCGGGGTAGGGGGGGAGTGCGGGGGAGCGGGGCACCCGGCAGCGACTCCTGGAGTGTCCTGGGACGCGGAGACCCGAGCAGCCGTCGGGTCCCGGCCTCGCTTGGGACCCGCGCTTGGCGCCTGGGGACACTTGGTCGGTAGTGGTGGGAGGAGGCAGTAAAGGTGGGCAAAGGGGAGGCTTCTTTCGCTTTGGAGTTCCGGGGAAGGGGGGAGTGTGTCCGGCTGCGCTTAGTGGAGGGTCAGCAGTGTTGACTGTTAAAAGTTGAGTAATCCTCGCATTACTATGTGTCGTGGAGAGAAGTTGTTAGGTTGGTGCGTTAAAGAGCCGATGCTGAAATTCAAGCTCCCGGAGGGCAAGGCACGAAGTTTGTGGTTTTACTACTCCCAGCTTGGTGTCCTCGAACTTAGGGCTGACTTTCCTTTTCAGAGTTCTCTGAAAAAAGGTCCCCTTGAAAGGTACGGAACGCTTAAATTGCGCTTAATCCTACAGATTGGATTGTTGGCTGTTCTAACAGAATAGCAAAAGCAGAGAGCTGTCCCGTCTTAGGTGTCAGCGGGAGCAGTAAGAATAAAAGCCGTAAGTGCCATCTGAACTAATGCGCCCAGCCTGGTGACTGCAAGAAATATTCGAGTGTGATGACTGACCACATGCACTAATATTCATTCCTATGAAAAGGGCTAGTCAAGGGAGGTCACACATTTCAGTATGAGACTTAATGAATGTTAGATTTGGAGGGAGTGAGGAACCAAAGTTGGGAATTATTTATGGTAGAATCCCCTCAAAATTCACAACTTAAAAAAGAAATACACTCCACATTTTACGGCTCATTCATGGCATTGTTGATATTGTTGTTCTCCTGGTGACCTCATAGTCTTTTTTGAACCCCAAATCATAACATACATTGTGACAACATTGGGACAAAGTATTCCACAAAGAATTTGTCTAGTTTGCCCTAGACAATGTAGGGAATTGAACTTCGAATGCGGGGGGGGGCCACTCTAATATGGGTCGTGTATCTCAGTTCTCTTGCATTTTCTAACCCCACCCCACCAAGTGCCACATTTTGTCCAGTTACTACTAGTGATTCATTTTGACCACTAAAGAGAAACTTGCCTATGTTCTGTTTAATGCTTTTTTTTTTTTAAGTTACGAAAGTGCACTTTTATATGATTTGCTTTTCCACTAGCTTTTTGGACTACATTTTTTCAAATTGCTGTTCTGTGAGACTCTGAGTACTTCATTTCCCTCTTATACTATTTTCCATAAGAAAAACTTGATTAGGGGCTCCTAGGTGGCCCAGTCGTTAAGCGACTTTCAGCTCAGGTCATGATCCCAGCGTCCTAGGATCGAGCCTCATATCAGCTCCCTGCTCAGCAGGGAGCCTGCTTCACCTTCTCCAGCTTCCCTGTGCTTGTGTTCCCTCTCTCGCTATCTCTCTGTCATAAATAAATAAAATCTTAAAAAAAAAAAAAAGAAAGAAAAACTTGATTAGAGAGTTTTTCTGTATAGAAGGCATTGGGGACAGTTCTCAGAGGAGTGCCAGAGTGCTGTTCTTGAGGAATATTGCCTGTATGAAGTAGCAGGGACTTGGTACAGGTCGTAGGGAAGAAAGGGAAAAGATCTTAAATTCATTAAAGGTCTTCAGTGTGCCAAGTATCTTTCTTTAAGTGACCTCTCATTCATGGAGGTATGTGATACTATTTCTACCTTACCTTACATATGAGGGAACTTTAGCTATTATGTCATGGAGCTGTTAAATCCGAGAACCATAAGTTAAACTCAGTTATTTGACTCTAAAGCTCATCTTGTGTGCAGGCTGGAGGCAGAAATGAAGTGGTTGATAGTATCATGTGGGCCCCAGCATTTGTAAGTGTGGCTGCTGAGAAAAATCAACATTTTTTTTTTCTTTGGTTTGTTTGCCACTGGCAGTAATGAGGTGATTTCCTGGCTCAAACTTGTGGTTTGATCTAAATCAAACTTTCTGATTTAGTAGGTCTGGGTGGGACCTGAAATTTCGCATTTCTAAAAAGTAATCACTGGCGAGAATCACCGGTCTAATAAGCCATATAGAGGAATAATATTAGGTGTTTGCATGTATTAGACACTACATTTGGTGATAAGGATATAAAGGTAAGAAAGAACCTTTGCCCTGAATTGACAAACTGTTAACTTCTATTTTCCAAAATAAGTTGTGTTTGATTGCAGGAACCTCAGAGTCCTCCAGGAGGACAGAGGTCTGAGGTTCAGAGGGAGAGGAAGTGAAGGAGAAGGGTGTGAGAATAATGAGTGTGAAACACAGTTGCATGTGACAGAGAGGGTCACTAGTAATTAGCTTAGTTGACCTAGTTTTTTTCTGATTTAAAAATATTCGTCTTTTGTTGTCCCCTCCTTTTCTGTTAATTGTGTTCCAGAGACAGAGACTATGTTATAGTCTTAAGAATTGAAAGATACATCTTTTAGCACCCTCTTCCAAAAAAGACCTTCCAAAAGACCTTTGAAAGAAGTCCAAAGCACTAAGTTAGGAATAGAGTTTTTGGAGCAGAAAGACAACTTTACTAGTATCTAGTATTCTCATGTTACAGATACGTGGCTATTTTAATTCTTTGTTAATGGTTTGTTCTGTTTGGTGCTGTGAGTAGGAACACAGCCTGGGAACCAGACCTTCTTTTATCTTTTTTTCTCCCTTAACATGCTTCCTGGACCCAATTTTTCTTTATTTCACTGAACTGACCTGACTAAACCATTTATTTGGCCATAGGTAAAGAGTACTTGGAAATCTTTAGGTATAAATGATATTGATAATTTTTATATTCATCTAAACTACTTAAAGTATATTTTGTCTTCTCTAGGATTTTCTGGCATTATTTAAATTTGTAAAGAAAAAATAAAGTAGGAAAAATGAATGACTTTCAGTAATTTATACACACTGAGTATTTTAGCAGGTGGTTACATAGCTTTTGGGATTCTTTTAATGTGATAGGCTATAGTTGTTGATGTAAATGTTCCAGTTCACTTGACTAGCTAGCATTTGCTGAACAAGGGCCTGAAATGCACTAATTTTGTTTCTGTGGGACAGGTTGTTGTTCTGAGAAGTGAATTAATTGTAGTTAAGTTTAATTTCTTCTTTGTTTATATGGAAATATGGGAACCCAGTCACCTGCTCTTTAGAACTAAGGCCTTTCTTCCTTCCTTCCTCTCTCCCTCCCTCCCTTCCTTCCTTTCTTTTTCTTTAAAGATTTTACTTATTTATTTGAGAGAGAAAGAGAGCAAGCACATGAAGGGGAGGGTCAGAGAGAGAAGACTTCCTGCTGAGCAAGGAGCCAGATGCGGGACTCAATCCCAGGACTCCAGAATCATGACCTGAGCCCAAGGCAGTCGCTTAACCAACTAAGCCACCAAGGCGCCCCGAACTAAGGCATTTCAACTGTAGATTTATTTTTCTTTCAAGGTCTTTAGAAAGCCGGTTTTTAAAAAAATGGTTTATTTTTTGTTTTGTACATCTGATAAGTTTGTGTCATTTGGAGTTCAGGAATATGGGAAGCAGTCAGCAGAGGCTTACTCTATAGTGATTTCTGGTAAGATATAGTATAGAACTCATGGTTTTGTCACTGAGTTTACAGACCACTTGGGAATATAAGACATGCTTTGTGAAGCATGCATGTTCTCTCCCCTCTTTCTCAGTTTAGATGTAGTGGTCTACCCTGTAGTCACTCCATTGCCAGCACTCTTTAATTTCCTTGCCCCTGTATTCTTTTGTTTTACTCACGTGGCAAAATTTGACACCTACGAAACCCAAGTTGGCCAACTTGTTCGTTGTACCTCAGAGTTGAACATGGCTGGAGAAAAATGCAGATAACCTTGCTGACTGGTCTTATTGTAAGCACATAATCTCAATTTCAAATGCACATTCCATCCTGCCAGCATTCCTGTAATTCCCTAGTATGTCTGTTCCTGAAAGTCAGCATTTCAGACCTCTTCTTTCCTTAAATCTCCAGTGTAACCTCCTTTCTTCCCTCTCTACCTCATTCTTTTAGACCTTGTCTTTATTTGAGAAAATGAAAACTACCACAGGGCAGTTTCCTTTTCTTTCTTCCACTAAAGTCCCTAGCCTACCTATATTCATACCCAGTCTGCTATTTTTCTTATATGAAAATAAGCAAAGTATCTCTATTCCTGGCAAAATCCAATACCTATAATGTCCTGGATTCCATTTTCTCTCATCTTCTGAAAATATTGTTCCTATAGTTATCATTTCTCTCCTGTGTCATCACTTTGTTTCTCTCTGTGGGATTGTTGGCATCAGCACTCCAACATGCTGTACTGTTTCCATCCTAAACTGTTCTTTGATGTCACGCATCCCTTCAGCTACTGAACTGTGTCTTTGCTTCTCTAGAGAGCAGGACTTTGATAGTCTCTATTTCCTCATCTTTTGTTCTCCGTTCATCACGTTACTGCACTGATAACTGCAAAGCCTTACTATCTGACTCCTATTTACTTACACCTCTTTATCTTAATCTTTCCCTCATCATTAGGCTCCCACCACACCAACTTCTTTATTATTATTATTGTTATTTTTTAGAGAGGGAGAGAGCAGGGATGGTGTGGGTTGGGTGGGGACGGGCCGAGAGGGAGGGGGAGAGAAAATCGCAAGCAGTCTCCCCGTCCAGCACAGAACCTGTTGCAGGGCTCAGTCTCACAACCCAGGATCATGACCCGAGCCAAAATCAAGAGTCGGATGCTTAGCCAACTGAGCTACCCCCACACCAACCTCTTTTACTTGCAAATGCCAACCTCATTTCTGACTGATTCTTGCTGTCCCCACAGTCTGGAAAGTTTCACATGAGGTCTTCAAATGAACATCCATATTTCAGAGAGGTCTCTCCTGACACACTATGTAAAAAAGACTCTCTCCTTCAGTTAATAGTCTCTGTTTACCTTTTTGAATTTACTTCATAAAACTTCACTTTGTTTGAATTATCTCATTTACTTTTCTGTCTGTTCTCTCTAGAATATAAGATTTGTGGAAAGAGCTCTTGTCTCTGTACCTAAAACACATTGACATGATGTAGATGTGCAGTAAATATTTTTTAAGTGGATGAGTGAAGTTGATTGTTTAAGCTGTTTTTTATTTTTTATTTTTTTTTTATTTTTTTTAAGCTGTTTTTTTGCATGGACTCTTCTAAACTTTCTAAGTTGAAACTCAGGGGATCCCATCACAACAGTTATGTGTTCACAGTTAATTGAAGCAAAGACAAGTAATGTCCATTGAAATTGAGCAAACCTGGTTACAGTAGATTTTATTTTCTTAGTTCACCTAGGAAGATTTTAGTGCAGACATTTAGTTCAGATGTACCATACAACTAACTACTCAGCCTTTTCTTCCTTTTAGTTTGGCTCAGCCACTTTTCGGGTCATAGTGACTGGAAAGAGATACTTAGGGTTTCCAGCTTAGTGTATTTTTATTAAAACTTTTGTCATCGGTCCTTAGTTGACTGTGGAATTGCTTAGATAATGTACTTCTTACTCTGTCTTTCTGTGGCTAATTTCCACTTTTTCTGTTTATCTGCCATGAGACTTCTTTCACACTCTACCCCATCTTGCTTGAATCTTGGATTCAGATCAGATCTTTTATAGATAGTATTTTGTCTTTTTTGTCTCATATGCCTTTGTAGGATGACCTTTGGGTTTTCCTCATGCATCACATTCTTTTTTTTTTTTTTAAGATTTTTATTTTAGTAATCTCTACACCCAACATGGGGCTCAAACCCACAACCCCAAGATCAAGAGTCACACACTCTACCTACTGAGCCAGCCAGGAGCCCCTCTTGCCCTTCATATTTTAAGTGCTCCAATCTAAATAACCACCCTGGGCTGCTACTTGCTATGTCACCTGGCCTTAGCTTGAACCTTAGTATTTTTGACCACTAGTTCCTGCCTTTTTTTATTCTTGTTCTTTGACTCTTGATTTTGACTTACCATGTCATATTCTTAACCCCTCAACTTTACATTTCTTTCCTTTTTTTTTAATTTAAGATTTTATTTATTTATATGCAGAGAGAGAAAGCGTGTGCCTGTGCACGAGCACACAAACTGGGAGAGTAGCAGGCAGAGGGAGAAAGCAGCACTCGATCCCAGGACCCTGGGATCATGATTCGAGCACAAGGCAGATGCTTAACCAACTGAGCCAGATGTTCCTCAACTTTACATTTCTTTCTTTCTTTCTTTATTTTAAAGATTTTATTTGTTTATTTGACAGAGAGAGAGAGATCACAAGTAGGCAGAGAGGCAGGCAGAGAGATAGGGGGAAGCAGGCTCCCTACTGAGCAGAAAGCCCGATGGGGGGCTCGATCCCAGGACCTTGAGATGATGACCTGAGCCAAAGGCAGAGGCTTTAACCCACTGAGCTACCCAGGTGCCCCTCAACTTTACATTTCTTTTTTTTTTTTTTTT
>CM052810.1:12755181-12788132 GCA_028533885.1 Nasua narica | reverse complement strand
CCCCCCCCCCCCCCCCCCCCCCCCCCCCCCCCCAGCTCTATTGTCTTTTAACTCAAACATTATCTTCTTAGGGGAGACTAATTTGACCCCTCTGTCTATATTAAGTCCTCCTCCTTTCCTCTGGCAGCTTGTCAGGGCATTTAGAAATTATCTCTTTTTATCCGCTGCAGGAGCAATAAGTACATAAATACTTGGTCGGTTTTTTTTTTTTTTTTTTTTTAAAGATTTTTTATTTATTTATTAGGAAAGAGAGTGAGAGAGAGCCTGAGAAGGGAGAAGGTCAGAGTGAGAAGTGGACTCCCCATGGAGCTCGGAGCCCGATGTGGGACTCGATCTTAGGACTCCAGGATCATGACCTGAGCCGAAGGCAGTTGCTCAACCAACTGCACCACCCAGGCGCCCGTACTTGGTCTGGTTTTTATGAGTGCTACATCTTTTGAAGTTGTAAGAATTTTTTCGCCTTACTTCTCTCTATCTCTTTTTTTTTTATTTGACAGAGAGAGAGATCACAAAAGTAGGCAGAGAGGCAGGCAGAGAGAGAGGGGGAAGAAGGCTCCCTGCTCAGCAGAGAGCCCGATGCGGGACTTGATCCCAGGACCCTGAGATCGTGACCTGAGCCGAAGGCAGAGGCTTTAACCCACTGAGCCACCCAGGCGCTGCTCCCTTAAATCTCTTATTTGGTGTTAGTTTCTTAAAGATTGATTTTGTCATCTTAGTAAATTTCAGAATTGCTCATCGGCAATCTGTGAATACTGATTGTGGGAGAAGACTGATTGCCTGGCTGGAGGCTGGGAAATCCAAGGGTCCCTTCTTGGAGCCCTCAAAGAACTGCCTCCGCCTCTGTGGCACACTTCCCCCAGGAAGGTGTGCGTTCAGGTGTGATTTGCCCACCTACCCTATCCAGTCCTTTCTGTGTTTCCCCCACCCCCGAAATTTCTGTTTTTCTGATGGTCCTCCTCTTTTAGAAGTTCCCCCGCCTCCCGGCGAGGTTATGCATTTATTCTTTAACTTCCATCATTTCTGGAATTTGAGCACACTGGGAGATAGGCTCGTGCTCTCAGTTGGCTGCCCTGATCTAGTCCCTGTGCTCCACGTCAGAACTTTTTTTTTTTTTTTTAATGTATGAGATTTTTATATGCTGGTTTTCTCTTTACTGAAAGGATTTAAATTTTTAAAAAGCAAAAAAAAATTTTTTTTTTTAAAAAGCTTGGTTTGGGAAAATCTTAAAAATATACCAAAGTAGGGAAACTAATAATGTGTACCGTGGTATACTGTTGCCCAGCTTCGAAAATTATCAGCGTCTGGCCGATCTCATTTCACCTATACCTATTCATTTTCCTTTCAAGATTACTTTGAAGTCAGTCTCATTCTTCATACTCTGTATTCTGTGAAGACTTCAGTATGTTGCAGGGATGCCAGTGTAATGCTCAGAAACGGCCTGTCTTCCTCCAGTCATTGCTGGGAACCCTGCTGCCTACCGTGTTCTCACACATGGCTAAAGCCTGGCGGATTCTCTTCATTGCCCCTTTGAAAAAGACCACCCTATTGATCTCCGCTATGGCCACAGTTTTACATGTAGTGTATATGCAGTATCTTTTGTTTAATGAAATCCATTGGTTTCCATAATCTTCATTATGAAAAGCGGGTTATATTTCTGGATACGGTATGGAATTAGGTGGGACTATGGGTGACCTGTCAGACTATAACTGCTTTGTGAATCTTTATTGCACAGTGAATTTTCAGAGCAAGAGCCTGTGTTTGTATTTTAAACCCATTGAAAACTCCAACTAATTTCTCTAAATGTTACCACCCATACAGTCTTAATAGGTTAGACATCTTTATGCTGTTGCTCCAAACAGGACCCTAAGTTTTTGAGGCCATCAAGTTAAGGTTCCCTCCGTGCCTCCTCCCTTTCCTCCCTTTCTTCCTTGTATGAAGGGGTCCATCAGGCACCCAAGGAAATAAGACAGGGTACAGAAACTAGGAACACTGAAAGCTGAAAAAGCTACTTTGTTTAGTAGGGCAAATAGCAAGGTAAAGTGAATTTCTTTCAGCTCTTTGCTGTAGCAGAATTCAGTTGCTCTTGATGACTAAAACGGCAGGCACACATCGGTGCTCACGGAGTTGCTGTGGGCATCCTGGACTCCTGTTCTTTCTTCACTTGGCTTCCACATCCAGACAGTTGCCATCATTCATGTGTAGTCTTCTTTCTCTCTCCTGTTTCTCGAGCAGGCTCTTCTCTGTTTCCAAGCTTACTCTGCAGTCAGATGGCCATCCTGTCACCTGGGTCATTGTAACAGATACCTGATGGTTCCCCTCTCCCTCCGGTTATTTATGAGACTCACCTAACACTGGAAGCAACCCACTCCAGAAAAATGAAATCAGGACGGAGAAGAGAGCTACCCGAAATGTAGGACTTTAATTTCTCTGAAAGCCTCATTAATGCTCTTACTTCTGGGCATTTAAATGCGATGTTCTTTGTGTTTGAAATGTTGGGGTTTTTTTCCCCTGGTAAGACCTTTTCAAGTTGGCTGTATTCCCTTTTTTCCTTCAGGTTTCAGGTGAGACCTTAGGAAACACCCCCCAGTGTTGTCCGGTAGAACTTTCTGTGATGATAGGAAATTTTCTGTACAGTTTGCAGTGTGTCCTGTACTATCACTAGCTTTCCAGCACTTAAACTGTGACTAGTGTGACTGAGAAATTGCCTTTTTAATTTTATTTAACTGTAACTGTACTCATTCCCCTAATACTTTAACATGCATGTCATCAACAGCTTTTTTTTAATGAAAAATTTATGTCTAATTACCCATTTTTTAAGTATCTGTTTTCTAGGTTTTGATAATTGCACATCTCAGTATACCATATACGTCTGTCAAGATTAGGGCATTATTATCACCCCAGGAAGTCCTCTTCTGCCCTGTCCCGCTCTGTCCTTTCTCCCACCTTCCCAAGAGATGACTGTTTTGATTTTTCTGTCCTCCCTGTCCGTTTAGCATCCTGAATAGCTTAACTTCATGCTCACTGTAAAAGAGAAATGCTTTGGCTTCTTAGTTTCCATATGCATCCTTCTACACACATTAAATTAAATTTTGTGTTTGATTTTCAGCTACATCAGCTCTCTGGCTACCCAAAATAGGAGATTGTTTTAGGGCTGCTGTGGAAGCTCACAGAGGGAAACATGAGCTGAGGGCTCAAGCCAGCTGATTCTTTCTCTCCGTAAGTGCTCTAGTGCACTTAAAAGAATCCCACCACACCACAGTCCTTGTCTTCCTCGCTGCGCTCACTGGGACCAAGCGCAACATCCTTGGTTTTCCAGTTAGCGTGTGATTACTGTCAACCACAAATGGTATCTTGAATAACTCTGATACTAATACTGCTATGGATTACGGATATCTTATTTCTCATTGACGGTGAGCTTGACACTGCACTCAAGCTCAAGGGCAGGACTAAACCAGTCCTCTAAACTTATCTTTGTCTGCTAGGACCACTTCCCAGTGTCAATAGTACATATGTTTGGGTCCATTCAGGAAACAGAGACCACAGAATAATTTAAAAGAGGAAAGTTTAATATAAAGAATTGTTAAGTTGTGATGGGAGAATACCTATAAAGATGTAGAGAAAGCTCTGTAGGATATCCTATGACTAACAAATGGTCCCCAAAGAAAGGCCAACTGAGAGAGGATCCCCCTACTTAAGTCTGGGGTTTAGATCTTATTAGAGAAGGTACAGGTACAACCTAAAGCTGCTGGTAGGAAAATTGGCTGAGTTGCTGGGACTAGAGCTGGTCACTGTAGCTGAGCAAGCAGGAAATAACTTTCTCAGGTGTGGGTGAGCCCAGGCGGTTGGCCTGTACGTGTGGGAAGGGGGGGTGCTGTTGGAGGCATGCAGCCTGGAGTGCGTGATGTTCTCACTGGGAGGTAGTGCCCAGTCAAGGCTGCCGGGTTGCTGAGGGACTGGACCTGTGGGCGTATGGCTAGGAGAGGGCACCACGGGATATTCTCCCTATAATGTGTCATGCAGCAGGAGCCGGAAAACAGTGAAGATGGCAACAAGATCCAGAAATTGTATTTCCTGTAATGTCCATTTGGTACATTTTACTGTGACAGAGGGTACTGTTGTGCTCAGCATAAAGAAGAAGTGCTTAAAAACCAGTCCATTTTTAAAGCCAGTTAGTGAAGGATGAATTCAGAGCAGAGAAGGTAGCACACTGATAATTGGCGTAGACGGTCAGAGCACGTTATTCATTAGCTCCCCATTTTACCCAGAGTGAAACCAAAGCCATACACAGGCCCTCTACTTCTTTGACCTCCTCTCACAGTACTATCTTCCTTGTTGCTCTAGGGTAGCCATCCTGGCCTCCCTGCTGTTTCTGGAGCGTAACCTGCCATTCTCCTGAATTAGGGCTCTTGCACTAGCTGATTCTTCTTGGAAAGCTCTTTTTCTACATATCAGCATGTGAGTTCCTCACTTCCCTTCGTCTTTGCTCTGATGTCATTTTCTCAGTGAGACCCGCCCTTGACCACCTTGTTTAATACTGAACGCCCCAGCACTCCTGATCATCTCACATGGCTTGACTTTTTCCATGACACTTTTTTACCTGCCATGTTATATAGTTTATGTATTTCTTAAGTCTGTCTCCTCCCTCCATCATGTCCAGTGCCATGAGTGGCAGAGGTTTTTGTTTGTTTTGCTCACTTACCCCAAATACCTAGATTAGTGCCTGGTGCATTGTAGATGCTCAGTAAGTACTTGAATATTAGAGTGCACTCAATAATACTCATTAAAATGAAATTCTAGGGGCGCCTGGGTGGCTCAGTTGGTTAAGTGTCTACCCTCGGCTCTGGTTACCTTCCCAGGGTCCTGGGATCGAGCCCCATGTCCGGCTTTCTGCTCAGTGGGGAGCCTGCCACTCCCCCTACTTGTGCTCTCTCTTTCTGTCAAATAAATAAGTCTTTTTTTAAAAAATGAAATTCTAGGGCGCCTGGGTGGCTCAGTTGGTTGAGCAACTGCCTTCGGCTCAGGTCATGATCCCCGAGGCCCGGGATCGAGTCCCATATCGGACTCCCGGCTCTGCGGGAAGTCTGCTTCTCCCTCTGACCTTCTCCCCTCTCATTCTCAGTCTCTCGCTCTCTAATAAATAAATAAAAATCTTTTTAAAAAAATGAAATTCTAGTTTAACAAAGCAATTATGATTTTGTTGTTGTTTGGCATATTTTTACTACTACTGTGTTAGGCAGTTTCCCTTATATTTTGGAGACTTGTTACATTCTTTTGGTTGACCAGGGTGATGATGCGTATATTTTGGGTTCGCTTGCACTCTGTAAAATGAAGCACTGTGCTTTATTGTTACCTTTCCTATGTCACTCTTTAGCTTCTGTGACTCTTCTTATCTGAGCAGATTCCTGAAGAAGATAACTATATATATATTTTAAAGATTTTATTTATTTGAGAGAGAGGGAGAGAGAGAGCACATGCACATACCTGTGCCTGTGAGATTGTGGGGGGGCAGGGCAGAGGGAGAGGGAGAGGGAGACTCCCCGCTGAGCAGGCAGCCCAACACAGGGTGATGTGTTGAGCCGAAGGCAGATGCTTAACCAACTGAGGCACCCAGGTGCCCCATATTTTTAACATTTTATTCTTCAGAATTAAATCTTGGTCATGGAAAGTTAACTTATTTTTGTTGTTGTTGTTTTTAGGTGCTGAATGTGGAGTAAATGCAGATGTTGAGAAACATCTTGAATTGGGCAAGAAATTACTTGCAGCTGGACAGCTAGCTGATGCTTTATCCCAGTTTCATGCTGCAGTAGGTTTGTATCTTGGAACCAAACCCTCAGGGGCCTTTCCAGTGAATTCTAGTTAACAGTGCCTTCTTTGGATAATATTTAAAATAAACATTGTTTAACGTTTAAAGAAAACATTTACAAATATTTGCAGGATTCTGGGTGCACAACACTTAAATACGTATGTGTCTAACACGAGAGAATTTTCCAGATAACTTAGACTTTTTACTCTAAGTACCAAGAATAATTCAAGGTAATTTTGACAAAATCTTTCTCACTGTATTATACAGTTTTTTGCCCCCTAAAAGATTTCACTGAAGATGGTTTAATTTTCTTGATGACTTGAGAACATTGATATAATTATTTTACTTTGAGGGCTTTGGGGGTTCCTGCTGTCCATCGCCTCTTCTGTGTTGCTCAAACTTCCTCCATCTCTAAGGCTGTTTTGTTGCTCATTTGTTTTAGTCTGTAGGATCAGCTGTCTTTGCACCTTTCAATCTGTTGGGACAGAGAGACGCGATGGCCACAATAAACAGGTTCTAAGTGAGGGCTTCAGGGATTTTCTTATGAGTCACTGCGTACACTTTTGTGTTAGGACTTTTTGACATCGACTTCTATGAATCCTTTTTAAAATTAATTTATACACTCTTACCTATATTTGGGATGGTTAAGAGGGACAGGTTAACTGCAGGTTAATAATGAGGTGGGTTTTTTTTTTTTTGTTTTTTGTTTTTGTATATTTTTAATAAGATAATTATCTTATCTGGTTCTGCTCACCAGAAAAATTATCATCCTACTCTTAAAATTTATTTTGTAAATAGAACATGATTAGATTTTGGTTTGGCAATATTTTTCTTCATGGTTTTTTGAAAACTCAGATTTTTATTACTGATGTTATTAGCTCTCTGGAATAATAGGAAACCTAGATTTTAATCTTGGCTCTTTTGATAATCCTATGATTATTGGTCAAGTTAGGTAAGTAAATTTTGGCTTAAACAAGTTACTTGCATATTCTCAGCAGTTTTTACTGTGCTACCCAAAAAAGGATTTCTTTGTGAAGCTTAAGTGAGAATAATGTATATAAAGATTTTTTTTGAAAATAGGGTACAATCACACATGCAAGGTATGTAGAAATATAATTTTGATATCTCTGAAAATTAACACTTTGAAAAAACAAACTTGATATGTTAATAGGATTTTCTTAACTATGTGAAGTTTATATTGGGAAATTTTTTCATTTTTGCGATTAGCTTACCTTGGGAAGTGGTGAATAATTGGCACAACAATTTACGTAAGTTACTTTTCAATAGAGACCGTATACTATGTGACCATGTCATTACTGAGGCCACACTTTTCTGGTGATTTGAACTGTCTTCAGTGCTGTAGCATGATAATGAAAAAAAAAATTCCATTATTGTCTTAAATAAAGCATGTCTTAAAAAAATATTGATTCTTCCTTAGTGCAAGAATATTTGCAGAAACTTATACCTCCTACCCACTTTATACTTTATTATTTGCTTTATTTAATCTCACATTTAGCAGAAACATTAGGGCCATGTAATATTAATATTGTTACAGTAATTTAAAATGACCGCCTGTTTTTCTTTAGCTTTACTGTCGTACAAGAATTCTTGAGATGGCTCTTTCCCAAAATACCCAGTAAAATACTGTTGTATTCACTGAGTAAAGCTAGAACGTGGTAATTGATTTGTGGGATTCAGTGAAGGGAGAAAGCGAAGCCCTACTGCGCATTCAGATCTCGCAGTGTCCTTCTGTCTGTCATGATTTGGTGGGCTGCAGCCATTCTCAGATGGCGCCCATGTCATATCTCTGAGGAGGACCTGCGTAGTTTGGGACATTTCATCATTTTAGTTTGTGTAAAACACTGGTCATAACTAACTGTAGAAAATAAAGTTTAAATTATCTTTGATGGCAGTATGCAGGAGATAGTGATGGGAGGGGTGGTATCACAGTCCATTGAATCTCTTTGGAGATATGTGTGTGCATTTATCAGAGAGGAGCTTTAGAGCCTCCTTTTCAATGGTCTCCCTTACCAAACATCAATTGTAGTATGGCCACACTGGCTGCTTCGAGCGGCCCAGGGAATTAGCGAGTGCTTCTCCCCAGCAGTGAGCGCGTCTGGGTCTCCTGACTGGTAGACTAGCAAGTCGTGTCCTTACTGCTGAGGGCGTTGGAGCTCTGCCACTCTGGGTGATGGCATCCGCGCTGGGGACTGGCATTCGTATTTTAACACAGTGCTTTACACTGACTGCATAAAGAGCTCATTAAATGTTTACTCACTTCTTATAATTCCCAACTTCTCAGGTTTGTGATGTACTTTATTTCTTTAACTTCTGTGATTGGAAATTGATGTTAGGGTTTGTAATAGAATTTGGCTAGCAGCACTGTGAGTTATCAACAGATTGTTTTTTTATTATAATGCTATAGTTGACGTTATTTATGGTTGTGGCACCCTTCCATTTTCATTTTTGAAAAATTGCTAGGTGTATTTTAAAAATTATTAGGGCTTGGTGTGTTTTATGATTACATTTTTAACACAGTAAAAGGTTTATGTATTAAAATTCAGTAGCAACACAAATTGTTTCTACAGTATGGTACAGCTCTATCAGTGATTTGATTTGTAGTTTTTTTGTATCTGGCATAGGAATTTTTTTTGGCAGGAGTTTTAAGATTTGGAACTTAAAACATTCTGATGATTAAAACATTCTTGATGAAAACATTCTTGATCTGTTGGAAACTGATGTAAGGAAGAATGTTGATTACCACCTGAAACAGGTGCATTTATTTCAGTGTTATGAAGCAGTCAGACACAAATTTTGTTTAGAGATTTATCGTTAGAGAAACTGCAATGCAGTGTGAAAATGCGCTCTTATTCCCACAGCATGATCTTATGGAGATAATGAATTCTAGGATCTGAAATCACTTTTTTGATAGAATTAACAGAATGTCTTAGCTACCTGTATCTGGCAGGAATGAATGTCTAATGCGGTAGATTAAATGGTGGGCATTTCTGAAATGATAGGTTTCCCCATTCACTTGGTAAGAAAATTAGTATCCCATTTACAATTTTGCTAAATCAGAAGACAAAATCCATGTCTACATTTATTTGTCACTTAAGCATGTCGTGATGCTTTCTCATCGCATTTGTACCTCGTTTGTGAAATGGGAATGGGTATTACTCCTCACATTTAGACAGAAAGAAACAGAGTACTTGAGTAACTTTCCAAATGTCACATTCTAATTTAAAAGATTGTGAACTTCTTAGGGATAGGTAGAGTATTATTGTTAGTATCATTATTATTATTTGTGTTGAAGTATAATTGGCACACAATGTTAAATTAGTTTCAGTTGTACAACATGTTGATTTCACAGTTCTGTATGTGATCCAGTGCTCACCACAGTGAGTGTAGTCATCTGTCACCATCCAATGTTATTACAATATTGTTGCCTGTATTCCCATGCTGTGTGTTTCATCTCTGTTCATCTCAGTTCATCTCTGACTTTTTTATAAAATGAGTAAGTTTGTGCCTCTTAATCCCCTTTATCTATTTTATGCATCTCTCTACCCCACCCCCTCTGGAAACCACCAGTTCTCCGTATTTAAGAGTCTGTTTTTTCGCTTATGCTGTTTTTTAGATTCCACATAATAAGTGAAGTCAGGAAGGGTGACTGGCTGACTCAGTTGATAGAGCTTGTGACTCTTGATCTCGGGGTTGTAAGTTCTAGTTTCATCTTGGGTGTAGAGGTTACTTAAAAATTAAATCTTTGAAAATGAAATAAATGAAGCAGTACCTGACTGGCTTATTCAGTGGAGCATGCAACTCTTGATCTTGAGCCCCATGATGGGTATAAAGATTTCTTAAAAATAAAAAAAAGTCTTTAAAAAATAAAGTAAGTGAAATCATATGGTATTTGTCTTTTTCTGATTTATTTCACTTAGCATAATACCCTCTAGGTCCACCCATGTTGTTGAAATGGCAAGTTTTCATTCTTTATATATATATATATATATATTTTATTTATTTATTTATTTATTTATTTATTTATTTATTTATTTTAAGATTTTATTTATTCATTTGAGAGAGAGAGAGGGAGAGAGAGAGAGCAAGAGAGGGGAGAAGATCAGAGGGAGAAGCACACTCCCGGTGGAGCCGGGAGCCCGATGCGGGACTCGATCCCAGAACTCCAGGACCATGACCTGAGCCGAAGGCAGTTGCCCAACCAACTGAGCCACCCGGGTGCCCCTCTTTTTTATGGGTGAATAGTAGTCCACCGTATGCGTGCTTGTGTGTATCCACCACATCTTAAGGATGGGTAGTATCCTATTTAGTCATTATTTTAATCTCTGGTAGGTACTCAGCAGAAGTTTGAATGAAGGGGTAGAGTTGGGTTAGCTGGGAGCAAGAATAAAAATTTTTTGTATCTAGGCAAGGTTGGTGGTCACTCTGCTTTCCGCTGCCAGTGTTTGCATCATTTGTAATTGGCTTTCTGTTGTATTTTCTCCACATAATAGTTGTGTGGGTTTTGTTGTTGTTGTTGTTGTTGTTTTTAATGGCTGATTTTCTCATATTTGAGTTGTTTGGTAGTTTGAGGATTAGACCTTAAATCTAACTCTCATGTTCATTTTTTTCTTTCTTTCTTTCTTCCTTTTTTTTTTTTTTTCTTACACTTTATTCATTTATTTGAGAGAGAAAGAGAACACAAGTGTCAGGGAGGGCCAGAGGGAGAGGGAGAAGCAGACTCCCTGCTGAGCAGGGATCCTAGGACCCTGGGATCGTGACCTGAGCTGAAGGCAGACGCTTAACTGACCGAGCCACCCAGGCGCCCCTCATGTTCAAATTTCTAGTAAACTAGTGTAACAGTTTGAATGTCCTGTTTTCAAATGAAATCTAATATTTCTATATGTAGAATTGTATTTTAAATAATGAACTGTATTGTGTATTGAATGGATAACAGGGTAAGCAATTATTTTCAAGGTTATCAGATTTTGTATTATGAAAAGCTACACTTGATCTTAGCCAAAAGGCCAAGAAGCGATGTATTATGAAAAGCTAAGCGTGAATTTCTTAAACCAATCGTGTCCTGTTGCTACTGCATGCACAGTGATACAGGAATGGACGTGGGTTCTAGGAACTGTTGGTATTTTAAGATGAATATACAGGGAAAACTATTTTGTTTTGCCATTCGGGTGACCCTATACAACTGAGAACATTGATTTTTGTTTTTTAAGATCTTTAAAAAATTTATTAAAAAAAATTTAAATAAATTTTATTTATTTGAGAGAAGAGAGAGTGCACAAGCAGAGAGAGCAGCAGGCAGAGGAAGAAGCAGACTCCTCACTGAGCAGGGAGCTGATGCAGGGCTCAATCCCAGGACCCCGAGATCATGACCTGAGCCAAAGGCAGATGCTTAACCTACTGAGCCACCCAGGTGCCCCTAGAATTGATTCTTGATTCACACATTGAACCATTATCATTTAATTCCTCATTTTTGTAGGTTTATTGTTAAAAATTAGGGTTCTAATCCCACTTCATGTCTTAAAAATTACCTAAAAACTGAAGAATAAAGCAAATGAAAGTAAATGCTCCAGGATTATTTTATTTTATTTTATTTTATTTATTTTATTTTATTTTAAAAAAGATTTTATTTATTTATTTGACAGAGAGAGATCACGAGTAGGCAGAGAGGCAGGCAGAGAGAGAGGGGGAAGCAGGCTCCCGGCTGAGCAGAGAACCCGATGCAGGGCTCGATCCCAGGACCCTGAGATCATGACCTGAGCCGAAGGCAGAGGCTTTAACCCACTGAGCCACTCAGGTGCCCCTCCTAGAATTATTTTATATAGACATTATTTTAATATATGTGTAATCCAATACTTAATACAAAAGCTATGTCATATATAATTCTCCTTGGAGGTTTTTCTGCATAGAATGAAATGGTCAGTTTTTTCCCAAATCAAAGTCCAATGCAATTTTTAGTGAAAGTGCTGCCTTGATAAAATGCCCAACATTAGCACTAAGCATTCTTCTTTTCTCAAAAGAACTAGATACAGAGTTCAGAAGCAGCAGCATTTGTATTTGCAGATGCCATTGCTAATTTCATATGAGAGAATGATCTAAATATTTTGGTGAGGCTCATCTCTTTAGGAGCTATGTCCATTCTCTGGAATCCCTGAGTGGGATGGCTGGCAGGGAAAAAGGGGGACCAGATGTTTGCTTTGCCTCCTGGGTGGAAACTTCCCTAGACCGGTGAGGTCACAATCTCTGAGCAGCTTCTCTTCCAAAAGCACGAGATGGCAGTGTCTGCCAGACCCTCCGTGCCAACTCGGGCGACTGCAGGGACCAGAGGACAGGACTAGCAGAGACCTCAGCCCTCTTCCTCTTTGGTCCCCTCGGACAAAAACCTCTTCTGGGCTGCACAGAGTGTGGCAACAAACCATTTGTTCCCCAGGTTTACAGACCTGCGTCTGGAAGGAAGACCCATGGGAAGGGAGCCACATTCATCTGGAGCCTGGGAAATGTTGTCCTCGGTCTGCGGCCGAGCTGATGTTGGCATGGTTCCTCCTTGTCCACAACAGGATGACACGAGGGAAAGGAGACAAAATAGGAGCCCTTCTCGATGAGAAGGACCCAAGAATCAAGGCCAGAAGCAAGGGAGGCGCTCCTGGGGTAGGGTAGGGGAGAGGAGACCCTGTGGGAAAGCTGCCTCGCTCCAGGGACCTGCCAAGTACTACAGTGCCCTATGGAAATGAAAGAAAGACCAAACAAGCGTGTCTGTTCTCACTGGCTAGTGTCTCGCTTGTCCCAGGCAGGCCTCGGTGTCGGCATTGGTTGTGGTGACCAGGAGTTTGTTCCCGTTTCCTTTACTTGAGTCCCTGCCGGCCAGGAGATATGGAGACACAAAAGTGAATTTACTCAAGGAATTTATCTTCTCTAGACTGGGGTGTGTGTATAAATACTATCGGAGGGAGTGGTAAGTGTAATGGGCCCAGTAAGAGGCACACTATGTTATAGAATGCTATGGAAATGGAGGGAATGGAAGGTATCTTTTCACATGTGTAATCAAATAGGTCATTTAAGCTCTGCCTCAGAGACCGAGTAGGATCTGGATATATGAAGGTGGCAGTGTGTGATGTGAACTCCAGGCCTTAAGGCGTGTCATTTGTAGTTATTTTTTGCTTAGTGTAAATAAGTCATGGGAAATGTGTTTGTTTTTTAATAAATGACTATAGAAGTACTCCTTGTTCACTATGACACATTTTGTGTAAAGAAGAAGACCCGATCTGTCTGCCCAGGTAACTACTGTTGACCTGTGGTGAATTTACTTTTATGTTCAAAGGCAGCCACTTAAGCATCAGAAATCCACAGGTATCAAATCATTCTCATGGCCAGTTATGCTCACCAGACCCACATATTTAATTTATCACACATTCTAAGTTGAATATGAACTGAACCTAAAAATACACCATGTATGCTCTAAATGTAGTTACTGTTTCTTACTTTTTCTTAAGGCCAATTACAGTCTTTTGTAGGAAATACCTTATATACAGGCTGCTGGGAGTGCTTTTTCCCTTATCTTCCAAGCAAAATTGACCAGGAAAGAAATTTCAGTGATGCTTATCTGGGATATATGGATTATTTTTGGTTTTTGTTTTAGATTTGAGAAAAAATTAAGGTTTTTTTTGTTAAAATGCCCAGTTCTCTTAGTTTTTCAAAAACATAACTAAAATAAAATATGTAGTATAATAAAATGCATATTACAAAAATTTACCATTTTGACCATTTGTGAGCATATGAAGTTGGTGGCATTAAGCACATGCACATTGTTGTTTGTACAACCACACCGCCGTCCGTCTCCAGAGCGCTTTCATCGCCCCAAACAGAAACTGTACACATCAGGCAGTTGTTCCCCATTTCTCTCTGCGTTTCTCTCCTTTCCTCTTTCTTCCTTTCTTTTTATAACAGCCATTCTAATGGATGGGAAGTGGTATCTCAGTGGATGTGAAGTGTGGTTTTGATTTGCATTTCCCCAGTGGTTCGTGATGGTAAGCATCTTTCCGTGTGCTTTTGGCTGTTTGCCCATCTTCTTTCGTACATGGTTTTATAGCCCGCGCTCCTCCCGCTCCACTTTTGCCCCGCAGGACTGCAGGTAGTTTAATGCCATTAACCACTGCTCAAAACCATGATTTTGAATGATTATGTATTATCCTGCCATACAGAGTCCCATTTGCCATGTTTTTAAATGATAAGAGCTTCAGGGGTAGAACTTTCAGAGAGGTTTAGTTGTAAATCTTAGAATGGTGGAACATCCGTGTGCATAGATGTTTATTTGGTTAAGACATATGACTAGATTTGGTCAAGAACACACATGTTTCAAAATCCAGTATTTTACTTACGGAAATTTCAGCAAAGACAAAAAGAGTGAATTAGATACTAACAGAAGTTATGAGTTGAATATAGTTACTATTTTAACCCAAAGGTTGGCAAACTTTTTCTTTAAAGAGCCAGATAATGAATTTTTTTAATCTTTTTTTTTTTTAAGATTTTATTTATTTATTTGAGAGAGTGAGAGAGAGCATGAAGGGGGAGAAGGTCAGAGGGAGAAGCAGACTTCCCGCAGAGCCGGGAGTCCAATATGGGACTCGATCCCGGGACTCCGGGATCATGACCTGAGCCAAAGGCAGTTGCTTAACCACCTGAGCCACCCAGGCGCCCAGATAATGAATTTTTAAGCTTTGTAGCTGCACAGTCTCTGTGTACATATTTTTTTATTTTTATTTTTTGGCAACTCTTTAAAAATATAAAAGATATTATTGATTTGAAGTCTGTGGGTTGGATTTGAGTCAGAGACCCTAGTTTGCCAATCCTGTTGTGGCATTTTTTTCCTTTAAAGATTTTATTTATTTGTCAGAGAGAGAGAGGGAGGGAGGGAGGGAGAGATACAGAGCACAACCCGGGGGCGCTGCAGGTAGAGGGAGACGCAGACTCCCCACTGAGAAGGGAGCCTGTTGTAGGACTGGATCCCACGACTCTGGGATCATGACCTGAGCTGAAGGCAGCAGCTTAACCAACACTGAGTCACCCAGGCGCCCCAGTCCTGTTCTTGCTCGTGATCTTGCTCGTCAGTGATCTTGCTCGTCAGCATGACGTGATTCTTGTCAACCCGACAACATTATTGATGAAGAAGTTCTTTTCTTAATGCCTTTCTGTTTTAAAAAAATATTTATTTTAGAGAGAGAGAGCGTGCTCATGTAGGTCCAAGAGAAGGAGCAAGCAGGAGGAGGGGCACAGGGAGAGGGAGGGAAGGAGAGAGAAGGGAGATCATTTCAAGCAGACTCTGTGCTGACCTGAGCTGCAACCAGGAGTGAGATGCTTAACGGACTGAGCCACTTGGGTCCCCCATCTTACTACCTTTCTTAAGAGAATTGCAAATTCTAGTAGTGTTTAGATTATTTGGGTTTTGAATAAATTACTAAGAGCTAATATTTATTATTTTAATTTTCAGATGGTGACCCAGATAACTATATTGCGTACTATCGGAGAGCTACTGTCTTTTTAGCTATGGGCAAATCAAAAGCAGCACTTCCTGATTTAACTAAAGTAATTGAATTGAAGATGGATTTCACTGCAGTAAGTGCATCTAAACTTTCTTTAAAGGAGAACTTCTGGGAATTTGGAAGAGGTAATTAGTCTTTTAAGGTGAGGACCGGCCTGCTAGGCGTAGCTGGAGGATGGAGAAAGCCGCTGTGCTACTGCACTGGGCAACAAGAGAAATCCAGAGTTTCTGGAATCAAAGGTCTGTGTGAAACAGGAACAGTGGGTGCAGCCTCTGATTTTTTAGACGCTTGGCAGTGGTGTTAGCTTTGTGGTGTCGGGAGACCTCTGGAGGGTGGAGTGTAGGACAAGCTATGAGGCCGAGTAACCAGTTGATCAAGAAGCTGATCTTGCTGAAGCTGAAGTTGAATTAAAAGGCCGTCAGGTGACTGACAGTAGTTCCCGTTAAGGCTGTATCGGGAAGAATAAAGAAAAGGAGACAGGTCAGTTAAGCAGTTGTTTGTGGTGAGGGCACAATCGTGAATTAGACTGATCCTCCCCTGCAACCAACACAGACGCTTCAGAAATGGAGGAATTTATAGTCCTGGTGAGATATCCTGATGATTGGCAGGTCAGTGTAATGGCTTAAAATAATAGGATAAGTTAGATGGTTTCAAAATTAATTTGGTAACTCCTTTATTGTTTATATCTTGCCATATTCCAAAAAGGACTAGGAATAACTGATAGGTATGGATGAATGTTTGCTGTGAAATATTATTATTTTAGGATTGGTAAAGTCCCAAATTACACTTTTTTTGTATTATTACGATGGCAAAAAAAAAATTTTAATTGAGATATAATTCACATATCATCAAATTCATCCTTTTTTAAATTGTATAATTCAGTGGTGGTGTAGTATATTCACAAGGTTGTGCAAGCATCACCACTGTCTAGTTCCAGAACCCTTCTGTCACCCCCCAAAGAAATCTAGTACCTATTAGCAGCCCCTCCCCGTTTATCGCCTGGCCTTTGGGAACCACATATCTTTCTGTCTATATGGATTTGCTTATTTGGAGATTTCCTATAAATGAAGTCATACAGTATGTGGCCTTTTGTGTCTGACTTTTTTCACTGTGCTTATTGTTTTCAAGGTTCATCCGTGTTGTAGCTTGTGTCAACACTTCATTCCTTATGGTTGGATAATATTCCACTGTATGGATACATCACATTTGCTTATTGACGTTATTAGTTGGCGGGAGTTTGGGTTGTTGCCACTTTTTAGCTATTGCTATGAATATTACATGTACAAGATTTTGTATGGACACATATTTTCAATTTGGGGGGATATAGCACAAAAAGTATTTCTAAGGAAGCCTACTTTAATAAAAGTAATACACATTCAATGATTCCAGGAATTGTTCTCAAGAGTGCCAAGTCAAATAAATGGACATTGGAAAAATAAATATTTCACTAATGCTTCATTAGCGTATTTGGTTTTATTCTTCGTGTTTAAAGAAAATTTGGAAATGCACGGTACTCAGAGAACACCTTTTCTTTTTTCTAGGCAAGATTACAGAGAGGTCACTTATTACTCAAACAAGGAAAACTTGATGAAGCAGAAGATGATTTTAAAAAAGTGGTAAGTTCAATTGGAATTTGGCTTTATGAAGATGTTGAACACATTTATGAAGATGAGTGATTATAATTGGACTTTCTTATATTGAGACATTTAGTAATTTTATAGCTAAAAGGGAAAATCATTTGATTTGTGTATATAGAAATCATGGTTCCTGAATTAATACATAGTGACTAACATGAGAAAATCACTTTAATAGTTGAAAGATAAAGTATATGGAAAGAATATATGATTTTTAAAAAAGATTGTATTTATTTATTTGAGAGAGAGAGTGAGAGAGAACATGAGAGGGGAGAGGGTCAGAGGGACAAGCAGACTCCCTGCTGAGCAGGGAGCCCAATGTGGGACTCGATCCCAGGACTCTGGGATCATGACCTGAGCCAAAGGCAGTTGCTTAACCAACTGAGCCACCCAGGTACCCAAGAATATATAATTTTAATTCAGTTTATATAGATCACATGTTCTGCTTTGTTTTCCATGGTAGTCTAGAGATGTCAGCTGAACTATTCTAAAAGTCCTTGGGAAACCCTTCAGTTGATTTAAATGGAATAATGAGACATTCTTAAAAGGGAATTTTATAATTATCCATATGGCTATTTTACAATGTGTAAAGTGTTTTGGATTTCTTGAGGGATGGTACACGTTACGTGTAATTGAAAAATAATTTAGAGAGACAGCCAATGTCTTTATGTCTTCATGAAGTTGGTTTTAAGACCTGCATTTTTATTCTATCTGGATCTGTTTCTAGTGGTCTAGAAAGAGCATATATTCAGTGGACCTTTGAACAACATGGGTTTGAACTACATGGGTCCACTCATATGTGGACTGTATAAGTATTGTAAATGTATTTTTTCTTCCTTATGATTCCCTTGATATAATTTTTTTTCTCTAGCTTTATTGTAAGAATACAATATGTAATACATATATAAAAATATGTTAATTGACTTCATTAATGATAACGCTTCTGGTCAGTAGTAGGCTACTGGTAGTTACGTTTTGGAGGAGTCAAGTTATCCGTGGATTTGACTCTGTGGGGTGGGTGGTGCCGGTTCCTCTAGCCCTGTGTTGCTCAAGGGTCGACTGTATAAACCTCATTGTTCATTATTTGCATTTTTGTAGTTTGTAAAAATGCTTAGTTATGGTAACCACTATGAAAATAAAACTGAAATTTGTAATATTTTCATAACCTTTGTCACAATGGTCAGTCATATGCAGAGAAATCCAAAAAAGATTAGACTTAATTGTATTAAAATCTAGTCAGTAGCTGCCTCATGGTCTCAGTAAAACTGGATGTCCCTTTATGTTTATCTGATTTTCCTTACTGTTTGGCAAGATGCTTGAGAGCAGGCTGAAGGAGGTGGTGGGGAGGCCGTGGTGTTGGGGTTACCTTTTCCCAACCGAGGTCTTGTACACAGAAAGTGTTGTGAGAAATTTGCTGAACGGATCGATGAATGATAAAGTGGAAGAATGGGTTTCTTTCTTTCTAACAGATGGTTAAATCTCTTAGAATTTTTTTCCAATCACAATATTAGAGTAGTCTTTTAGAAATAACACAATTTAGAATAAAAGCTTAAGCTTACTGGGCAATGGATGTATCCTTTTGGAAAAGTGACGTTTTGGAACTCTGGGTATGTCTTGATTAATGTCTTTTCTGTGATCGATATTAAAACCTCTCAGAAACAAGAAGGGGGGTTTTCATGACACTTTTCACTTTTAGATTGTTTTCTGACAGACATATTTCCGCTAGTGTGTTCTTAAAACCACCCTTGCTATTATTATTACAGAATTCTTCCAGGAGAATGTGTAGCTGTACTGAATGATTTTTTATTTTTAGTTGAAATTTTTATTGAGATAATTGTAGATTCACATGCAGTTGTAATTAATGATACAGAGAGATCCTGTGTACCCTTTACCCGGTATCCACTTCCCCCAGTGATAATGTCTTGTGAGCCTGTAGTACAATATTACAACCAGGTATTGACACTGATGGAATCTACTTGTCTATTCAGATTTCCTCAGTTCTACTAGTAGTGTTCACTTCTGTGTGTGTGTGTTTAATTCCATACCCTCTTTCTTTACACCACAGTGCGCATACTGAGTGCTTCCGCTGCCACAAGGCTCCCTCCTCTTGCCCTTTTATAACCACACCCACTTCCCTCACATACTGTTCTGGCCCCTCATCCATAGT
Organism: Nasua narica; assembly: GCA_028533885.1. Lineage (NCBI taxonomy): Eukaryota > Metazoa > Chordata > Mammalia > Carnivora > Procyonidae > Nasua > Nasua narica. The sequence continues at coordinate 12,768,977 of CM052810.1, read as the reverse complement.
TTGTGATTCATGTCTTAAATTTTGACATTTCAAAAATGTTGCATACATGGACTTAAACATTATAGACTTTTGGCATTGACTTTTTTACTCAGTAGAATTCCCTGTAGATTCATCCAGATCGTTGCATATATCACTTTGCTTGTTTAATTGCTAAGTATTCCATGGTATGTGTATGACGTTTTATTTGTCCATCCGTCAATTGATGGACTTTTGGGTTGTTTCCACTTTTTCAGTATTATCAAAAAAACTGCTATGAACATTCTTTTTTCTTTTTCTTTCTTTTTTTTTTTTTTGATATGAACATTCTTGTACAGGTTTTAGTGTGAACAGAAGTTTTCATTTTCCTGGGATAAATGTCTAGAAGTGCAATTTCTGGGTTGTATCATAATTGCTTGTTTAGTTATAGAACCTCCAAATTGCTCTTTAGAGCGACTATGCCATTTTATGTTTCTCTGCATCCTTGCCAGTATGTGGTTTTGTCACTATTTTTTATTTTAGCCATTCAGGGAACTTTGTAGTGACAGCTCATTGTTTTTTTAATTTGTATTTCCCTAATGTTTAATGATCTTTTCTTGTGCTTATTTGTCATCTTTTTTGGGGTAAAGCTGGCTAATATCTTTTGCCCATGTTCTAATTGGATTGTTTGCTTTTTTACTACTGTGTTTTGGGAGTTCTTTATGTATTTTAAATACTTTATCACACGTATGATCTGCAAATGTGCTCACCCAGACCACTGCTTTTGCTTGTCTTTTCCTCTTCACAGGCTATGTCAGAGAGCAAACATTTTTAATTTTGATGATACCCAATTTATCGGTTTTCTGTTTTCTTCTATGTATAGTGTTTTTGGTGTCATGTCTAAGAACTATTCACCAGTCCTCTGGTTCCAAAGATTTTCTCCTGTGTTTTTTAAATTAAATCAAACGCATACATGCAAATGGCGAGGCGGGGGGCAGAGGGAGATTGAGAGAGAAATCCCAAACCTGGGTGACTCTGTTGGTTAAGCGTCTGCCTTCAGCTCGGGTTGTGACCTAAGGTCCTGGGACTGAGCCCCACATCAGGCTCCCTGCTCAGTGGGAAGCCTGCTTTTCCCTCTCTTCCCTGCTTAAGCTCTCTCTCTTGCTATCTCTGTCTCTGTCTCTGTCTCTCAAATAAATAAAATATTTTAAAAACTTAAAGTTTGGTATCATAAAATAGATGATTTCTGGGTCTGGTTTGAAAGGATGAATTTTGTGTTATGACTGTATTTTATCTTTACCAATCAAAGAATTCTTATACTTTAGAGACTTGTGAATATAGATGACACATAATAACTTGTTTGTTTTATTTGTTTTTAGTTAAATGGGCTTTTTGTGGTATTTAAGAGCATTTACCAGTCTATTAGATATAGAAAGTTTTAATCTTACTAATAAAGTGCTATATATACAACCAGATAGGGATTCTCAGCTACATTTTACATAATGGAACAGAAGTTTGAATATTCTTAAATCTCTTTTGGGGCTGCAGTGAGAATCCTGTTCTTCGTTATGTGTACAGGTTACTCTGCTGCTGGAGGGTCTCCTGTAAATAAGCATCACCTCGGCTCCGTATCAATCAGCTATCCTGACCCTACGCAGTATCTTACGTGGCTTAGTTTGTCTTGGAGCTGTCACTGCTGTCACTGGCGCATGTGGTCCCTTGTCAGTTCAGTGAACATTGGGTACATCTCATTTGCAAGGCAGGGGGGTAGGTGTTAAGAGTTGCTGATGAAGAAAACTAGTCTCTGCCTTTGGAAAGAGTATAGTAGGGTAAGAGATAATCGGGCAACTATGATACCGTGTGACTAAAGTGCTGTGATTGAGCCCTGTAGGAACAGACAGAATGGTCCCCTAACTTAACTGGGATTTGGGGGGTCTGGTCAAGAAGAGCTTTCTTAAAGGAGGGGCTGTACTAGAAATCCGAATGTTAGGAGGGTGAATGAATCTTGTTAGCGGAGTGGCTGGGAGGGCCATCCCGGCAGAAGGTGAGCATCCTTGTCACTTAAGAAAACGACCCCAAGTGTGGGGGAGCGGGAGCTGAGAAAACTGGACAGGGAAGCAGCGATCTGTTGCAGAGAGGACATACTGTAGGGCCAAGAGCCGGGTTTTTGGGTTTTTGTTATGTTCTGTTTTGTTTTATAGCCATGGAAGGTTTATGCTGGGAATCAGGGTTTTTCTTCCGTAAAATCCAGGCTACTCTGGAGAATGGGTTGGAAGAAGACCTGAGTGAACGCAGACAGTCTGATAATGAAGCTGTTGCAGTCAGTAATCCAAGTATGACTAAATTAGAGACAGTACAAACTAGCTCATAGGTAACAATATTAAATGAAAAAAATGAAGCATGCGATGTAGGCATTAAGACATATAACCTGTTCTTCAGCGGTTTACCCTTTAGTTGGAAGAAAGAAGCCCTAAATATGTGAAAAGTTAATAGCACAAAGATATTTATAAGAAGCAACATATAAGCTTGTTTAGATAACAAGATAAGATTAAGAATGACACACGACTAGAAGTTGAGAGACCCATCCGACTTTTCTCCTGATTAGCTGTGTGATGTTGGGCGAGTTACCATTTGTGAGACTCAGTATTTTCATTTACAAAGTGGGAGTTGGTTGGGCAAGATGATTTCTTAGATTACTTCCTTGTTAAAAGAGTTTCTTAAGTGATTTAAGCATTTAGAGCGAAGCCAAGACGACCTTAGTGTGGAATAGTTAGGGAAGCTTGGAGGGATGGGACTTGAGAAGGGTGTTGGCTTCATTAAAACTGAGGGAACGAGACAGTTTTGGAATCTCGAGGTTATCTTTTTTTGGTGTGTTACTTGCGAGAAAGTAGCTATAGCCTCACATTTTCATGTTTCATTTCTGGTAGGTTTTATTTATGAATTTAACAAATATTTGGGTTTATATACTGCCAGGTTCAGTGACATTCTGGATTATTTTCCCCGTGATGCTGAATCCCTTTAGGGCAGCAATTCTCAGGATTGGTCTCAGGATCCCATTATACTGGTAAATATTGAGGACTCCAAAGAGCTTTTGTTTATACCAATATTCATAGTATTGAAAGTTAATTTTAGAAATTAAAAAAATAAAAAAGAAATTAAAATATTTACTAATTTAAAAGTAACAAACTCATTATATGTTAATACAGATTTTTTTTGCATTCAATCTAACTATATTTCCAAAAACAACAAATAGTAATAAGACCACTTATTTACATTTTTGCAAATCTCTTTAGTATCTGGCTTACTTGAAGACAATCAGGTTCCCAGATCTGATTTATATTTTGGTTGAAGTATTACTGAAGAAAATGTGGCTCACACATTTAAATGATTGGAAAAGGAAGAATGTTTTAGTAGTAGTTTTATATAGTTATGCATATTCTTTGATGTTATACCAAACTCCAGTAGTTGTTATTGGTTAGTTACAATGTGGACTCCGAAATCTTCTGAGTGAACTTTGAGTACTCTGTCATAATGAAATCCATTGGTTTATCCTGTACTTTGAATGCATTGTCTTTTATCCATATATACGTTGTCCCCACAGACCTCTGAGAGGGTATTAAGGATTCCCAGGAGTCCCTGGATCACGCTGTAATTGCTGCTGTAGGGTATATACCTAAGAGGATAATTGCTGCTTTGAAAGTTTTTAACCTGGGCATTTTTAACCTGGCCAGACAGTTAAGACACTGTCTTATTAAGTGGTTATCCAAATGTATATTCCCACCAGCGGCGTAGGAGAGTTCCATGTGCCCCATATCTTCAACAACACTTGGTATGAACAGTGTAGTTTTTGCTGGCTTAGTTGGTATAAGAAAGGCAACTTGATGTCTTTTGTGTCTATTACTATTAGGTTCTGTTTATCCAACTGTTTGTTTTCTGTCAGTCTTCTCTTCCTTCCCTCCTACAATTGATTTAGATTTTTCTTCCTTATTCTGTTCTTTCTATACTGTTACACATACTGTGTCTTTTTCTTTTAGTCATTACTCAGGAATTTCAACGTGCATGCTTAATAAGGTTTACTATCTTAAATAAGACCGTTTAATCACTATCTTTAGCTTCCTCTAGAAAATTACAAGTACCTTAGAATACTTGAACTCAATCACCCACCCCTTGACTTGGATACAGTTGCTTTTCAAAAATTAGTTGGTATTATTTTTGTATAGTTCTCTTAACAAAGACTGCAGAAAAAATGGGGAATGTTGCAATATACCTTAAATATTACATATTTTTCTATGTTATCAATTAGTATCAAATGAAAAATGTAATTTTGTGCTACTTACCTCTTAAAACCATAATTAAATTTAATAGGGTTGGAAAGATTAATTTCTTGAGCAACAAGCAGTTTGGTGAATGTATTTTATGCCAAAATCTAATTTTATTTTGACCTTGAGTCAAATTAAGGTTTTATTATTCTGGGACTTTTTTTTTTTTTTAAGATTTTATCTATTTATTTGAGGGAGGGAGAGAGTACATGGGGTGGAGAAGGGGGGTGAAGGAACAGAGGGAGGGGGACAAGCAGATTCTGCAGGTGGGGCTCGATCTCATGACCCTGAGATCACTGAGCCAAAACCATTAGAGTCAGATGCTCAACCGAGTGAGCCACCCAGGTGCTGTTCTGGGACTTTAATTATGCTAACTTTCATAAAGGGCACCCAACTTAATTTGGCTAATACATAATGCAACGGGAAATAAATTGAATAGCCATTTAAAGTATTGCATTCTGTCCTCATTGTCAATTTATATACTATAGAAAGTTCAGAAAAGGAACTTGGAATTGTTATTAGCATAATATTAGCATATTTTTGAGTACTTGCTATGTGTTGCATGAAGTATCTTTTTAATTTCTCAATGACTGTTCCTCAGGGTGTAAGCATTATTGATGTAGGAAATGTTGAGGTTTAGAGGCAGTGGCTAAGAAAGAATTCTTGAGACGTCTTTGGTCTAGAAAAGGTGGTTATTATTAAAGCATGGCCATAGGACCCACGGGCAGAAAGAGCTGCACAGGGGTTGTGATGGGTGACTGATTATATACTTTGAGGTTGGGAGGGGGTTAGGGACAGTACAAACCTCCCAGGTATTTTGGAAACAAGGTTTCCAGGACCTTGAGGGGACTTGGCATCATTAGGAAAAGGTCATTTATTACTGTCTAATAAAATCTTAGTTATGAGACCCTTCAGATATGTATCATGGGCCATATGCTTGGAGGATGACTAATAATACGTATCTTGGCAGGGAGGGGGGTTCAGGTAGAGATAAAAGAAGTTTCCAAAGGAATATTTATATGTTAAAGTAGACTCACAAGATCCTGGGCATTGGGCTAAAATTGCCTTTTGCCCTTAGCAAAGTATCAACGTCGAGGTAGTTGAGTTTCTAGAGGAATGTCACTCTTTCTGATTCAGGGACTTGTCAATGGGCTGTAAGTAGTATTTAGAAATTTAAGTTTTTCTTTTGCCTTTGTTTCCCACATCATTAGTATCCCTCCCTTTTTTGGTGAAGAAAATGTAAATAATATACAGTCATAGATTGGCATGCCATGGCCTGACAGCAACTCCCTGAGCTGGGCAATTCAGTCCTGCAGGGACAGTCCTCCTCAGAGCACGCTGGGTGGTTAATTCCTAGTTCCCTATGAACACTTCGAGTTCTATCCGTTCTGTCAAAAGCCAAGAGTTAAACAGACAAAACAATACCTAAAGTATCTGAAAAGCAAAATGGAGAAATATAGAGCCTCTACTCAGAAATAGTATTCTTGAGGTTTCTCATTTGGAGTATTCTCTACTACCAGGTAGCTAGAGGTGGGTGTTTTTTAGCTAAAAGAGGGAGCAGTATGATCGGTCAATTGAAAGAGAGACATTTCTAGAAGTAATCTACCATTGGGTGACCTCACCTCAATTGGAACCTATCAACTACAATTCCCATCTTAGTAGGAATATTAGATTTCAGGAATTATTACATATTAACTAGGAAAAGTCAGGGAAAAAGTACCCCCCCCTTCCTAAGTCAGAGCTTTTTAATGTAGGCACCCAATTTTTCTAAGCCGTTAAGCTTAAGATTTTCCATTTGGAGGAAGGAATTGTTAAGAGTCACTGTGCCCGAGGCCAGGCTGGGCGTAGGAATGAATGATAAGCAGACACAAGGGATCTTAAAAGATTGACAGAAATGATCTACAACTGTGTAGTGGGTACATACTTGCTAAATACGTTAAAAGTCAGAACCGCACACTCAAAATGGATGAATTCTGTAGTGCGAGTTATACCTTGATAAAGTTATCTAAAAAGAAAAAATGTGTAGACCTCTTAAAACTGAGTCTTTTAATGTAAGGTATTACTCTCTCATTTTTCCCCATAAATTCTTTCTCATTACACCTTAGCCTCTCGTATCAAATCTTTATCATATAATCTCTAAAAAACATGCCCTGTCCTCAGTTTCCCTGTTTTTCATTATTTTGGTAAAATAATTTTATACTTAAAAATACATATTTAGGAACTAGAGCTAGAAGGCAGAATACACGGAACTCCCCTGACCCTGCAGAGCTGTACTTAGGAGTGAGGTGAGCGCTCGCCATACTTCGTTCTTCTCTGCCCTGTCACATTCCTAAACGTGTTGGCTTCCTGATAAGGTTCGGGGACCCAGGTCTTTTGTCCTCAGCTTCCAGCTCGTGTCTGTGTACGGCCGAGTGGAGGTAAATTTCCCTCCCCCTGGTCAGCTCCGGGGCAAGTCCTGGGACGGGCCAGTGTGGCCAGCGTCTCCTCACCCTTTGCCCCCCAGTGAACTTCAGGATTTAAAATGGTCAGATCGTGGTGTGTACTGTGGGTATTAGATTCAAGAGATTAAAAATTTCTCATTAATTTCTCATTTTGATAGCTCAAATCTAACCCAAGTGAAAATGAAGAAAAAGAAGCCCAGTTGCAACTTGTGAAATCTGACGAAATGCAGCGTTTGCGTTCCCAGGCACATGATGCTTTCGAGAGCTCAGATTATTCTGCGGCTATAACCTTCCTTGATAAGATTTTAGAGGTAAGTTTCTCAGACAAGGCAGCTGGCGGGCCTGACACATACTACTCTTTACTATAAGGCATGTGTATACACTTTGACTTGTATTACAAGAAACCTAGATAGGATAAAATCAGATTAGTCTTTGGGCTTTTAGGTCTGAAGTGAAAAGATGGTGTTTATACAGAACCAAATTGGAACTGAAGTTTTCAGTAAATGTACTGACTGTGCTCTCGAGGAGGAGTTCCATGGAACCAAGGACCAAGGAGTTCTTGGTATTTTTGTTTAATTTTACATTTTGTGTTGGGGGGAGAGAACTCGAGAGGTTAGATAATGGGATTAAAGATGAAAGAATTGGTTGAAGGAAAAGGAAAAATAATGTTTGTGGCGAAGAGGAGTGTTTAGAATGGGCAGTTTCTTGGGAATGAGCAGATGAAGAGTTGACAAGATCCAGAGTTCTAGGTGGGAAACCTAAGTCTGTAGTTTTCTTGCCTCTGAAGGACCGAATGATAGAGGGTTTCAAGAAGGAAGCTACTAAAATATTCAAGCAGAAGCAATCATAATTCATGCTTATTTATCATTTTCATAGCATTTTGATGTATAGTTTTACTAAATCTTGGCAATAACCTTGGGATGTATGTAGAGTAGGTGCTTCTTTGAGGATTTTGTAGAGGAAATCATGTGGTGTGGTCTAGCGGAATTGATGTTTTATTACAGCGTTTTGTTAATGCTTTATTAAGGAAATACAAAGTTAAAATTTTTACCTTCCAGGAATTAGACTATCCATTTTGACCTAGCTTATTATTCAAGTTATTTTATTAATGTACAGTGTTGATTTTGATATCTTAATACATGTGAAAATTTGATATGCCTTTGAAAGAACAACTCAGAAATATATAAAAGATACTTCCACAGGCTTTACTGTTGGAATTTTGGGCTTAAGTTTTAAAGAATTCTAGTCCATTTGTGAATATTATTGACTTTTTCATGAAGTAGAAATGGTGAAGCCTCAGCCTTCCCACATTGTTTTCCTCTTTTCTTTCTTTTTGTGATATGAGGATTTAATTTCAAAGAGACGACAATTTATAAAAGAATTCTATTTAGTTATTAGTAGAACAGAAGTATTTTACAGATGTAGAACCTAGATTTTATTTTTTGAGACTAGAACTCGGAATTGTTGATTAAGTACAAAAATCTGATTATGAAATATTCTTTTCAGAATCAAATATGCTTCACTGGGAATAACCTTTTAACAGTAATGCCATGTATTCTTATTTTCAAAGTTTTAAAATTATATAATTGAAGAAAGTAGAAAAGGGGCCTCGTGAGTATGTATAGGATATTCCTTCCCCCGTTAGACTTTATTTAAGATAGCCTTGGAGAAATTATTTTGTCACATCTAAATTGTATCAGACTTTTTAGTACTATTTACAGTATAGAAATCACATTACCTGAAGATGGTTTCACGTTGATAAACATGTAGGCAAAAATGTGTGGGAGGGAAGCATGAGTGTGCATCGTTGACTGTTTCTTAAAGTCTAGTTCTCTTGTTTCTCAAGGTCTGTGTTTGGGACGCAGAACTACGGGAACTTCGAGCTGAATGTTTCATAAAAGAAGGGGAACCTAGGAAAGCGATAAGTGACTTAAAAGCTGCATCAAAATTGAAGAATGATAATACTGAGGCTTTTTATAAAATTAGCACACTGTACTATCAACTAGGAGACCATGAACTGTCCCTCAGGTCAGTTCCAATGACATGCACATCTCATCTTTTTCTTGTTGGCAGTAAGATGATCATCCCATTTTCTTTTTAAGTTAAAACTGTGGTTAAGGCTGTTTTTACATTCTTCATTTATATATTTTGTGTTATCCCTAAGTTATTCTATTTCCACATAGTTTATTTTCATGAGCTGTGCTTATGAAAATAGAGATATTATATTTACAGAAGCAAAGTGGGGTGTTTTATGTATAACCTACTTAAGTCATTTGAATTTGAATGAATACACGCTTGTGCGGTAATGCCACATGTAAAAGTGTGTGGTGAATTATTAGGTCTGTGTGTTTTGTCTGTTACCAAAAAATTACCTTTTATTGTGATTTCTGTATTTGGTATGGAAAACTACTCATTGATGATTATTTTGACTCGGAGTATTTTCCTCTTTTTAAATACATGAGCAGCGAAGTTCGTGAATGTCTGAAACTTGACCAGGATCATAAAAGGTGTTTCGCACACTATAAACAAGTGAAGAAACTGAATAAGCTAATCGAGTCAGCTGAAGAGCTCATCAGAGATGGCAGGTAAGAATACGCTTGTGTGCACCGTGCAGCCTCCCTGGTATGTCTTTCCTGGGCCCAGGAGAACAGTTGAACTGCTGGCTCTTTTACTCCTTAGCCTTGGAGAACAGAATATCCTAGAAAGCACTGGGCCTTGGCAGAACTACTACAACTGTACATTTTTTTAATACAGAAGAATATAAGTAATAGTAACTGCATAGTATTCTTACCAGCAGTTTTATTTATATTTCACCAAATATTTCTTGAGTATCTCCTCTATCAGGCATTGACAATGTACTGGGGGTGCAGAAATGAATATGACATGGTTTTTGGTCTAAAGAACCCTCTAGATGAGGGTGGGAGACAGACATATAAATTATTAAAAGATAATGTGGTATCTAGAGTGATAGAGGTGTATACAGAGTATATAGAGATTTTCTTGCGGTATAGGATTCTGGGTTAACAGTCCTTTGGTTACAGCACCTGAAAAATATTGTACCACTTTTGTGGCCTCCATGGTTTCTGAAGAGGGATCCATTGTCATTCTAATGGTCTTCGCCCTAAAATTGACGCATTTTCCTCTGACTGCTTTCAAGATTTTCTATCTTTTTTTTTTTATTAAAGATTTTATTTATTGACAGAGAGAGACACAGCGAGAGAGGGAACACAAGCAGGGGGAGTGGGAGAGGGAGGAGCAGGGAGCCCGATGTGGGACTCGATCCCAGGGTCCTGGAATCTGAGCCGAAGGCAGACGCTTAACTGACTGAGCCAAGATTTTTTGTTTGTTTCATTTATATATTTTGTGCCCCTCAAGATTTTTGTCTTGAGTATTCAGAAATTTAATTGTGATGTATCTTGGTGTGGATATCTTTGTTTTTTATCCTATTTGGAGTTTACTTAGCTTCTAGAATATGTAGGTTTATCAAATTTGAGAAGTTTCAGCTATTCTTTCTTTTTTTTTTTTTTTTAAGATTTTTATTTATTTATTAGAGAGCAAGAGGGAGAAGGTCAGAGGGAGAAGCAGACTTCCCGCAGAGCCGGGAGTCCGATGTGGGACTCGATCCCGGGACTCCGGGATCATGACCTGAGCCGAAGGCAGTTGCTCAACCAACTGAGCCACCCAGGCGCCCCTCAGCTATTATTTCTTGAAGTACTTTTTCAGGCTTCTCTTTTCCATCTTAGATTCCAATTGACAGAAGTATTAGCTCTTCCGTTTTAGCTCCTCAGGTGCTTGAGGCTCTCCTCATTTTTCTTATTAGCTCACTTTCTGATCAGATTTGGTCATTTTTTTATCATTCCAGTTCACTGACTCTTTTCTCTGTCACCTCCATTCTACTGTTGAAGCACATTCAACGAACTTTTTATTTGGGTTTTCCTATTTTTCAGTTCTAATAATCAAGTTCCATTTGATTATTCTTGTATCTCTTCTGTTACTTAGCCAAGGCCGTCTGTTGCTTTCATTTGCTTTAAGCACGTTTGTCACTGCTGCTATTTCCATGGCTGCTGTAAGATCTTTGTTAGATAATTCTAACATCTGTCCTTTTGGGGTTGGAATTACATTTTCTCATTCAGTTTGAGATCTTATTGTTTCTTGGTATGCTGAGTGGTTTTTTTTTTTTTTTAATGTCATTTCTTTTTTTTTTAGATTTTATTTATTCATTTAACAGAGAGAGAACACAAGCAGGCAGAGAGGCAGGCAGAGGCAGAGAGAGGAGCAGGCTCCCTGTGGAGCAAGGAGCCCGACGCGGGACTCGATCCTAAGACTCCGGGATCACGACCCGAGCCAAAGGCAGTTGTTTAACCAACTGAGCCACCCAGGCATCCCTGCTGAGTGGTTTTTAATCAAAACCTGGGCACTTTGATTTTGTAAGACTGTTCTTTAAAACTTCTGTTTTGGCTGTTTTTTTCTGACATTGTTCTAGCAAAGCAAGGGCGGGCATTGCATTGTAACTGTCTGGGAGGTAGAAGTTTCCCACTTGACCTTTGATGATACTTGAGGTGTGGGGCTTCTCACTGTTGCTTGGAGCAGGCGAGAGTTCTGGGGACTTTCCAGCAATGGATGAAAGTCCTGGCTCCCCGCTTGGCCTTCTCTGTACCGCCTTGGTGCCGGACACCTCGGCAGGAGGTCGAGGCTGCCCACTTGACCCGCCGGCACTGGCAGGGGTGAGGCTTTACTTTCTTCCGGGGTGTCTGGCTGTGCTAGCGCTCTCGTCAAAGTTCTCCATCTTGCGAGGCTGCCCTTCCCAGGTCTTTTGGCTTGAGAGCAGGCAGGCTCCTGCTGGGTTTTTTGTTTTATTGTCTGCACCTGTTAGCGTTTCTGGGTTGCTGGCTGCTTCAGCTCCAAGTCTGGGGTATGGGAAGCAAAAAGAAAAAAAGAAAATCCAGAAAGTTTACCGTATTATGTCTCCTCAGGTCCTAAGGTCCCTAGCTGGGTTTTTTTTTTTTTTTCGTTCAAGTTTTACTATTGTTTTAATTAGTGAAACAAAATCAACATAAGTCAAATTATGTGCAACAATGTTTTTAACTGATGTAAGAGGTAAATATGAATTTTATATGACAAAATGTCATACTCGTATTACTATAACACATTTCCAATAATTTGACAATTATCTTTCAAAAACTTTTCCCCAAGTTCTAAGTATGCAAATTGGAAGTTAACTCTGCACATGCATATCTATCTTCTTACCCAGTTTTGTGTGAAGAGCCTGAAGAGTTCAGGTCTAACCAAGATATTGATGATGAACATGAGAATTCTCTCCTCCCCACCTCTAAGCTTCCAGCCCCGTAACTACAGCTGCCTGCCCAGACAGGTCAGAAAGAGTGACACAAGTGCCCAGTGTAGAATTAACAAGTATACTAGATTTGTATTATCATCTATATAACTTTATGATTTGTATGCATAAAACAAAAGCATATCAGCATTAAAAAAGCATAGCATTTGGGATTAGTTCAGTCTAAATGTGCCATCCTCAAATGGTCTACCTTCTCTCCTTTCTGAGTCTTTTCATATTTTTACAAATATGTAATGTCTAGGGTATTTTATTTTAATTGTACCTAGTTGGAGGAACTGGGGAAAGTACTTTTGCTTCACTTTCCCAGAAGCTAGTTGTTTTTTTTAAGTGAAGTGCAGTTATTTTCTAATTGAACTTTTTATTTTGAGCTAATTATAGTTTCAGATGTAGTTGTAAGAAGTAAAGTGAGGTTTTGTATTCTCTGTATAGTTTCCTACAGTTGTTGGATCATCTTGGAAAATTATAGAACAATATCTCAGCTACGACTTCGATATTGATAGCTTCTGTTTTAAATGTTATATTTAGGCATGCCTGGGTGGCTCAGTTGGTTAAGCATCTGACTTTGGCTCAGGTCATGATCCCAGGGTCCTGGGATCGAGTCCTACATGGGGCTCCTTGATCAGCAGGAGTCTGTTTCTCCCTCACCCTCTGCCCCTCCCCACTGCTTGTGCTCTCACTCTCTCTGACAAATAAAATATTTTTAAAAAATGTTGTATTTATTTTGTCTGTGTTTTAATACATCAGCATTTAAATGTGAAGATTGTGATGCATTTTGGGAATAATGTGCCACAATAGTATAAAAATATATCTTTTAGTTTGCCCTTACTAAGGAAAGTAACTTTGTGTATAACATGGCTAATACTTTTCACTAGTTTTTTAAAAAAATGCTGAAATAGCTTTTATTGTTCTTAGAAAGCTGGGAATTTAAGCAGTTTCCTTCTGAAAGGAACTACATTATACTTAGCTGTGAATATTGACATTCGTTATATAAGATGACATGTAGCTAATGGGCTCTGTTATTTCATGAAGGGGTATAGTGACCAAGAAATAAAACCTGATCTCTTTTGCTGAAAATGCTCTGTGTAAATCAGACTTAACGAAGTGTTTTACTCATTTTCAAAATCTTGAGCATTTTTCTGTAAAGAAATTCTTCAGTTTGGTATCCACAAGTATGCTTTGATTTGTACACACACATTTTCTGTGGTCATGTGTTTTATCTCCTAACTTTTGCTGGCAGAGGCACCTTCTTCGCCGCTGTAGATTAATTCTGCTCATTCAGGTGAATTGATTAACATATAGTGAAGAGTAGGGGGTCCTTTCTTAGCTCCCGAAATAGAATTTCATTGTTACTCGTCATGATTTGCTCACTCATAGATACACGGATGCAACCAGCAAGTATGAATCGGTCATGAAAACAGAGCCAAGTGTTTCTGAGTATACGATTCGTTCAAAAGAAAGGATTTGCCACTGCTTTTCTAAGGTAACAGTTGATTGCTTCCCAGAAATGTAAAAACTTAATATATGGAATAACAACGATAAATCCTTTTCTCACATTTATCTGTAGGATGAGAAGCCTGTTGAAGCTATTCGAGTATGTTCCGAAGTCTTACAGGTGGAGCCTGACAATGTGAATGCTCTGAAAGATCGAGCAGAGGCCTATTTAATAGAGGAAATGTATGATGAAGGTAAATCTTTAAGGAGTTTGATTTGCAGTATCTGAAAGTTGAT
>CM052810.1:12736092-12754681 GCA_028533885.1 Nasua narica | reverse complement strand
TATATATATATATACACGTCATATGTGCCTAAATATAAAATGATCATCTGTGACCACTGAGCTGTTCAGTAGCGTTAGGATAGTCGCTTATCCTACTTTGTTCAGGTTGAAGTAACTGAGGGTTTCCTGTTAGATGTTGTAAGGGTCTTTTTTTTTTTTTTAATATTTTATTTATTTATTTGACAGAGAGAGAGAGAGAGAGAGAGATCACAAGCAGGCGGAGAGGCAGGCAGAGGGAGAGGGGAAGCAGGCTCCTTGCTGAACAGAGAGCCCAATGCGGGGCTTCATCCCAGGACCCTGATATCATGACCTGAGCTGAAAGCAGAGGCTTAACCCACTGAGCCACCCAGGTGCCCTGTTGTAAGGGTTTTTTTGTTTTGTTTTAAGATTTTATTTATTTATTTGACAGAGAGAGAGCCAGTGAGAGAGGGAACACAAGCAGCGGGAGTGGGAGAGGGAGAAGCAGGTTTTCTACTGAGCAGGGAGCCTGACATGGGGCTCGATCCCAGTACCTGGGATCATGACCTGAGCCGAAGGTAGTCGCTTAACTGAGCCACCCAGGCGCCCCTGTTGTAAGGGTCTTGAATAAATTAATAAATAGTTCTCTTTTGGAAGAGAACTAAGGTGTATACAGTAATATATGTTAAAAAAAGAATCCTTTCACATTTATTGTTTTGTGACTTTTTCATGTGACAGTATGCTATGAACATTTAAGTATGATGGTTTTTAAAAGAAGTGAGCCTTATAGCCCTTATTGCAAAGTTTTCGTTTCAAATCAGGTAAAGCATTTTAAATTGAAAATGGTTAAGAGTATTTTTCTGGTGAAACTTGGCTTGTGGTACTCTTTTTTTCCCCTCCATTTAAGTGCTGAATATTTATATAGTAAAACATGCGACTATGAATATGTATTAATGTCATGTTAAAGTAATTATATTATGGGATGTCGTGATCCTGGATACCATTTTACGTGCACCGAGAATGCATCTGCAACAGTGATAATTCAGAGAGGTTTGTGGTACTCTTTGTGGGCTTTTTTTGAGAGAGAGAGAGAGGGAGGGAGAGCGTGCAGGTGGGGAGGGGCAGAAGCAGATGGGGAGAGAGGGAATCTTAAGCAGGCTCCACGCCCAGCGGGGCTTGATCTCATGTTTCTGAGGTTGTGACCTGAGCTGAAATCAAGAGTTGGCCAATCAAGTGGGTGACTGAGCCACCCACCCAGGTGCCCCTCCTTTTTTTTTTAAGACACACGGATTGTTCACTTTTTTCCTGCTTTTCAGAGTTTGAAAAGAATCTTGCTCCTAAGCAGTTTCCTGTGAGCGATGACAACTCCAGGTACTGCTGTTTGGGGGACGTTTTATAGTATAGTCCTTGGTTTGAGTGAGGCTTGAAATGTATGTAATCAAAATGATCTTCAAGAAGAGCCTGTTAGCATCCATTTCTTTTCACTTTTGAGCTACCGTGTCTACTTAGATTGGCCGTACTCTAGGAGTTTGCATTCCCGTTAGTTTTTGGGAGTTCATCAAAGGTACTTCTGTCATCTATACTTAAATCCTTGGTTCTAATTGTGAAATTAGAGAAGTTACAGAAGAATATAAAAAGCTTAGCCGTTAAAAGAAGGTTAAATCTTGTAGGCTGCTAGAGATAATTTGAAGATGCTTTTGTAACTTGAATGCTAGCCTGACTTGTTTTTTAAGGAGACTGGACAGCTTCATTCTTGAAGAAAAAGATGCTTAGTACTAATTTAATAGACTAGATCTGTCTTTGGAGTCTGTTTTAGTTCTCTGGATGTAGAGATCACTTTAAAAAAAGTGTTGGTGCCTTGATTTGTCTCTTTTTCCTTTTGCTTGTTTTTGTTGTTTCTTAAAATTCACAGTGAGTGAAATCATATGGTATTGGTCTTTCTTGACTTATTTCACTTAGCAATACACTCTCAAGCTCTGTCCATGTCATTGCAATGGCAAGATTTCATTCTTTATTATGGCGGAATAATATTCTGTGGTAGATAAATACTACGTCTTTATCTGTTCATCTATCCAGGGACACTTGGGCTGCTTCCATATCCTAGCTATTGTGAATAATGCTGCTGTACACATAAAAGTGCATGTATCTCCTTGAATTAGTGTTTTTGTATTCTTTGGGTAAATACCCAGTAATGCAATTGCAGGGTAGTTCTAGTTTTAACTTTTTGAGGAACCTCTGTACTGTTTTCCAGAGTGGCCGCACCAGTTTCCATTCCCACGAACAGTGTAGGAGGGTTCCTTTTTCTCCACATCCTCGCCAAATCTTCTGTTGTTGATTTTAGCCATTCTGATAACTTTGAGCTGATAACTCATGAGAGTTTTGATATGCATTTCCCTTAATGAGAGTGATTTTGAGCATCTTTTCAGGTGTCTGTTGGCCATCTGGATGTCTTTGAAGCAATGTTGGTTCATGTCTTCTGACTATTTTAAAATTGGATTATTTGGTTTTTTGGGCGTTGATTTTTTTTTTTTTTAAGATTTTATTTATTTATTTATTAGGAAAGAGAGAGAGTGAGAGAGAGCATGAGAAGGGAGAAGGTTAGAGTGAGACGCGGACTCCCCATGGAGCCGGGAGCCCGATGTGGGACTCGATCCCGGGACTCCGGGATCATGACCTGAGCCGAAGGCAGTTGCTCAACCAACTGCGCCACCCAGGCGCCCCGGGGCATTGATTTTTATAAGGTTCTTTATATATTTTGGATACTGATCCTTTATTGGATATGTCATCTGCAGATATCGTCTCCTGTTTAGTAGGTTACCTTTTAGTTTTGATCCTTTCCTTCATTGTGCAGAAGCTTTTTATTTTGATGTAGCCCCAGTAGTTTATTTTTACTTTTATTTCCCTTGCCTCAGGAGGCATATCTAGAAAAATGTGGCTATTGCTGATGTCAGAGAGATTACTGCTTTTGCTCTCTTCAAGGACTTTTATGGTTTCAGGTCTCACATTGAGGTCTTTAATCCATTTTGAATTTATTTTTGTGGATGGTGTAAGAAAGTGGTCCAGTTTCACTCTTTTGCATGTGGCTCTCCAGTTTTCCCAACACCATTTGTTAAAGAGACTATCTTATTCCCATTGGATCTTCTTTTCTGCTTCGTCAAAGATTAATTGACCATATGATTGTGGATGTATTTCTGGATTTTGATCCTGTTTCCTTGATCTTTGTGTCTGTATTTAGGCCATTACCATACTGGTTTGATTACTATAGCTTTATAATATAATTTGAAGTCTGGAATTGTGATGCCTCCAGCTTTGCTTTTCTTTTTCAAGATTGCTTTGGCTATTTGTGATCTTCCAGGGTTCCATACAGATGTTAGGATAGTTTGTTCCAGCCTGTGAAAGATGCTGTTGGTGTGTCGAGAGGGATTGCATTAAAAGTATAGATGGCTCTGGGCAGTGTAGACGTTTCAACAATTCTTGTTCTTCCAATCCATGAGCATAGAATGTCTTTCCTTTTGTGTCGTTTTCAATTTCTTTCATCAGTGTTTTATAGTTTTCAGAGTACAGGGCTTTCACCTCTTTGGTTAGGTTTATTCCTGGGTATCTTATTATTTGGGGTGCAACTATAAATGGGATTGTTTTTCATTTCCTTCTGCTGCTTCATTATTGGTATATAGGAACGCAACAGATTTCTGTGGATTTTGTATCCTGTGATTTTAATGAATTTGTTGAGCAGTTCTAGCTGTTTTTCAGTGGAGTCTTTGGGTTTTCTGTGTATAGTATCATGCCATCTGTAAATAGTGGAAGTTTTACTTCATCCCTACTGATTTGGATACCTTTTATTTCTTTCTGTTGTCTGATTGCTGTGGCTAGGATTTCCAGTGCTCCATTGAGTGGAAGTGGTGAGAATGGACATCCTTATCTTGTTCCTGACCTTAGAGGAAAGGCTCTCAGTTTTTCCTCATTGAGGATGATGTTTGCTGTGGGATTTTCATATATGGCTGATATATGAGCTGATATTCTGGGTGAGAAGATTTGTGTTCCGTGGGCATATTATATTGGGGTCTGATGTACTCTCTAAAAGGCTGAGTTCCTGTGCTGAACACAGGCTTGGAGGGGAACGAGGGCGGAAGCTGTGACAGCTGTCTAGGTGCATTATGACGACTGCAGCACAGCGGTGGTCGGGGAGGTGGGGAGCGGCCGTGCGATTCTGGATGGGTTTTGAAGGGAAGCTGATTTGGGATTTGCTAATAGACTTGGAGTGAAAGCGGGCCGCCATTTGCATCCGTGCACATCTGTCTTTGAAATGCTGCTTCTGCCCCGGGGAGCTGCGGGCAGGCTTGCAGCGGGGTCTGGTTCACAGGAAGACCCCCATGGGCCTCGCCATCCCGCCAAAGTGAGCAGTTAACTCACCCGACTCACCTGCTGGCGTCCCGCTGGTGTATCTACATTCTGGGCGGAACTGCTTTTCCTTGGTTTGTTCCAGGTCTGTCGTAGAGATCTCCTCGTGGTCCCAGCGGCCACTGCTTAGGCACAGCTGCGATTCAGCGTACAGGCTGGTTCTTGGCCCCATGGGGTGAATGGTGCACTGCCCTACACCCGCGGGGAGAGCTTTATCATCTCGCAGACTGGCCCGGCGGCTGCCTTAAAGTCGCTCCTGCTTGCTGAGTGCTAAACTGAGGATCGTTGGCCAAAAGAATGGCTCCCAAATCTGCTAGGGCTTCTACTTGGATGGTGGTTCTCTATACTTAGGTTTACTCATTAATATCCCGTTTGCTTCCTCTTTCAGAAATTTAGGAAATTTCTGGTCTGCTGTTTTCGGTGCTGCCATGGTTCCATCATCATCTTGTCTTTTCCGTGGGGGAGTGGGATGGAAGGGAGGACACGCCTGCGCTTCCCTTGTTTGCACTGTGCCTTAAGAATCGAGTGGGGGGGGCGCCTGGGTGGCTCAGTTGGTTGAGCAACTGCCTTCGGCTCAGGTCATGATCCCGGAGTCCCAGGATCGAGTCCCATATCGGACTCCCGGCTCTGCGGGAAGTCTGCTTCTCCCTCTGACCTTCTCCCCTCTCATTCTCAGTCTCTCGCTCTCTAATAAATAAATAAAAAAAATCTTTAAAAAAAAAAAAAAAAAAGAATCGAGTGGGGGGAATATGGAAGAAAAAGGATTTGGGAAGTTTTTTTTAGGTTCAGAGGACAGAAAATGAATTGGCTAATACGTAATAGTTTTTTACTTAATACTTCTGACTTATTCTACTTTTCATGGATGCTTAGTTATGGTATAGGAGAAACATAATTGGATGTTACTTACTTTTTCTTTAAAGATGACTCCTTGGAGGGAAGAATCTGAGAAAATATAGTTAAAAATGATCTCTCTCATTTATGTCTATAGGAAGTTTTAACATCACTGATATTAAGTTTCTAATTAAATTACCTACCTATAACAATGTGAATATAGGAAATAACCTATAATTTTATATATTTTCTGGATTGGGAAAAATGTGTCTACCTTAAGTTGTAATAAAAGAGTAGGATATAGAAGACTGCTTTGGGGGAGATGTTCTGAACATTTAAGAATGAAAAACATGTTTTAAATATAGAGTTTGATTAATAGCAAAATTGCATATGTTGAAACATTTTCCTCTTGTATCGAATTCCTTCAAAGTACATTTCCTTACTAGCTTGTGATATCAAGTGCTATGGGTATTGTTAATTTAAACCTCACTACTATGACAGTTTTGTGTACTTAATTGGAAAGGAATCTTATGTTGTCACTGAGTTGGGGGACTGTAGTAATGTTTCATATTAATATTTAATATTAATGCATTGAGGCAGGAATTAGGATAAAAGCTTGAAATGTGTGTCATACCCACCTCCCCCCCCTCGCCCCCACCATGGACCAGAGGTAGTGTTGGTTCATTTTTCTCTGTAGTTCAGGCTAATTTCAGTCATTCTCCCTTATCTGCAGGGGATACCTTCCCAGATCCCCAGTGGATGCCTGAAACTGCAGATCACATCCAACCCGATATGTTTTCTCTTACACATACATGACCACGATAAAGTTTAACTTATAAATTAGGCATAGTAAGAAATTAATACCTGATTAATTATAATATACCGTAATAAAAGTTATGTGAAAGTATTGTCCGTACTCATCCTTGTTCTTATGATGATGGTAAATAAGAGAGCTGATGTCTGTGTGGTGAGACAAAGTGAGGGAATGACCTGGGCATTGTGACACGGCATCAGGCTGCTGGTGCCCTTGCGGCAGTTTGTCAGGACCACGTGCCTTCCTGAATGCCTTCCAGGATTAGCCGTGGCCAAGACGAATCCTCAGACACGTTATCCAGAGAGATGTTTTTTCCCCACGGTGAAATGCATTAACATCAAAACTAGAATTGGAATCCAACAGTCCCTTTTGAGAGGTCTGCTTCTCGGGACCGCTCCCCGATTTGGGGACTCAGTGGGAGGACACAGGGCACTCGGCACACAGTTGTACTCGGGCTAAGATTTATTCTACTGAGAGGCTACAGAGTAACATCAGCAAAGGGAGAAGACACATGGCACAAGCTCCAGAGAAAAGCAGGTAGAAGATTCCAGAGTCTTTCTCTTTGAAATGCTAGGACAAGCTGTAATTCCTCCAGACGTGCCAGGTGCTTCCTGCTGGGGAAGCTCCTGGAGCGCCAGTGTGGGACATTCACGAGGGCTCGGCCGGCTGGGCACCTCCTGCCCTGCCGGCACCCAGATGCCCAGAAACCACATGGTCTGTACAGACGTTGAGGCCTGGTGAGCCTCTCTTACCAGGAAAAGGGGCGATCGCTCCTGAAGGCCATGTTCTGAGAGGCCAGCTGGGACCGACTTTGCCAGCGGGCCTTTCGAAGGGTCACAGTCTGAGGCTTGCTATGTTGACTCTTCTACATGACTTAGATCTCCTGATGCCTTGTGTTCTAGATACTAAAGTATCCTAAAATAAGGCAAAAGCGGTCAGGTAGATTGTTGCCAGACTCCCCATACCAGGACCGTGTCATCTGCTTTGATCGATAGCCTAACAACAGCAGGTTTGTCACAGTTCCTGTTGAAATCCCTTGGTGACTTAGACATTGATTGCTTATGGTTCTCCTTGCTCCCTTTCTAAGCCTCTGATTCTTCTGAATTGTGGACCTGTAGCTGATGATGCAGGTTTTCTTTCCCTGGGGGATCAGTTCATAGTGATGGAAAGACTGCTTTGTGTGAAGTAGGGATATGAAGCTGGGGCGAAGGGAAGGTGGGCGAGTAAACAGAGCAGTGAGTTTTACTGAATGGGAGTAAAAAGCTACCTGAATTCAGCCTTAATTATGCCTTTTATAAGTTGGCTAATGAAGTCGTCCCCATCCCTCCTAAGCTCTTAGCAGCAGTGGCAGGAGAGTGAAGAGGCCAGGTGGTGATTTGAGCGCCCATCTGACAGGATAAGTAGAGGTTATAAATTACAGTTTCTGTAACAACATTATCTTAAACATTTTGACAGCTATTCAGGATTATGAAACGGCACAGGAACACAATGAAAATGATCAGCAGATTCGGGAAGGTCTAGAGAAGGCACAAAGGCTATTGAAACAGTCACAGAAACGAGATTATTATAAAATCTTGGGAGTAAAAAGGTGAGTTATTTAAAATTTACATTGTTATTTTTAATCAACTGTTTTAAAGCTCATTATTGCTCTTTTTTCTCCTCTAATTCAGTTCCTTACTTTATGTAATTTCAGTCCTGGATTAAACCTAACCGTCTTTCACATCATAACCATCAGAAAGCTATTTTGTACTGCAGTGATGGGGGAATTAGTAGTTGGTGACAGAGGGATGACACTGTAGCACGAGTAGGCCCTAGCCTAGATTTTTTGGGAAGGGTGAAGAGGAGTGAGCTTTCTTTTGGTGGGACAAGAGCGGGGAAAAGCAAACTTCTTTAGGCCTAAGAATATAGTGGTACTTTGAGAATTAACTTATAGGCACTGAGATAGACAAAAGCTAGGTAAATCATACAAGATCCACCTTCGCTGAGCAAGGGAACCATCAGTCTTTCAATCAAAAGTCCAACCAGAACTAAGGAAACCAGAAGTAAAACAGGAGTGTGCTTCAGAGTCAGAGGTAGCTCTTAATGCCAGGAATTGTTATCAGGTAGGTTGGAAATTCGGAAAGTTTAAAAACAGGTCTGTGTAACTTTTTAAGAGAGAAAACTGTAAAGATCAAAAGTAATTTCTTCCCATCGAGATTCGGAAGCAGCTTTAATGAAGCGTATGCTCAGCGTGCGGCCTGTGACAACACGGGCTTGGATAGGAAAACCAGCCGCTGATTTGCCAGTGGGATCGTAACTGTCGTTAGTTTTGGGGTCGGTGTGTTGGGCACTTCTTAGACTAATGAGCATTAATCTTAATACTGCTCAGAAACGCCAAAAAGCAAGAAATCATTAAAGCATACCGAAAATTAGCTCTGCAGTGGCACCCAGATAACTTCCAGAATGAAGAAGAAAAGAAAAAAGCAGAGAAAAAGTTCATCGACATAGCAGCTGCTAAAGAAGTTCTCTCTGATCCAGGTACCCTTTGTCTTTTGAAGCGGCTGAGTCAGTGGTCGGTGACTTACTAGCTCTGTTCCTTTGCTGACTTGGAGGTGGTGGGCGCCCCCCGTTCTTGCAGTTCCGGAAGTCCAGGTTCGGGCCTGCCCCCTCGGGAGACCAGCAAACGCAGAAGCAGGAGGCCTGGTCTGACGCCTCTCTTCCTGCACAAGTGACTAGAGCTTTCTGAGTCTCAGCTCTTCCCCCTGCGACAGGAAAGCACAACAGTGAGGGAGAGGTTTTAGGTTCCTTCCACCTCACCAGATCAATGAGGAACTCTTCATACCAAACTTGGAGGAACTTGAGTAGGAGACCGGGATGCGAGGCTCGAATGTACACCCAGCCGGGGGCTACCTGTCCTCTGTGTCCCCTGGGAGTCTTGCCCTAAGTCAGATGTTCATTAGATTTCCTGGTTGCTGGAAGTGCTTTAATCATATGCTAAAATGGCCTGGCAAATGAGAGAGAAGGCAAAGAAATTAGGTAATACTGAACAACGTTTAGACATTTCCAGAGGGAATTTAATGTCACGCTAATAACTGCTCCTTTTTTATGTCTTTCCGTGTCAGCAGGAGCTATGCCTTGAGCTAGACCACTTCGTCAGAAATAGAAGGAAATCACATTTTATGCCCATTTGGCAAATCTTTTTTGAACATCTGCTTATGCCATGGAATCAAAGCTTTATGGTGCTCTGCTCTCATTTATAACCCACAAGCGGTAGAAGTGTACTTCCGGGGTCTAGCGGGATGGTCTGTCCCCAGCTCGCACCCTGGACAGGGGGTGGACGGTCACAGGCATCAAGAACTGCCTCTGCAGTCGCTGAAGAGTTCTTTTGTGTTGTTGCTTTTTCTTAGCCCCTGTTCTTACTTTAAGGAGGAGATCATCCTCTTGGTCTCTGAAGATGTTAGTCTGCCCTCCTGCCCCCGCCGCAGTGTTCCTCTGTCCCACTTGTTAGCGTTAGTCTCGGTCTCATTGGAGACCTTCCTCGGGACAGCCGTGCGGGCGGCCTCTTGGGCTGTACGCCCGGGAACCTTCCTTGCGCTCAGGTCCAAGACCGAGGCCCAGAAAGCCAGTCAGCTGCATTGCTGGGGCTGGGATGGGGACATGGCTCTTTGGTCCTTAGAGTGGGACTTTGGAGCTCTCCTCCTTTGCGGTTATTTTCCAGAGAAGAATTTCCTTGGGTAGATGCTTGTGAGGCGAGAAGATTTAGGGGGCCTGAAACTCAATGAATTCCCATTGTCAGCCCTGGACGTCGACCCTGTGTCCGTCATGAGCCTCCTCTAGGCTCGCTCTCCCGAGACCGAACCTCAGAGCTGGGTGGGAATGGGAGAGCCCAGATTTGTGTATCAGGCTCAACAGTTTTGATAAGAGGAGAGTCAGGAGTCATCCACCCTCCCTCCCCCAGGGCTTAATGAATACATGGGTCTTAACCTGCTGTGTCTTTCCTAGAAATGAGGAAGAAATTCGATGACGGAGAAGACCCGCTGGATGCCGAGAGCCAGCAAGGAGGCGGCGGCAACCCCTTCCACAGGAGCTGGAACTCATGGCAGGGGTTCAATCCCTTCAGCTCAGGCGGACCTTTTAGATTTAAATTCCACTTCAATTAAACCAGCTGTTTTTCTGCTTTTCATCCTTAATTTTTTTAAAGATTAAACACAAAGAAACCTTGTTCCAGGATCCTAATGAAAAAAAAATTCAAATCTTTTAATTTGTCCACAACCAAATAGGAAAGATTGTTTTATCCACTTTAGACCGGAGGTTGAAGGGTGCGAGGAGGCAGGGAGGTGAAGACCGCTTCTGCGTCTGACAAGGCAGCCCCTGTAAATGGGGGGTTTCTGGAAGAAGGGTCTGCGGTGGGCGCACCTGGGCGGGGCCCGTGCTCCCCCGGGAGCAGCCGCGACTCCTCCCCAGCCTCGCAGAGGACGCAGTGCCCACGCGGCTGAGCGAGAAGGGCTTGGGTTGTAGGGTTCGTAAAGAGAACGTCAACATTTTGAGTTGTACGTTCTTAGGGACGCCTTCGCTTGGGTTCTGGTCAGTCTGGTTGCTTGCAAATACCTGTTAAAGAGCCTCCGCTAATCCACACGCTTTTCCATCTCTGCTGGCTTGAGCGCGGCTGTCACAGGAGGAGGGACGGAGCCCACCTTTTAGAGAACCTGCTACCAAGCGCTCGCTGTGGCCAGGTGCAGACCGCAGGGACGGGACGCACGTGTCCTGGGTCAGGTACCTGCGCGAGAACGCCGAAGACCGCCGACACAGCTAGCCCTAAAAACGCGCGGGCCCTCTTGTTTAACACGAAACCAAGTAGAAGTGATATGTAACGTAGGTTCAGATAACAGAGCAGTGGTGTCACGTAAAATAAGCTTGAAGTACAGAATGAAATACTTTACCTGAAGTTGTGAGTTATACAGAATTTCCTGTAACAGGACAGCCTTAGAAGCGTAAAGTCCCTCAGTTGACAGAAAATGCCATGTTCCCCACTTTCAATAAAGGCGGGGCAGCATCTCGTGCGTCCTGGCCGACTCTCTTGGACTGTGGTCCCCCCCCCGCCCCCGCGAGGGACTGTCCGAGGCGGGCATCAGACGGGACCCCCGCCCCGTGACCTGCCCGATGCCTCTAGATGGTCTCCCCAGAAAAAAACACACGTTTACAGACCCGGGCAGCTCTTGCTGCACTTCCACCATCGAGACGGCGTCTCTTCAGGGGACACCCTCTTACCTTTTAAGAAGCGAACTTATTCAGTCTTTGGATACTGGTAATTTTTTCCCTAAAAACTGAGTGTTGACTTTAATCAAGAACATTAAATATTTCCAGAACTATTGATGCTGCATTTAAACTCTAAGAGAATTCCTTGAGATAAGAATTACTACTTTCATTCTGGAAAGGTTTTTTGTTTTGGCCTCAGAGCATTTTGATGAGTATGGGTCTAATAAATCATTTTTCTGAAATCGAGCATTTTAATTGCAGTGGCGGGAGGGGTCCTGGCCACAGCAGCCACGCACAGAGCCTTGTCCTGCCACAGTCATCCTGAGACGTGTGTGGAGGTTTCTCTAAACAGAGAGAAAAAAAGTCACATAGTTGAATTGAGCAAGACACCTGTGTGCTTTCTGCATCATATTTAGAAGTCTATTTCGTACCAATAAACTTAAGGCATTTTGAAAATTAGTGAATAGTTTGCAGCTTTCCTTTTGTTTTAAGGTCTCAGAATTCAAGCCAGTGCTGAAAGGATCTCTAAGGGAAATTCAGTTTTGTGTATTCTCTCATCTTAGTATTCGCATGACTCCATTTCATCAGCAATAGCGTTTGCCATTCTGGTTCTTGGGTACATGATGTCACTGTGACCATTTTGCGATCTAGCAGTGGCCTCTACCTACTTGTAAAGTGAGAGCTTTCACACAGAATCAGAACAGGAAATACGAAATCACTTGCCTTTCCATTCAGAGAAGATGACGAGGAGCCGGAGGGAGCCAGGCTGGCCGCTGGGAGATGCGTCCCGGGTGCTGGTCACATCGCTCGCCGTCAGGCTGCTGCCCAGACGGCTGTTTGCGTGACCTTGTCCGAATCGGTAATAACAAATTCCTGTTCCTGAAATTTTACTGTGGAATCAGTTTAGTGGCTGTAACCGAAATGCACGGTTACTTGCTGGTCTTCAGTGAAGAGAGGGGAGCTCCAGGGACCCGAGAGACCCGAGGAGGACGGCGGCAGCCGGGAGCTCCAGCCCTGCCAGGGGCTCCGGGTGCGGAGGGCCCGCCCTCTGTCCCCCGCCTGCTGGGAGAGGCCGCAGACGACGCAGAGCAGGGGACTGAGAGGCACTGGACTTGTTTTTGGGTTCCTTCCACTTGCCCGTCTCCTGGCTCTTGTTTCTGGGGCCTGTAGCTGTCCAAGAACCATTATGGCTCTTTCTGGAAAAGTGAAATCATAGGGGTACCTAGACTTAGCTGTATTAGATTCCTTTCTTAAACCCCTTCCTTGCTTTTTGGTAAGCTCCTGAAATGGAGTATCACTTGTCTGTACATCGTGGATATTTTCCACAGCAGCAAGTATTAAACTCAGCCTATAAACATGAGAGAGTTCTAAAAGAAGAATAAATTTATTGCCCATATTTGAAACTTTGTTTTTTCTTGGCATGGATAAATGGAAACTTGAAAACAACTTTAATAGTTTACTGCTGTGAATTGGATGGACATAATGCTAACTTTAAAACATCTCTTTAGTCAGTATTAAAAATGTATCTTAAATCAGTATGAAAACAACTTTTTGGGACTCCAATAATGGAATGAAAAGCTACCCATAGTTGTTTTTTTTTTTTTTTTTTAAGGGAAAAAAACATAACCAAGTAGGAAAAAAGTTAATAGAATCACAATTTCAAACTGGCAGCATTTCCTATTCATGGTGGAAAATGGAAGATTTCACTTAAAGGCATGAAAACGGTGAGAAATTGTGACATCTGCCATGAAAAAAATGCATAAGGTGCTTAAGTTAAAAACAGTTCCTCAGTCAAGTTGGGTTGGAGCTGCCTCCCTTTAAGCACAGGACGCTGGCGACGGGCCTTGCGAAAGCTCTGAGTACATCCGTGGTGTGACCTCGAGAAATCCATGCAACTTTGTTGAATGTAGTGGACTTTCCCATATTTATAAAGGAAGGAGGAAGGCGAATGCTAATTTGTCAAATAATATCCTTATTCTAAATCAGATCATTCCTTTTGTTAAGTAGCAGAGTCTGTTCTGCAATTGCAAATGATATTAATAGGTGGGGATTTTTTTTTAATGGATGATCTCATTTGCTGAATGATTTAAGAGTACCATTAGCCACTGCGTGGCTTTATGTATAGTGACAGGTTTTGTTGTACTCGTGTGCGGTGACCTCTTGCCTGCAGTGAAAGCGGAGTGTGGAGGAGGAAAAACGTGGATATGTTTGAGAAGTTAAGCTACTACTCCTACTGTAAGGCTATTGCTGGTTCTGAATGAGACAAAACTAATTTCATCCATCTCAATTTAGTGTTTTAATAAAAAAACCCTGAAAATTAAAATGGATCTCAGATATGTCTGCAAATATGGGTACTATTTTTATGCCCGTGTATTTTCACATTTAATAAAAATATTTATGGTCAAATCAGTATTTAATTGCTTTCAATTCATGAGAAGTCTACTTTCCAACTTTGCTTTGCATACAGTCCGGGTCTGGGGTGACAGAGTGGGGCTCCTGTGTGTGGAGCTGAAGGAAGATCTGAGCACAAAAAGAAATGGTTAAAACCTCTTGACCTTAAGGGCCCAGGACAGCTAGGACTTTAAGTGGACAGTTCTTTGGTTTCAATAGTATTAAAAATCTAATATTTAAATTGGCTTTGTTTGAAGCCTTTGGGTTTTATACCATAATTTGCACATTTCTGTAAAAGTCTTAAAAGGGGTTTGCTTGGGGTGGGAGAAATGCTGTTTATCTCAAAGTTCTTTTTTCAAGTAACCTCTACACCCAACATGGGGCTGGAACCCGTGACCCCGAGATGAGTGTCCCGTCTACCGAGCCAGGAGGCGGCCGCTAGTTGCTAACTACAAACCCAAGCAGCTTTCTCTCAAGTATTCCGCACACCCTAAAAGGACTAGAACACTTACGGAGAACCTTCCCAGAAAGCGCACAGTTCCCCAGTTCCGGACGCGATCTTTGCGCGGCCGGCTGCGGCTGCGAAACCCCCGGGGCGGGAGGGCGGCCAGGCGGCGAGAGCGAGCCAGGCAGATGCTTTCTCTTCCCAGGTCCTCAGGACTCTTCTCCGTGTGAAAGACGCCTTAAAGATAGCAAAGCACAGCTCTTCTGAGCGACGTGTCACCGTGTTAAGTTTTTCTTATTAACTGTCACCTGTTGACAGTGTTTTGTTTCCTGCGGTTTAATGCCTTTTATTCCCTCAAGTTCCTGAGACCTCCCGAAAGTGGAAATCGCACGATTCTGGTGCGGACAAAACAGCCTGTGCTCCTCCTGGCCGCACCCTGCTGCGCCAACGCCGGGCCCGGGCCGTGGCCTGGCACCAGGCCAGCTGCATTCTGGACGCCGCACGGCCAAGACCAGCGGTATCAAATCCAGCTCGGCCTACCTGTGCCGGCGTCCCAGAGCGGTCGCCCGACAGACCGTGCAGGACGCACGCGACACACGGGGCCGTCAGGACACGGCGCAGGCGGACAGAGCCCCGGAGCTCCTCGAGGCGTCATCCCCCACGTCACTTACTTCCTGACACTTTCCCTCCATGACATTTCCATCTGCATATTTACTTAAGGCCATTTATTCTGGTCTGGGAACTTGGAAAGGACACCCAGTAGGTACGGAAATAGTCACTGGCTTGGTCCAGGTTATGGAGACTTCTATTTTGGCCTTCCTCAGACAAAGCCTTCTAGAAACATTTTGTGGTAGCCGCGGGCTGTGGGAAGGTGAAGGGAAAGGCTCCGAGCAGGAGCACTAACGACTTCTGAATGGAAAGGAGTCTGCGCCCCTCAGACTGGATTCCCCACTGTGCGGTCCTGCGACCTCACCATTCCCCCTCCTCGGCAGGGTGGCCCGCCGTTCTCCGCCCTCTCCAATTTTAAATCAACACGAGGTTGATCTTTGCCTCTCCGAGGTTTTGGTTTTGAACCAGTCTTCTAAAATTTGAGTAATTTTTATTCCCTCAATTCTACTTAAAACCTTTTAATTTTAAAGTGAAATCATCTCGGGTGGGGAACAAGCCTGACGGAGTTGGGCATGTCCATGTGATCAAAGCAATTTCCAAAATTCAAGTAATTAAGAACCGCAGGGAACACCATTATTTCCCAAATCTGGGATCTTTGAACAATATGGGTAAGAGTAACCTTGAAGTCAAGAGGGTCCACTCGGGAATTTCCCGGAGAACAGAAGTTTAGGTTTGATGATCTGAGCTTTATAACCCGCCACAAGCCGGGAGCGGCTGTTTTGTTTCCAGGACCCCGCCAGACTCCAGGGTAGCGGCCGCCTGGCTCGCATCGCCCGCGGCGCCCACGCACCCCAAGCACCGCCGGGCCACACGGCCGCCTGGAAGGGGAGCCCGGCCCCAGGCCCTAGGCCTTCCTGCCGCCCCTCCCTCACCGCCACCCAAAGTAAGATTTTAACAAACCCACTGGTTCTCTGGAAGTGAATGGACTGCCTCAATTCTTCCAAGTGAGAGAAGTGGGAAAGACAGGGGTTGGACAGTAGCTTAGACTTGGTGGTACTGAGCCTGATTCCTCAGCACCTTTCATCCCTGGAGCTGAGACCTGTCCGGGTCCTTTGGTGAAGAGTCTCACTTGTTCTAACGTAAAGTTATATGTCGTTAACTTTTCTCTCCTAAATGTCACTAACTTGTTTGAGATACAGCAGCAAAGAAGAAAACGGTCTCAGCCACACTTTAGTCACTGGTGGATACTCAGCATCTCCTTATGAAAGCCCCTTCTGGGGGAGGGGCGGCGGGCGGGCTGCTTCCCGGGGGGCCGGGGTCAGGAGCTCGCTCCTGCCGTGTCAGACTGCAGTTCTGCCTGATTTTATCTGTCACTCCCGGCTGAGATGGCCTGTTTTCCGGAGGCATTCTCTCTCGCTCACTCACTCTCTCTCCTTCCCTCTGAACTTGAGACCTGGAGCCAACGGATGGGCACTTTCAAAATCTAACCTTTTGAATACAAGCTTCTGAGTGGCATGAAGACTGGATGGTCTTCAGTCTCATAGTCTGGGTTTACTTTATGCCTAAAGCTTATAGGTCTTTCCACGATAAGCTCAAAATCTCCTAATTCTTGAATAAACTGTTGACTGTTTCCTTTAAGGACGGGGAAAGCTAAGTGGATTATAACTTCTCGCAGAAAGTGTTTTCTTTTTCTTTCAGGATTTGAATTTTGTTAACGTTTGCTGTGGGGCCTGCACCTGATCCACAAAATGTCCACGAATGCCAGGCATTTCCAGCTCAGTGGAGCCGGTGGCTTTCTCTGTAAGGGCCGCAGGTCAGTGCCCAGCCTGTGTCCCCGACAAGGGCGGATTTTTGTATCACACAGCAGTCTTTACGCACTTAACATACAAATTTAAAACTCAGCCATTTTTATAAAAGAATCTCCCTATAAAGAAGCATCTTATTTATAAATCGGATTTTTAAATTTTTTTTAATTTATTCTTTTTAAATGGGCTCCACGCTCGACACGGGGCTGGAACTCAACCCTGAGATCAAGAGTCACACAGGCTCTCCGGACAGCCGGCCGGGCGTCCCTTCAACCTGGATTTTTAGCTACAAGCTCTCACCCATCTGGAAATGAGACGTGGACACTGTGCCCTTCAAATCACAACATACAAACCCGAAGGGGAGCATCAAGACCGCTTACATTATTCTGCAATTTTAGCTTACACTCCATGAAATATGTAGGCGGGCACCCCAGAGATGGTAGTCACGGGCCTGGGGCCCATGCCCCTGTCTAGCCCACCCTTCTCCCCACAAGATTCTTTTGGAAGGGAAAACCAGCTGACAATAAAGGAAAGCAAAGCGCCGTCTTACATCAGGTGGGGATATTGCCCTAAATACTGCAGCGCACCTCAGTTAGCGGGGTCTACACGGGACGCTTGGAGAGCTGCTTACCTCTCACCGAGCCCGGATGTTGGGTGAGTCGGTCCGCACCACGGAGTCCGCCAGCCCAGGCCGGGTCACCGCTCCAGCCTTCCGCAGCATCCCTCAGGATCGGTGGAATTCACAGGAATCATCTAGTGCCGTCAGGGCAGGCCACACCTGGAACACTGCATTTTATCACAGACAGATGGGAACAAGTGACAAAGGGAGGGTGACCAGGACAGCGAGAGCTCTTGTGACTTCTAATTAGGAATGAAGGAAGCAGCCAGGAACAGGGAGGCTATTTTCAAATGCTCCATGGGCCGTGCTGCCGAATAGAGGAGGGCTGGACTCATTCAGAAGAGCTCAACGAACAAAGGGAGAGACCTCAGGAGCCGGCTCTGGCTCACTGCGGAACTCAGACGGACCTGCCGGTCTCCGGGGCAGACGGCTCCCCACGGCCTGGCAGGGTTCCCAGGTGCCCCCCGCTTCGCTGGACGCGGCCCGAGAGGGGGTCTGCCACGGCAGCTGGGGCTAAGCTCCGGGAGGCGTTTCCCCCACCACACTCGGGAGAGCGCCTCACACAACCAGGAGTGCCCGAGCTCAGCCCAACCCTGTCGAATCTGCTTCTCCAGGGGACGGGGTTCAAATGACACCGAGGTCTCTTCTGTTCCAAGACCCAATCCAAGATCTGGATTCTAGAATTAGGTGGATGGTTTTTGAGCACTATTTCTATGCCTCTATTGTTAGTACACAGCAGGAAAACAAACTTCGTCTTCTTAGTTTCTATAAAAGTGACTACTTGATACTTCTTTTTATACTCCTTCTTTAAAAGCATACATACCTCATAAGCCCATGAATGTAATTTTGTGAAATATAGATTAGAAACATTAAGAAAATACAAATACAGCATACAATTGTATCATATCACTTAAGATAAATGATTATAGTATAGTACCACACTTCTTTCATTTTAAAGTAAGTTATAAATGGGCTTAATTTTTTTTTATTATTCAGAGGTAACCACGAGTCCTTTTTCTTTCTCAGAAGAAAAAAACACAAGAGGTTTCTCTAATTTTAAGTGCATTTTGCGATTAAAGAAACATGGATGCATGAAGAGGGACTACACCGACGGAGTTGGTTTGCTATGTCCCCATGAGGACCAGCTAGTTAGATTACGTTCTTCTAGTGGGTGATCCAGCAAAGCATCACTTTAATGGGTGAAAACCCAGTGTTTCAAGCAATAAAGAAAAAAATAATCTAGTTTTAAATACTCGATGGCCATTTTTTATATAACTTAACTTATTCAATGCATTAAGTACATGTATTTTTAAATAATATTATTTAAATTGAAGAATGTCACTGATCTTGAATGAAATTTCCAAAAGTCTTAGCAGTAGTTCTACACTTCCCCAGCAGGTGGCAGATTTCTTGTCATTCTGTCCTCTTCTGGAAGCCAGTGCTAGAGCTCATCATGCGTCAAAACTGTAGAAAAGGAAAATTTA
>CM052810.1:12720442-12735592 GCA_028533885.1 Nasua narica | reverse complement strand
ACAGAAATACAAAGGATCATAAGAGACTATGAACAATCATAAACCAAGAAACTGGAACAACCTAGAAGAAATGAATAAATTCCTAAAAACATACAACTTAATCATGACTATGGTGATTCATGAAGAAAGAGAATACCTAAACAAACCAATTACTAGTAAGGAGACAATTAGTAATCCAAACCTCTTGAGAAACTAAAGTCCAGGACCAGATGGCTTCACTGGTGAATTCTACCAAACATTTAAGGAATAATTAATACCAATCCTTCTTAAACTTTTCCAAACAATAGACAAGGAAGGAACACATCCAAACTTACTTTATATGGCCCGCATTAACCTGATCACCAAACCAGAAAAGAACACTAAAAGAAAAGAAAATTATGGACCAATATTCCTGATAAACAAAGATGTAAAAATCTTCAGCAAATATTAATATTTTAATTAATTTAATTTAATTAATATTTTAATATTTCAGCAAATAAAATATTAGCAAACCAAATTCAACAATATGTTAAAAGGATCACACATCATGATCAAGTGGGATTTATTCTAGGGATGGCTCAACATCCACAAATCTGTCAACGTAATACACCACATCAACAAAATGGAAGGATAAAAATAAGATCATCTCAACAGATACAGAAGCAGCATTTGAAAAAACTCAACATTAATTTATGACAAAAACTCTCAACTAGGTGGGTATAGAGGGACGGTACCTTACATAATAAAGGCCATATGAGAGGTCCACCAATAACACCATACTCCATGGCAAAAAGCCAAAAGTTTTCCCCCTCATATCATGAACAAGATAAGAATGCCTATCCACCCCACTTTTATTCAACATAGTATTAGAAGTACTAGTCATAGCAATTAGGGAAGAAAAAAAGGCATCCAAATTGTAAAGAAGTAAACTGTCACTATTTGCAGATGACATGATATTATATACAGGAAACCCTAAAGATTCCACCAAAAAACCATTAAAGCTAATAAATGAATTCAGTAAAGTGGCAGGACACAAAATCAATATACAGAAATGTGTTGTGTTTCTATGCAGTGATACCAAACTACAGTCTATTTACAAGTGCATCAAAAAGAATACAATACCTTGGAATAAATTAAGCCAAGAAGGGAAAAAGACCTGTATGCTGAAAACCATGAGACACTGATGAAGACACAAATAAATGGAAAGATATTCCATGCTCATGGACTGGAACAGTCATTATTATTAAAATGTCCCTACTATCTTAAGAAATCTATAGAATCAACACCATCTGTATCAAAAACTTTTTAATGCCAATTTTCACAGAAATAGAATAATCTTAGAACTTATAAAGAACCACAAAAGAGGGGCACCTGGGTGGCTCAGTGGGTTAAAGCCTCTGCCTTCGGCTCAGGTCATGATCTCAGGGTCCTGGGATTGAGCCCCACATCGTGCTCTCTGGTCAGCGGGGAGCCTGCTTCCCCCTCTCTCTCTGCCTACTTGTGATCTCTCTCTGTCAAATAAATAAATAAAATCTTAAAAAAACAAACAAACAAACCACAAAAGATCCCAATGAGCCAAAGCAATCTTGAGAAAGAATGAAACTGGAGGCATTAGGCTCCCCAATTTGAAACTGTATCACAAAACTAGTAATCAAAACAGTTTGATACCGCATAAAAACAGATACACAGATCACTGGAACAGAATGGAGGGCCAAAAATAAAGTCATACAGATATGGTCAATTACTTTATGACGAAGGAGCCAAGAATATGCAATGGGGAAAGTACAGTCTCTTCAATAAATGGTGTTGGGAAACCTGGACAGCCACACGTAAAAGAATGAAACTTTGCTCCATTCTTACACCATAATGTAAGATTAACTCAAAATGGATCAAACGCTAATATCTGAAACCATAAAACTCCAGGACAAAACAAAGGCAGTAAGCATCTTAAGATCAAATTTGCCACCAAAAGCAAAGGCAACAAAAGCAAAAGTAAGTAAGTAGGACCATATGAAACTAAAAAGCTTCTGCATAGCAAAGAAACCATCAACAAAATGAAAAAGCAACCTATGGCATAGGAAAAAATATTTGCAAATCATTTATCTGATTTATAGGGGTTAATATTTAAACTATATAAAGAACTCCTACAGCTCAATAGCAGAAACCTAAATAGTCCACTTAAGAAAATGGACAAAGGCTCTGAAGAGACACTTTTCCAAAGATGATATATAAATGGCTAACAGGTCAACATCACTAATCATCAGGAAAATGAAAACCAAAACCACAATAAGATCTCCCCTTGCACCTGTTAGAATGGCTATTGTAAAAAAGACAAGAAATAACAAGTGTTAGCAAGGATGTGGAAAAAAGGGAACCCTTGTGCACTGCTGAGGGAAATGTAATTGGTGCAGCCACTGTGGAAAACATATGGTAGTTCCTCAAAAAATTACAAAAAAGAACTACCATATGATCCAGAATTTTACCTCTGGATATTTATCCAAAGGTAACAAAAACATTAACTTGAAAAGGTATCTATGTCCTTATGTTCACTGCAGCACAATACCCAAGACATGGAAACAACCTAAGTATCCACTGATGAATGAATGAATGGATTAGGAAAATGTGGGGTATGTGTGTGTAAAGGGAAATATTATTTGGCCATAAAAAGAAGGAAATCCTGCCATTTCCAACAACATGAATGCATCTTGAGGACATTATGCTAAGTGAATGAAGTCAGAACGACTTCTGTGATCTCGCTTATGTGTAGAATCTAAAATAAAAGAACACTTAGCTCACAGATACAGAATAGATTAGTGGTTGTCAGAGGTGGGGTGAGGGATGGGCAAAATAGGTGAGGGGGTCAAAAGCTACAAATTAGTTCTAAAATAAGTCATAGGGATATGATGAACAGCATGGTGACTGTATTTAACAATACTGTATTATATATTTGAAAGTTGCTATAAGAGACTTTTAAAGTTCTCATCACAAGAAAAACAAATTTTGTAACTGTGTATGGTAATAAATATTAATTAGACTTATGTGATAATTTTGCAATACATACAAATAATAAATCATGTTATACACCTGAAACTAATATAAAGTTGTATCTATCAATTATATCTCAACTTAAAAAAGGAAAAATAAAGAATAATAGGTCATGACCAAGCTGAGTTTAAACCTGGAACACAGGGAAGAGCCAATATAAGGAAATACATTAATATAGTTTGTCATATTAATAAATCAAATATAAAAACCAGATAGTCACCTCTATTTCTCTTGAAGAGGCAGTCGATCAAAGCAACCCAACAAAGCAAATTTTCTCTTTTCAAATTCTAATTAGTTAATATACAGTGCTGAATGCAACTCATTATTGATAAAAACATTTATTAAAATAGGAATCAATGGCTATTTCCTCAACATGATAAATTTTCGTGGTCCAAAGCTATTATCCTACTTAATAGGGAAATACAGAAGGTTGGCCGGGGAGGTGAGAAAGAGACCTAGTACACTACTGTTATTTAACATCATGTTAGAAACATCAACCAAAGCAATTAGATGAGAAAAAGGAATATGAGGTGTAATATTAGAAAGGAAGAGGAAAAACTGTTTTTGTTTGCAGATAATCTTGGAGGGGAAAATCAAGAGAATCAACTTGAATATTACTATAAAGGAGAATTCAGTATGATCACAGAAATAAAAACTCATATGCAGAAAACAATAGTCTTTCTTTGTACAAGTAACCACCAGTAAGAAGATACATTGTAAGAGAAAATCCCACTCATAATAGTAACATAAAGATCAAATGTCTAGGAATGAGCTTAAAAAGATAACATATAAAACTTAGATGATTAAAATGTTATGATTCTTGACAAACATAAAACGAACCTGAACATATAGAAAGATACACAAGATGTTCTTAGATGGGAAGAACAGGTTTCATGAAGATGTCAATATTCCTAATCTAATTAATAAATTTAATGTAATCTTCCCTCCCCCAAAAAACTTGAAAAATTTCAACCTAGATTCTAAAGCTTATATGGAAAAATGAACAGGAGTACCAAGAAAACAACAAAAACAAAATAGCAATGAGGGCAGATAAGCCTACTCAATATTAAAACATGCCATAAATCTTCAATAATTAAAGGAGTGTGAAATAGGCACATGTACAGAGATCAATGGAAGAGGATAAAAAAGGTGCCACATGAGACATAAATAATACAGGCATTTAGTATACGATAAAAGTGGCAACACAAATATCTGGAATAAAAATTATTAATTTTTTTCTAGTATTAGTTCTCTAGGAAAAAAATGAGCAAAAGGACAAGAATAAACAGTTGGAAAACAGAAGAAATTACAAATGGCCCTTAAACATATGACAATATCCTCAACTCCATTCATATTATGGGATGAACTGTTTCCCTCCAAAATTTGTAAGGTAGAATCCTAATTTGTAGGCTTCAGAATGTGACCTTATCTGGAAATAGAACCTTTACAGAGGTAATGAAGTTAAAATGACGCCATTAGGGTACAACCTAATCCGACATGACTGGTACCCTTGTTGGAAATCTGCACACAGATATATATTGAGAAAACAAGGTAAAGGGAGCCAGAGAGAATGGCCCCCTACAAGTCGGGAAGATGGCCTGGGACAGATCCTCCCTCCCTCATTGCCCTCAAAATGAACCAACCCTAATGACACTTGGATCTTGGACGTCAAGCTATCAGAACTGTGAGACGAAAAATTTCTTTTGTTTAAGTCACTTAGGTTGTGGTACCTCAGAAAACTAATACAGCTTGCAATAAAAGAAATGCAAAAGTCATCAAAGATATGCCATAGCCTTAAAAATGACTGCCTCTTTGTGTTTGAGTAAGAGGTCTTCCAACTTTATCCTGTATACTTCCATATTGTTTTACTGTTTATAACATATCTTACATTTATAATTCAAAACTAAGTAAAAAATCCAATAATCTTTCATAAAACTTTTAAAAACTTCTCTTATTTTTACATATAAATATATAACATAAACACAAACATGCCATTTTTCTTTAGGATGGGGTCGATCGTATCACAAATATTA
Source organism: Nasua narica (assembly GCA_028533885.1). Lineage (NCBI taxonomy): Eukaryota > Metazoa > Chordata > Mammalia > Carnivora > Procyonidae > Nasua > Nasua narica. The sequence goes on along the minus strand of CM052810.1, from coordinate 12,730,535 downwards.
CAAATATTACTTAAAATATGCTGTCAGCAAAATTGAAAAGGCTACGCTATGTTTCATTGTTTGTGTGTAATGATGTTTATATAATCAGTAGTCTATTAATGGATAAATTATTTCTTATTTCTTTTTTTAAAGTAGGCTCCACACCCGGCACGGAGCCCAACGCAGGGTTGAACTCACGACCCTGAGATCAAGACCTGAGCTGAGTAGATCAAGAGTTGGATGCTTAACCAACTGAGCCACCCAGGTGCCCCAATGGAGAAATTATTTTTATCTCATTAAAAACGATGGTATAACAATAACAATAACAATAACAAACGATGGTATACATATATCATTTCTTTTTTTAATTTTTAGTTTTTTTAAAGATTTATTTGATAGAAAGTGTGTGTTCGTGTGTTGGGGGAGCGGCTGAGGGAGAGGAGGAGAGAGAATCTCAAGCTGATTCGCACTGAGCATGAAGCCCGGTGCGGGGCTTGATCCCGCGGACCTGAGATCAAGACCTGAGCTGAAATCAAGAGTCGGCCTAACTGACTGAGCCACCCAGGCATCCCATCATTTCTCTTTTATAATGTAAATTTGTTAAAGTGAATTGCTGGGTCAAAGGGCACATATATTTTAAAATTTTGTACATATTATATTTCCTTAATTTATATGGCTACTGTATGTAACATGAGAGTGCTCACTTGTCAATATCCTTGCTAACACCGGGTATTATTAATCCTTTAACTCTTTCCAATTTGATAAGAGAAACATTTCATCTCATGTTCTGTGCATTAAAAATTTTTGAGGTAATTATATAAAATTTCCTTTCTTCTTTTTCCTTTTTGCCTTTCTCTTCCTTCTCTATCTTACCACTTTCTCTTCAAAACAGTTACATCACACCACTGACGGAATCTTCACTGAAATGGTGTCTTAATTAAATTATTTAATTTATTAATTAAAAACACATGAGTGTTTTAAATACTGAACTTCATAATAACCACACTGGTTTTATGGAATACGGAAAGTTAAGATGAAAACACAATTTCATGTGTATGTGAGAAAGTTTATATATGACATTTTTATGTTTACATTTAACATTTGAATGTCTTGAAAAATAAAGCTAAGGAAATTAATAATTTTATTCTAAACCACTGGAAATAATTATTGTTGAGGATTAATATAACCCGTGAAAAGTCTCTAGCATGGACTGAAGCTCAGTGCTATTTTTAAAAAAGAGTAAAGAAAAACTGAGAGAACTAGGCACTGATGAGGAAAGAGAATTATGAGGCAATCAAGAAGTTTAAATCGGCTTTAAAGGAATAGTCAACACTGATTTGTTGAAGGTTTACGCAGAGTGATGAAATGGCCAAGTAACCACAGTTTAATCTTGGAAATGGAAGCCCATCGAATCCGAGTCATGCTCCAGCCCTGACTAAGGCCAGGTACACACGGGAAATCGCTATTCTGTGGGAGATTAATTTAGGAGATAGGAGGTAATATTTCTAGTTACTATGTAAGTCTTTTACTAAAACTCAGGGCTTGGATTTTTCCATTTGGGAAATTTGGTGTAATGTTAAAGACAAGCATTTTTTCCAACTTCGATTTTTTGCCGCTCGTGTCAGAAGGCTAATGTCGCAGCACCAGGCTCTGTGGTGACATGAACTGGGGAAGAGTCTCTATCAATGTTTGTTTGTTTTTTTAAATTTTTTTAAAAATATTTTATTTATTTATTTGACAGAGAGAGAGCGATCGCAAGTAGGCAGAGAGGCAGGCAGAGAGAGAGGGGGAAGCAGGCTCCCCGCCGAGCAGAGAGCCTGATCCGGGGCTCAATCCCAGGACCCTGAGATCATGACCTGAGCTAAAGGCAGAGGCTTTAACCCACTGAGCCCCCCAGGCGCCCCTCTGTCTATGTTTTTAATTTGAGAGCTTAGTCCACATAAAAAGGAAATCTCTTAAAGAAATTCTGATCTCCTCATTTAATAAATTCACCAAGAAACGAGCCTGTAATCTACTATAATCTCAGTTAATGCAGCACATGTTCCACATGCCACCGCAGAAGGATGACTTACGTGCATTTTTCTTCTTGTTTTCCAGGTGATCTAACAGTTGTCGGATCTCAGTGTCATACTCCACCCATTCTGGGACAATCCTCGCAGCAGCTTTTAGCTTGGGTTCTTTTGTTTTGGGATTATTGCACTAAAAGTTTAAATAAAGTTTTGTTAGTAAAAAACTATTACTCTTAAAAAAACCCATTACCCTTGTATGTTAATTATACTTCAATTAAGGAAAGAAGGAAGGGAGGGAGGAAAGGACTGACCATTGTGCAGGAAACAAAAGAAATGCTTGAGGACATTACCATGTCACTGGAGCAAACAAAAACGCATTTTGTAAAAAGCTGAGTCCTAAGTACTAAAAATTAGAAGTGCTAAAATTAGTTTAATAGGGAAAGGATCAAGTGAAATGACAAATCATACTTTATGTGAGAAGTGTTTAATGGAAACACCTCAATCAAAAATTTATTTTATTTATTTTATTTTTTAAAGACTTTATTTCTTTGTCAGAGAGAGAGAGAGAGAGAGAGAGAGAGAGAGAGAGAGAGAGAGAGAGAAAGCACAAGCAGGGGGAGCACCGGTCAGAGGGAGAAGCAGGCTCCCTGCTGAGCAGGACCCTGGGATCATGACCTGAGCTGAAGGCAGATGCTTAACCGACTGAGCCACCCAGTTGTCCCCCAATCAGAAATTTAAACAAAAATTGTTTTAAAAACATTCTGATGGTTAACAAGGAGTTTGTCAAACAATTCTGCAAACTGTTTTGACAAAAGATCTAATTACATGACCTTTTTGTAAAAGAACATAGGCTACATTAATAAATATTTTCTTATCTTTTCTTTGGACTCATGTCTGGTTTATATGCTTTATGTTTTCCACAGGCAAAAGCAGTGGTTAGCCTTTAGAAATCCCATGAGTTTCTTTACCAAAAACATTCATTCCCCTTCTTATGCCTCGGTTCTATTTAGCAACTGTGATGATATTAAAAGTCAGTTAACTGGAAAAAGAAAATCAGTTAACTGGAACTCATTTGTCAAAATATTGATTGGTGTGAAATTCAGAGTAGTTTATAAATCTCATGTCTAAAAATATCAACTGGTCTACCTGACGGACACGTGGAAAACCAGCGACGCGGCTCCCCAGTCAGGGCTCCACACCCACGCTCGCTGGTGGTGAGACCCGAACACTGCACCCATCGGTCCAAGAGTGTTAGGTCGTGTGCGTGTGCGGCGGCGGGGGCGGGGGGGATGTCTAGTGCTGTAAACACAGACAAGGACGACAATCTCCAAGGTTCCACTGACACAGGATCCATTCAAACTACTCAGCCAGCAACTGGTCCTACTATGGAGATCCTCGGGAAACTAAAAGGTTAAAAGGCAAAACGTGTGGCAGGAGAAGAGAAGGGTCTGACTGCGTTTGCAGGCGACAGTGCAGCTGACGAGGTCTGCTAACGGGCTGCGCGGGCGGTGTGAGGAGCGAGGTCACAGGGCCCCCCGAGTGTGTGGCTGGAGCCACGTGAGGGATGGAGACGCCACTGGCTGAGACACGAAGAACGGTGGCAGGAGCACAAACGTCCTGCAGTTCCACGAGCCTCCCCTTTGCTCCCTCCAAGGCATTCACAGAGGCTGCATCTCGGAACCCACTGTCCGGGATGTTCTCTCGAAGTTGCCACAACTTGCTTCCTCCTCAATTCCTGTGGGGAAGCTATGGTTACGAGCCATGAGCCTAGTGTCCTGATCCTTTCCTCACCAGATACTTACAGTTCATTCCACTGTGGATTTTTTCTATAGTAAAATACTCCTGAAGTAAGTGGGAAAAGAGGATTTTCTTCACAGAAATTAACCTTACAAACAATATTTTCTATAAAGTGAAGATAATGGAACTATTTTCTTTCATTTTAATTGTGTCAGAAACTGTTAAAAATACTATGTTTTCCTTATTTTCTTGTGCTATCATTTTTTCCCCTATAATCTGTATCAGTGGTGCTTAAACAGGGCTATTCTGCCCCTCAGGGGAGCTCTGACAAGGTCTAGACTCCTACTGGGTGTCAGGACTGGGGGGTGCTACTGCCATCTAGTGGTAAGGTCTGGGATGTGCTAAACATCCTACAAAGCGCAGGAAGGTCCCACAATTACGGATCACCCGGTCCTAAATGTCCGTGATGCCCAGGTTGAGAACCTGATTGAGACGGAGCCGACACAGTATCATGACATTCAGAAATGCTCTCCTTCTACCTTCTATACCATTAATTGTGCTTTCTCCTCTTCACTAGGCCATTTCCTTGGGGGTTTTCTGCACTCCCTTAACTTATTTCCCAAGAAGCTGGCCCAAATTAACATGTTATCTCATCTTGAAGTGCTTCTGTGGGAGGGATGGCTAGCTGTCCACCAAAATTTATGCCACCTTTTCTCTCCGCAGACCCATCGCTAGGCAGCAGCTGCCCCTCGGGGAATGCCATTCCGCAGCTCCCCTTACATCTCCACATGGCCACACAACCAATTCCCACCCAGGGAGCCACGGCTTTGAGGAGTCAGGAGACATCCCTTCCACTTCCTCCCTCCCCTCCAGAGCAACACTACACAACAGAGATATGATGGAAACTACATTATGTCCTCTGGAATGTTCTAGTAGCCACATAAAAATATAAAAGGAACAGGTGTAATACATTTTAATACTGTATTTTACTTAACCAAATGTGTCCAAATTATCAGTCAATATGTATTAAGTATAAAAGTCAGTAATGAGATGCTTTTACCTTATTATTGTACCGAGTCTTCAAAATCTATCTTACACTTTACAGCCCATGTCTGTTCAGACTAGCAACATTTTAAGCGCTCAATGGCCCCATGTAGCAAGTGGCCGCCATCCTGGGCAGATCAGCTCCAGATGGATACAGATGATGACAGGATCTCAGAGGATGAAGGAGCCCCAAGTGGACGGAGGCTGGTCCCTGAGTCGTGATAGACGGGCAAGCTACTCACTGACAGAATACTCACTTAGATCTGTACTCAGGTGAGGAGAAACCACCGAAATTTGGGGTTTTAGTTAGCTCATGCTAACCTAAGTACTAGAGATCCCCAGGAGACCTTCTGTCACTAATGTATGAGTCTCAACCTTTTATGTCGCAGCACAACCTTAACCATCTCTTAGGAGTTTCGTTCAGTAATGTTCTGTTCTTGACCTCTCTTTAGAAAATCCCCTTGCTTTCTTCTTAACAATGCTATCTTGTCTCTGCTACACCTCTGATTGAAACCTGACATACTGGAATGCTACTTTTTTCCTATATGTTTCTACATATACCTAGAAAAATGTCTATTTAATTGTCCTGTCTTTTGTTCAAAACTGTATGAATGCTAATATTTTGACAGCTTATTTTTTACTGAAGATCTTGTAAATAATCATCTAAAACTTAAATTAGCACAAAAAAACATTCTTTTTCTTTCTAAAGAAAAAGAATTGACAAAAAAAAAAGAATGACAATCTCTTATAACTATTAAAGATAATAAAGTATTGGAATGTAAGTTCGAGACAGCTGGACAATAAATTAGTTTGAAATACTTCACGTCTAGGACAGTTACACTGTGTAGCATAGAATCTGCTTAAAATTAAAATGAAAAAAAATTCTCAAAAGGAAGAAACACAGACACGCGGAGGATAATTTAGTAGACACAGAATTATTTCGGTAGTCTTCATTCGGGAGAAATACTGGCAGGAGACCCAAACTGGTTATATATTAAGATGACAGTTAAATCCATGAACACTTCAGGCAGCTCCGGCCTTTCTTTCAGACACCCCTGAAAAATGCCCTAGAAAATGCAGCAAGCCCGAGATGGCTATCCTTCGAAAGGCCTGCTTGCAAGGGTGGCCCTTGGCTGGTGTCTGGGAACTTGGGTTTCAGGAGTGTTCCCACCATTCCTGGTGAGACTAGTCCACAGGGCCTAAACCGTGCCAACCTCGTGCTTTATACTGAACCTGCTTTCCTTCTGGAGATCAGGAATTTTCAGTGTTTTTCCGTATTAAGTGCCTGGTATGCGACAGGCAGGGGGAGTGCTTGCGAGCGGCCGCCAGTAAGAATCCTGTCCACTGGGATCCTGACCAGCTGCCCTGGGACACGCCACCTCACCAGTGCTGTGGGATTCCTCACAGCTTCGGGGGTTAAGCGGCTCCCGTGGGACTGCCCAGGGAGAGAGCTCTGGGAAGCCCGCACCGGGCTTGCTCTGAACTTTGCCTCACACACCTCTTCCCTGGGCGGACACGGCTTTGTCCTCTCGTGCAAAGCACGGGCACGAGCAGGGCGATGTTCTGAGTCCTGAGAGTCCTCTGAGTGGTTCCTCAAACCTGGGGATGGTCCTGGAGGCCCCCTGACACAGCCCTGTACTTGGCCAACACAAGTAAACACAATAGTACATAACAGACGAAGCAGCAGGGTGCCACAGGGGTGCCATTCCGTCTGTACAAGAGAAACTATTCTCTTTGAACATGTTCACGTGTGCTTGCACGCAGACGATCGCGCACACACTCACCAGATCGATGGTTTTGGCTCTCTGTTTGGAGTCGTCGTCACACCACGTTTCACACCACAGCCAGTCTTGAGGAAGAGACTTAATGGCAACTTGGTAAATCATATTATTGGGAAGATCCTATAGAAACATGATTTAGGAGGTACAGAAATTAGGCAGAAGGAATGAGGTTGATAATGCCAATTAGATTAAAAACAGCATTCGCAGATCTAAGATATCAATTTTTGAGCTATTAAATACTTAATACGACCCCACTGTCTTGTGTGATGGTGAACCCGGGCGCTAGAACTACGCCCACAGCTGTCCTGACGTCACCCCTGGTGTCAGGGACGCAGCGAGGAGCCCAGACACCCACCACCCCGAGTGTCCCCAAACGGACAGCCTCACTGCCTCCGCCCACCCTGGACCAGCACACTGGTCACCCGCACTGGGCCCTCTCTCAACATGCTGTCACCACGCCCTCCAGATTTGGAGGGGACCCTTCATTTCCCTGTTAGGAAACAATGCTCCAGGCTTTCTAAGCAAAGACTGCTGGCACCTGGGTTAAAGAAAGTTTACAAAGCAAATGAGCCTCATAAGTGACAAAGACCTTGGAGTCCTGCCCACAAGCCCATGTGTGACCAAGCCCAGTCAAGTCTTTATCAGAGGAGATGGCCGTCCCCGGGTCCACGATGATTTCAGCATCAAGGGCGACTGTGGAGCAGAATGCCCAGATTCCCGGCCCACCAAAACTATGTGTTATTGCAAGCGGCTCTGTTTTTTGGTAAGTCGTTAGGGAGTGATAGATGATGAATACGGAGTTGTCGTAGGATTTGGATTTTCTGAATAAAGCTGCTACCTCTATTCATGCACAAGCTTTTGTATAGACATCTACTTTTATTTTCCTTGAAGTAGAATGACTGGTCTTAGGTTAGGAGTAAATTCAAATTCATAAGAAACTGCCAAACTGGTTTTCAAAATGTCTACAGCATTTTAATTTTTTTATTATGTTAGTCACCATACAGTATTCGATGTTGTGTTCCATGATTCATTGTTTGCAAATAACACCCAGTGCTCATGCAATCTGTGCGCCCTCCTTAATACCCATCACCGAGCTCACCCATCCCCCCAACCCCTTCCCCCCTAAAACCCTCAGTTTGTTTCTTGGAGTCCACAGTCTCTCGTGGTTCGTCTCCCCCACTCCCTGGCAGTAAAACCCACAAAGGCTGGACATTCTTAAAATTGTTCTCTGTGGGTAATTCCACAACCCCAAGACAATAAAAATGGAACCACCCAATGTAAGTAATAAGCCTGAAGTTAAAAGAGTAAGCCCCTCCCTGTACAGTTAGCTAATTTAAAAAATTTATAAAACTCTTTGTTAGAGGCAAAGAAGGGGGGTTCTCGTCCCCATCTGGGAGGAGAGACCACTACTCCGTGAAGTCTTTTAAGTAGCTGACTAGACTGGACTCTTTCTAACCAACCGGGGAGCACAGATTCTTCTGAACTGAAATATATACATATTCTGTGTATGCATTTGCCTTTCATGCTCGCAGAGACTTAGCACCATTATCCAAGGGCTTACAGAGCTATCCACTGAGAGAGGATTCCACTTAATATTGCATTAGACCAACAGACCCACTTTAGAGCAAGGAGGGGAAGCCTGGCAGAGGGCACGTGACCAGGAGATCCCATGGTCCCGTCGCATACTATACCCCCCAGCGGCTGCTGGCCTGACAGAAGAACAGAATGAGTTACTGAAGGCACAAGAGCTGTACCTTGGAGACCAGACCCTGCAAGAGTGGGGTGCAGCATTATATTCTAAATCACCAACCATTATATGGGGTGTGTCACCACATGGAAGAATGACATGGGTCCGAGGGGGCAAAGTAGAAGTGATCCTGCTTATCTTCACTCCCAGGGACCTTCCTGGGGAAGCTGTGCTTGTTATCTCCCTAATTCTGGGAGGTTCTGGGTCATATCATTAGGTTAAGCGACTCTGGAAATTAGCCGGATATTGAGAAAAAAAGGTGTTTGTCTATTAGGAAAAAAACAATGTAAGGTAGTCGCCAGGTGGGACCCAGGACGAAGGGAGTTTGTCTTAGAGATGAGAGACGGAGATGTGTGTAACTGATGAGGGAAGTGAGGAAGAAGAAGGTACAGTAAGTGAGCTGCGGCGTGTGGTGGGATGAAGAGGCCTAAGGATGGAAAAGTGAAGGTAAAATATGATTAGTTTTGAAAACGTTGAGCTAAAAGTGAAAAAATTACATGTAAGTCGAGACAGCTGAGGTATCCAAGACAGAATTGTACCAAGGGGAAAAAAGAGGCTGCAAATGTCAGATTTTGAAGTTTACAAGCAGGGAATCAGAGTGGTCTGGATCCATGTACTGCAAATGAGTCCAAGAACATTCCACCTACCTGATCGAGGTTTGAAAGACTGTTTGGATCTTGACTGAGAGCTTGGTACTGGCCCCGGAGCCTGTCTCCTGCCGCAATTCTCCTGAACTTCCTGAGATCCACCACATACAAGGCGCTGCAAAGGTGAAGAGTCTTTGGTGGCCCATGTTGTTCATGGATTTTTACTTCCCCCCAGTGACGGTCCACTGGAATGGGACTGACTTTGGACATCCCTGGGTCTAATAATAATGAAACCTTTCATAAATTTTCTCCCAATGTCCAGCGCGGCTTCCAAGGGGCCTGAAGTTTGTTATAATACTGTTAGGATCCACATCCTTGTAGAGTCACCTCAAGTTTTTCCAAGATATCATGAAAGTCATGGCTCTACAAAACAACAGCTCTGAAGACGCTATGCTCATTTTGTGACGTAACAAACCAGTTTATCTTTAGTGGTTAGGAGCCTCTCCCTAGAGTCCTATTACTTGGGTTTAACAGCTGGCTGAGCTATGCACTAACAGTGGAAGCCTGGGAAAGTCACGTGAATGCCGCGTGCTGCGGCTTCCAGGTTTCCACAGCTGTTACATGGGAATGACAGCATCTCAAAAGGTTGTCATAGAGATTTTACGGGTTAATACATGTAGAGCCTTATAAGAGTGACTGGCGTACCATAAACAGTAACTGGTTGCCATTACTGTCTGCTTTCTAAGAAATCTGAGTACTGAGATCTAGTAAGTTATTTAGTTACTAAAAAGTAAGCGTATAAATTTTCTTACCTGATATGGTATTTCCTTCTTAAAAGATGTGATGCCCAGTATCCTTTTTTCCAGAAACGATATCCATCCATTTCAGTGCGGCTATCACAAAATGGAGTATACCCATAAGGTGCTCCACCCAGATCGAAATCTCGGAGTTCTTTTAGGTCATGTCTCACAATCTAAATAATTAAAATAGTTTCTCTGATGAAGATTATAAAGTTATATTATGTTATTATAATAAGCCCATTTTATGTGAATCTCAAATCATTACCTGATTGTAGAAATAAAGAGAATTGTGTTTTTCTCACAGCTCTTTCAAGCAGTAAGGAGTTTTTATTAAGTTCGTTTATTAAGTTCGTTTTATTAAGTTATTAAGTTTGTTTTCTCTTGTTCTTTCAGGTGAAAAGAAACTGGG
>CM052810.1:12677099-12719942 GCA_028533885.1 Nasua narica | reverse complement strand
TGACCCCGAGACCATGACCTGAACTGAAACTAAGAGTTGCAGTTGCTCAACCAACTGCATCACCGAGGTGCATTTTTTAAACAGATTCAAGCCTGCTGGAAAATATCACTGTGTAAGTTGGGGGAAGGTAGGAGAAATATATTTTATGTGAGATAGAAAATTATATTTTATGTTTGGAAGTGCTTAGTTCATTACCTACATTTGTCTGTTTTCTTAGTTTTTAATTATAATGATTCATATTGATCAATTTGGACAATACTACAAAAAATAATAAAAGCTTACAATATAAGTAAATTCTAATACAGGATTTGAAAAATACACTTTTTGTCCTAAATATAAATTGAACTAACTTGTACACTTAATTTATATAATTTAATATTTATATTTTACTCTTCTTCTCTAAAATTCTGTGTTTTCAAATACTTTTTCCCATTAATGATTACAAAGGTATGCAAGGGAAAGAAGGGGAAAAGTCATAATTTTTGGATATATAAATTTTGAAATCTGTGTACTATAATGGTTTGGGGGGGCCAAATTCGGGACATTTTTTCCCTTAGAAGGAAGGAGAGTTGTCTGTAATTGCCAATGTTTTCAATTTTTTCAAGCAAGAAGAAATAGCTCATTTTAAATAACCAGCTCATGTTCATAGGAATTCAGACAACTACTTTTACTGTGACTAGTATCAGTACTTGTTTTTTAATTACCAAAATTAAAAAAACTACCACTTCAGGCAGAAGACTGCCCTGTCCCAGATAATAAATGGTACTTCTTGCGGATACATTTGATTTTCCCCTGAAATTCTGACAGTTGTTGGTTTTTTTTTTAAGATACTTTCTTTATGTATCCCATTCATGTCGTGTATTTTTATGTGGCATGGCAACAAAGATAATAATGAACACCAGCAATAAAAAGTGAGTCTCTACACTCAGACAAAAGTGCAAAAAAGTTTAAGTACTACCAAAAACAACAGTTAATCTTATTACCTGATCAGCATCAACAAAAATGATTTTGTCCACCGCCAGAGGAAAAAGGACATCGAGGAAAAGAATTTTGTAACCCCAAATGATCCTCTGTTTTTCAGTCTGTTGATGAAGCCAGCTGGGCCATCGGTACTGCACGAGTTCATACTGGAAGCCATACTCCTCAGCCATGTGAGGAATCACCTCCTACAAACACACGTACACACAGGTCGAAGAATATGCTCAAGGAAGAGAAAGTAGTTTTTGTTTTAGAGAAAAAAATTACCATTTTAAAAAGCAGAGTTTACTATAAATTGTTACAAACTACTTGGTAAAATGTCTAATCTACTTCTACAACTTATACCTACTAATGAGGAATATGAAAACGCTGACCAATATGAAAATACAAGCACACGTGAAACTATATATATAATCTAATGACATTAAGGAACAGGTACCCCAAATTGAACAGCAAGTTTGTATTTGATTCAGAGTCTTACAGACTTAGCGTATCTGACTCTGTTTAGGGCAGTATTTCACTAATACGCTGTTGGCTAAGTTTGGTTCATGAGCCCCAAACTGAGAGGGAGAGTCATAAAGGTGGGGGGAGGGAAGACGGGTTAGCAAACAGAGAATTCACTTTTCCTCCTCAGTTCTCATTTGGAGCTTGTTGCTGGTTTTACACCTAGTTTAATTTTCTTCCTGCTTTTGCAAGAACAGGGTAGATTTAAATTATGTTCCGTAGGGTAAGCACTGGTTTTATCTGTGACGTGAAATGCTGCAATTACGGCTACAATGGTTGCCGAGCATCACTATTTTGATTTCAAAATTTAGAAAAATACGTCAGGAGAAAGTAGAAAACCTCTCTAGTCAGCAAATATGCATTAACATTTTCACCGAGCACGCTCTAGGTGCCACACACTATTTTAGGGCCTAGGGACACAGAAGTGAACAAAACAGATACAAATCATGGCCTCCATAAGGCTTTGTGGGGGCAGGTAGAAAATGAATGAAACAGTAAGTCACCTGTAGAACACAGCGCTAGGGGAAAATCAAAAGGGGAGGGAGGCAGAGTGAAAGATCAGAAGGGACTATAATTTCGGATTTGTGTGGTCAGGAAAGGATTATTCCCTAAGTAGGTATAAGTCATCAAAGATTTGAAGGAAGAGAGAGATACGTTTTGAAAATTGGAGGGAAAGGATCTAGGGTACTAGTAATTTCTGTGTCTGACTGCTGGTTACACAGGGGTTTTAACTTTGTAAAAATTCATCAAAGCTGCACACTTAGGATTTGTACACATTGTACTTCACTGAAAAGTTTCATATAAGACACATTTTGAGGGAAAGGAACGAAATTCCCAAAAGAAGGAAAATATTATTTCAGATATGCTATTACTTTTGGCCACATCGTAGAGCAAGAACTTTATGCAGACGCGGCATGCGTTTCTACTGAATGGGATCACCGCCTGCTAAGAGAATCTTCAGAGGGTGCTATCTCGGTTTATGTAGCATTAATCTCCGTGTGCAGTGTTTGCCTGGTTGGATAACATCAAAAATTTGGTAACAAACTAGTATGACTTCTTGTTTACATTTATGCGTTCTTTTAGCTACTCCTCAGCGAGCACGTGTGGTGGCACTCCTGGGGGTGGTGGTGGGAGAGGCTGTGACATAGGGTTAAGCACTGGGCTCTGAGGGCAGAATGCTTGGGGTCAGATCTCAGCCCTGTTCCTAATTAGCTGCTTGATCTCAGGCCTGGGCTTTAAAGGACAAATCTGGCTCAGAGAGAGGTTGGGCCCTTTGCCCGGGGCTCCTGGGAGGTGACCTCTGCCCTTGTACTGTCCCGCCTTGGGCCACTCCGAAGAGTCTATGCGAACAGTGGGACTTACGGCTGAGACGCTGAGCCACAAGGCAGCAGCTCAACCTCTGGGGGGGCTGTAGGTGAAGCCAGCCACTGCAGCAGTCAGGTGGTCTATGCGGCCAACCCCCAGTAAACAGCTGGGACACCAAAGTCTGAGTGAGCTTCCCTACCTGGCAGCCCTCCGTGTAAACCGTTACAGGTCTGCTGGGAGAAATACGCTCCGTCCATCACCTCCCCTGGGACAGGACAGCTGGGAGCTCTCGGTCTGGCCTCCCAGAACCCTGCCCTACGCACACGCATCTCTTGGCCTTGCTCATTTTAATCCGTGTTGTTCTGCTGTAATAAACGGTAACCGGCAGTATAACGGCTTTTCTGTGAGGTCTTCTAATTAACCTCTGAACCTAAGGGTGGGCTTGGCTGCCTCCCGGCCGTATAGGCTGGTCACGTACTTCTTAGTCTTGCTTTTCTGGGACCAGAACTTTATGAAGAGCAACCAAATAATGTAGGTAAAGCACTCAGCAGGGTGCTGGCAACGGGGAAACAAACATGGCTGGCTCTTCTTATTTCTGCTTTTTCCACGGGTTTTGGATTAGAAGAGGAGCACTCCTTTGAACTGCTACTGAATGAGACCCTAACGTACATGAAATCTGATGAATCTGTCACGAGAATAGGGAGACACAGGGTACACTTTGTGGCAGGGGCGAGAGGCTGAGTAGGGGGTAACAGCGGCTGGCCATCTGGCCATTTTACATACCCCCCCCCCCCACAGCAACAGCCCGCTGTGCAAAGACAGAAGGGCCTTTTATTCTCAGAACCATCTAGCTATTTCCTATGGTACAGTTTTCACATTCTCCAGACACTCCTGTTCCAACCTATCTTTGTGAAATTATAACAGAATCTAATTCTTATCGACAATCTGTATATATCTTCATTGCCAAATTTTATTTAATTATATTATCATGAAAAATCACTAATCTTTCTAATTTTGAGTTTACTTAAAAATAAGCCATCTCCTTCTGTCCTTTTAAACACTTCTTTAAATAAAAACAGCACAGAATTTTTCTTCAGATAAAACAACAATGAATACCAAAGTTTTTAAAATTGATTAAACATAGTAATTTCAAGAGACTCATTCCGAAATTATGTGAACTTACAACATAAAGAATTTACTATTCAAACATTGAACTATTCTATAATAAAAAGATTAATGTACTCACTTTGAATGTTGGTGAGAGATAATTTTTTAGAAACCAGAATTTCACGGGTGTTTTGGTGTTACGTAAAACAGAAAGCATCATAATTCTGTATAAAATAGGAACATCAAACCCAGTAAGTGAACATAATAGGAGTTCACCCTATTTTTTCTAAAGCTTTTAATTATTACATACATATATATATATGTAAAGATATTAAGTTTGCACTACGAATTATGGAGAAATAGATAGCAGTACCTTCACAAATTATGGTCCTCATCAAGTACATAATGTGTAAGGATACATATACACAGACACGCCATGCAGAATAAATGGATTTTTTGTTTTTTCCAGTTGACTCTGAAATAGTCTTGTTTAGTTGAACTCGAATCTCTACTCTATGACTGTGTCATAAATACCAGGTGTACAAAGCTGCACGAGTTGAATAATCTCTATTAGTAAATTCACTGGACAGGTCACTTGTCTTGCTATGCTAGATCTCTGACCAGAGACGATACAGATCTATCTAAATTTCCATATTAAAATATCAACATATATTCAAATAGTTTTGAGGGATTCTCTGATATCCTTCTATATAAAAGGTTAAAAAATAGCCCTTTGTAGTTAGGAATTGAACTTTCCTCCTCTTACTCCACCCGTCTCTTTTATAAAATAAGGTATTTCCTCACCAGAAAAGGGAAATTTACTATATATGTTTTCTTTCATATATATTGTTACAACATATGTTCATTTCCTAGCTCTAGAACACCAATATTCCAAATCAATCAAACTCATGGAATTTCACTGTATTTTAAAAATATACTGCTTGGTGCACCTGGGTGGCTCAGTCGGTTAAGCATCCAACTCTTGATTTCAGTGCAGGTCATGATTTTGGGGTCACGGGATCAAGCCCCACACTGGGCTCCATGCCCAGCATGGAGCTTGCTTGAGATTCTCTTTTCCCTTCCCTGTGCCCCTCCTCTGCTCATGGTCTCTAAATGAATGAATAAAATCTTCAAAAAAAAAAAAATATATATATAGTTCTCATAATTTTAGGTGATCTCAGGGTTGTGAGATCAAGTTTCACGCCTGGCTCCGTGTTCAGCGGGGAGTCTGCCTGCGGCTCCCTTCCTCCCCCTCTTCTCCTGCCCCTACTTGCTCATGTTCACTCTCTCTCTCAAACAAACAAATAAACAAACAAACAATCTTTAAAAAGAAAGAAAAGAGCAAGGTACAGAACAACTAACGTCGTTACTACTTAAGTAAAAAGTTAAAAATGAAGAAAACATATTTGCTTATCTGCATATGTCTTTGACAAGCTAGGAAAATACTACTGGTTTCTTGTTGGAAGGAGACTGGGAAAAAACAGGTGGATTATTTCACTGTGCATTTATTCTTCTGAACTCTTGAAATTCTTTTTGAACCATGTATTACTTTTCAAAGCATTAGATAAAAAATATACCTACCTTAAAAAGCGTTCATATAAATGGCCAGAAGCAACTGAAAATATGTTTAGAACATCTGCTTCCTTTTTGTCTTTTTCTTTATGCAACCTTCTTGTGAAACTTGGAATAAGAAAGTATTGACAGTTTCTTAATATGGATTTGTATACTTTCCATACCTACATACTAAATTTAATATGCAGTAAAATCAGGAAAGCCTCTCAAAATAAGCCCTATCTCATACACAAAAGTGACTGAATCTTTCACTTGGGGTATTCATAATGTATAATTTTTTTTCTTCCTAGGTAAAAAATTTTATTAAATTTTAAATTTTTACATGCACAGTTAGAACAACTAAAATTTGGAAAAGAACAAACTATAATCACTATAGATATATTTTGCCAAATAGAGGACTTATTATGACAGCATTTTTCAAATCTTTTCTTAATTTCCCAAATAAAAAAAATACAGTTGATACTCCCCAGCTATGATTAAACTTAAGATAAACAAGTGAAAGCATTATATTATACACAGTATTTACGTGTCTGGAGGAGTTACCGTCCCAAACGTGCACCTTTTCCTTTCCTAACCAGTATTTGCTTCTGGGACCTTCTGTACAGCAAGTGGCTGAGCTACTGTCCGAGGGTCACCTGTGTTCATTCTTGTCTCCACCTTCCCGTTTTAGTGGAAACTAATGGACAAACTCCTTTCAAATGCCCACATTCTGCTTCATTATCCTGTCAAACACGCTACCCCCCAATCGATCTCAAAAAGAGGGGGTGTGAGCCCTTGTCAATGAGTAACAGTTCAATGCACATAAAGGAACAGGAACACCATTCTTATCACACAAGAAATCAACTACAGAAATAGAGGCATAAACTGGGCACAATCCCAAATGATGGGAGTGCTTCTGATTGGCAAAATAAAATCTGCCCAGGCTGCTGAATCTATTTGGCCTAAAGTTTCTATTTCTTACCTTCGATAATCACTGGTTCTCCATCATAACTCAAATGAAGCTCAGATCTCTGAGCTGGACTTTCAAAGTTCTCTACAATGTGAATCTATAGTAGACAGCTTTTGCTTTTGCTCACCTCACATCCTTTACACTTCTAGTAACAATGACCTAGTATTGGGGGGGGTCCCTCCATTTTCATTCTAGGTCTGAGGTCTAGGTGGGATAGGCCCTCTCACTGGCTCCAGGTGTAGGCATATGACCCAAGCATGGTCAAAGTTACAGTGACTCCCATTTGGTACAAATGGCTAACAAATGGACCAATGAGTCAGCCCTGGAACTTTATGGAAAGAAGCAATCTTTTCCCACTGGAGATGGCAAACTTTTTCTTCTAAAACTTTACCTGAGGGGCGCCTGGGTGGCTCAGTGGGTTAAAGCCTCTGCCTTCGCCTCAGGTCATGATCTCAGGGTCCTGGGATCGAGCCCCGCATCGGGCTCTCTGCTCAGCAGGGAGCCTGCTTCCCCCTCTCTCTCTGCCTGCCTCTCTCCCTACTTGTGATCTCTCTCCGTCACATAAATGAATAAAATCTTTAAAAATAAATAAATAAAACTTTATCTGAAAGTGAAGGAGGCACAGCGACTAGAACTAAGACATGGAAGAAGAGTTTCTGGACCACGTCACCTAAATGCCCAAAGTCAGCTCTGCTCCTGGACTCCTCACATGCAAGCCAAGACAGTCCTGCTTTAATGAACTAAGATAGGCCCCAACCTAATTTATAGATTCCCGACTATGTTCAATGTCCCAGTGTCTCTGCTAAGCTGCGCTACTTCCTGTTCCTATGAACATACTCGACCTTTTTGACTTTGTACCTTCGCTTCATCTCCAATTCTGAGATCCTATCCCTCCTCCAGAGCCCATCTTATCCACACACTTCCACCCTTCTCCAAGGAATCTTGTCGGAGGTTCCTCTTCACTAGATACTTTGCTCTCAGGGTTTGCAGAGCACCTTACTCTCAGCTGTCTCAGAGCTCGTTTCCTGTTCTAATACCATTTTATGTATCGATGTCATCCCATGAGAGGAGAGGATCAATGCTCTGCTTAGATGTGTACCATCTTCAGGCCTGTCACACACAAGATTCCTGATGGATCTATCCTTCTAGGTTAAAAAATTCACTCGTAATTACCTTTTAATGGAATCCCACATTCCTTTTTTCTTTTCATCTTTATCAGTAAGGATATCCTCCTTAAGTTTGTCTGGCTTCTTTTGTACCTAGATAGCATGTAAAGGAAAGTCTTAGAACTGTGCAGCTTTAAATACTACGCTGCGTGGTTAAAAAGTGAAGTGAATCTAAGTCAGGTGCTGTGACAGGGCCAGGGAAGTATGCCGTTGCAGACACGATCTGGTTTCAGTCATCAGGTCAACCTCCTGTTGGTAGTTCTTCCGGTGGTTACCTCCACATCGCTAAGTAACATGCTTATACTTGTATTTACTGATTTATCAACTTCAGATATTATCTACTAAGCGTATCTGGAACCACAGGGTTTAGACATTTCTCATTCTTTGCGACAACAGACCAGTAGCTCAATCCTATCGGTCTTCCTCTCTGGAAGTTTTGGCAGTAATAACGTTATCATTAGTTCTACGCAGTGTCTTTGTAGCTTCAAATAATGCTTAAATATGTATTTTTTTGTTCCAACAACTTCAAGTTTCTTTCATATACTCTGTAAGATTAGGATACTAATAATATTTTTATCTTTTCCCTCCACCTCCTGCCTTACAATAGCTAAACTTTTACTCTAGCATTGTAAATACAGATAATACCTACACTTACTTTGGTAAAACCTAATTATAATTTCGGCACTTTGCTACATTTATTCTACAACTTAAAGGTCCGTAGACAGTGCTTATTCTGACAATGTAAATATTATTCACTGGAGAGTCTGCGAGGCCACCAGCACTGCATTGCTTCTGTGCAGTGACAGTAATGTGACCACTGTGCCCCTCATGGGAGACTCCTGATATTTTTTTTAAAGACTGTATTTCTGTATGTATGTATGTATGTATGTTATGTATGTATTTGACAGAGACAGACAAATCATAAGGCCAAGAGGCAGGCAGAGAGAGAGAGGGAAGCAGGCTCCCTGCTGAGGAGAGAGCCTGATGCGGGGCTCGATCCCAGGACCCTGAGATCATGACCTGAGCCAAAGGCAGAGGCTTTAACCCACTGAGCCACCCAGGTGCCCCAGACTCTTGATATTTCACATGGATTCTGCTTTCTCGCATTCCTCCAATACACAAACATTTTTTCTTGAAACTTTATTGCATTTATTTTTTTCTTGTGGTGAGATAAATTTCTTCTTTACCACTTATCTTATATTTTCCAGTTTATTATTCATGTTCATTGTGTGGAATTCCTGTCTTCTTGAAGATACTTTCCTTGGCTCTCAACAATTAACTACCTATTTCTTTCAAGGCTTTCTTTGCATTGGTTTTCAGCTTAATTTCACAATTTCTCAAAATACCTATCTTCCTCTTTCTTGGTTTTCATTGTCACTGTGCTGGCAAACTCCTTCAAGAAGGGGTGTGAAAAATCCTTTTTCTAAATCTTCACCCTTCAGAAGATAACTTTGTCTTTACGTTTGATTAAGAATTTGGCTAAAGAATCCTAGCTTCAAAGTAATTCTCCTCAGAACACTAAAGGCTTTGTTTTTACTGTCTTGTAACATCCATCTTGAAAATGAAAAGTCTGATGCTAGTGTTAGTGTCATTCTATAGCTGTGACCTGCTTTTTCCCTTGATAGTTATTAGGGTCTCATGGGGGCTGTTTTTTACTCATGCTAATCTGTGGACCCTTTTGGCATGAATATTTTTCTCTTTCCTTATCTGTGAAATATCTTCTCTCCTCCATTTTGTTCTTTCTCTGTGGGAGTCCTATTCATGCGCTGCTAGGGTTGATGGGCTGCTCCTTAATGTTCTCTTTTCTGCTCCCCTTTTTCTATGTTATTGTGAGACATGGATAGTGAGGAGACAGAAATGTGTTATTAAAATCAGCTGAAAGACGCTGCATCTTCTAATTAAAAGAACATTCTTTTAATTAGAATTAAAGAAGGTCTGATTCAGGTAGGACATGACTGTCACCCTCAAAGATCTGGTGGCTACAGTCAGAGTTCAGTCTGTTCAGTACTATAGACCAACAACTCAAATTAGAACCAAAACACAGAGTGAAAAAATTCAGCTCAAGAGAACTTAAACAGCTTTTCAGTGGTCAAAATAGCTCAAAGATGGAAATGTTCTTTCATGCCCCCAGCCTGGCAGAAATGGTATTTCTCTCCTGTTTACAGGACTAGGATAAAACTACCTGGAACACTGTTCCTACAGGGCTTGGGCTCGAGTTAGTACCCGAAGTAGTTGGCCTGGGTTTCATGGGGCTTTTCACCTGAAATGGCCAGAAGGAAATGTATTCAAGGAGAGACTGTGTTACTATTGAGAAAGAAAATCAAAGATACTACATGAGAAAGAGGATCAAAGGGAAATGTGAGCAACATGTATAACTGATCACAGGATAAAGAGCAGAGAGGATGTATGATGTGGGATGCAAGGTAAAATTTGGTGATACAGTAGTTTGGAATTTGGGCAATATGTAAGGTGTGAGCTTTGGTAGCCTATTGTTATTGGATCTTAGAAACTACAGCCACATAGTATTTCCTAGTTATCCTTGGAAATTAATTTCTACTTTAACACACTGTAGATAGAGAATATACTTGGTATGATTTCCTTCTTCTGAAATTTACAGAAACTTACTTTTCAACTAAATATAAAGTTAATTTTTAATCAACATTTTCTGTGTTATTTGAAAGACTGCTCATTTGGTGATAGTGTGTTTTGTGTTCTCTATGTGTCTAGGTCAGAATTTCTAATCTGTTCACATCTTCTCTATCTCTTGATTTTTTTTGGTCAGCTTGTTATATCAGGTATTGAGAGGTGGGTGTTAAAAATATCCCAGGGGCATCTGGATGGCTCAGCTGGTTAAGCATCTGACTCTTGATTCCAGCTCAGGTCATGATCTCAGAGACTGAGCCCTCCTCCAAGCTCAGTGGGGAGTCTGCTTGAGATTCTCTCCCTCTGGCCCTACCCCCAACTCTTGCACATGTGCTCCCACACAAAGAAATAAAAAAAATCTTTAAAAAATATCCCAGCATTATCAAAAATTTTAAATTTCTCTTTGAAATTCTATTTCTGCCTCATATACGTAAAATGACTTTATCTTTACTAATGTTGTTTTGTGTAATATCTCTGGTATTATTATAGCTATGCAAATTTTCTTTAGCTTAGTACTGGCCTAGAATACTTCTTTCAACCTTCAGTTTTATTTTCATCTTCACACTATATAACAAACTACAGTTGTATTCTTATGTATTAGGTGTTTTTTTTTTGCAAACAACATATAGTTGTAATTTAAAAAAAAGACAAAAACCCATTGGGATAATCTTTGTCTTTTAATTAGAACATTTAGTCTATTTATATTTAATATAATTGAATTAAATTTTAACTTATTATTTGTGCTTCCTTTATATTCCATATATTCTGCTTTTTTTCTTATTCCATTTTTCCTCTTTATTATGGCATTAATGGTTTGTCTCTATGCTTTTAGTGGTTATCTTAGAAGTTAAATTCATATTTGTCCTTAAGTCTAAAAGTAAACATTACTCTTGCGCTGGCCAGTATAAGATTTCATATGTAATTGAAAACAACACTATTTATCTTATGGCTTAAATGTTATTGTTATTTTTTTAATGTCATGTATTTTTAAAATCCTCCCAAGACTTACTATTGTTTTGTATATTCACTGTTCACAGAATTATCCACACATTTACCATTTTCTTCTCTTTTCATTCTTTTAAAACCCAAACGTTCCCTCTGAGATAATTTTTTTTTCTGTCTGAAGTACCTTTCCTTTAGTGTAAGTGTGCTAGTGAGAAATTCAGTTTTTTTCATTTGTCTGAAAATACTGTTTTACATTTCCTCTTGAAAGTTATCTTTTCAGGGTAAATTATTCTAGGTTGGCATTCCTTTTTTAATTCAGCGTTTAAAATATCATTCCAGTACCTTCTGGCTTTCATTCTTACTACTGAGAAATCAATGATCAGACTATCTATAGCTCTTTGAAGGTAATTTTTCCTTTTTCCTCTGATTAAAGATTTCTCTTTGGTTTTCTGCAGTTTTATCAGAACAGAGGTGTGAATTTTCTTTTAATTATCTTGCTCGGTAATCACTGGACTTCTTGAATATGTAAATTGGTATCTTTCATTAATTTATGAAAATCCTCAGCCATCATTGCTTCAAATATTAAATCTACCTCTTTTTTTAATGGGAGTATAGTTGACACACAATGTTACACCTACCTTATCCTCTTTCATCTTTGTCTGGAACGCCATTTAAAATGATTTTAATTATTCAATACTCACAAAGCACTTTACAAACTTAAGTATCTTATCCTTGTAACAGACATGTAAGGTAGGTTCCATTATTGGCCACAATTTATAGATGAGGAAAATGAGACAAAAAGGGGCTAACGAATCTGTCCAAGGTCATGCAGCTGGACAGTGGTGGAGCCAGGTTCAGTGCAAATACCAAGTCTTTAATTTCTCACTCTACTCTCTATGCCTTTTATGGTCTCTGCTGCATTATCCTCTTTTTAATGTCCCTGTTGCATTAGAAATACTTTTTCATGTCCATCTTCCAATTTACTACTTCTCTGTTTAGACATGTAAAAGTCATCCACTCAATTTTTAATTTGGGTTAGTGTATCACTCAGTTTCAGTAGTTCTACTTTAAAAAAATCAGATAGGCACTTTTTATAGTTTTCTGTTCTCTGCAACTGTTTTCAAGCTTGTCTTTTATTTCTTTAAATATTGTAAGCAGTGTTGTTTCAGAGACTGTGTCAATAATTCTAATACAGAAAGTGTGTATGTGTCTGCTTTCTGTTCTTTTCTGATTTGCTCTCTGTATTTGGATACAGAATCTTATTCCAGAGATAAACAGATGTTTCTGCCAAATGCCTGTATGACCTCATCAATCTAGAACTAGTCTAGTGGAAGTTCAAGGCTCAAGGTTTCTTGGACTATGCACAATACAAATTTGGGCTAAAAGATTGTGTGGAATAATTTACTAGGGTTCATCCTTACCCTGAAGCTATAGCCAGCTTATTGCTGAGAGGGTCTTCTAACAGATAACCCACTTTATATGGGTCCAGGGTTTTACTTTCTGTCCCCATCACTCTGCAAATTAAATCAAAATGATAGTTCAGGTGTCCCAGGATGGACAAATGTTCTCAGGCCAAGAGAGGCTTCTGTGCTTACTTACCTCACTAGGCTCTTATTTTCCCTTTTAATTTTGGTTTCGTGTTTCCTCGTTATCCTTATTATTTAGTTATTGCTTTTGTCATTTTTGTCACTTCCTTTAAAATGTCTCAAAAACATCACTTACCATCACTTTTTCTTTTCAGGGTTAACTTTTCAACCTGTGTTCCTGATCTCATCTCTAGAGCCTAATTTGTAACACTATCTGGCTATGGATACAGTAGATATAACAGACATATCCTAACTTAGAAAAAGTTGTTCCTTTTCTTCTATCTTTAAACTCTCTGCCTTCCCTTCATGAACTTAATCCTCTTCTTCCTTTCATGCCAGAATTCCAATATAACTTTTTAGGTAGTAAAATTGCAAAATCAGTTGTAAAATAATATTAATTAAGGGCAAAGAAGATAATTCTTAATACTAAGAACAAAACAGCAAGAGCTTCTGCCTCACACACTTGTACTTCCAGTATTTTGCTCTTGAAGCTGTTTATCACAACAAGGACATCTCCCTGGTCTGGTTCAGAGTCAGTTCCTTCATGCCTAAAAGCAGAAAAACATGTAAATGTCCACAGTCAACTCCAGAAAAGACATGTAATTATCATGGTATAAGTAACAGAATAAATTCATTTTGCAATAAGCATAAACATAACATCACTGTATATATATATTTGCTGTTTCTGTAGTCAATTAAGATATATTAAACACACTAGAATTTTCAAAATTATCCAGTTTTAACCTAATACAAATTAAAATTGTATAAAAGTAATTCATGAAATTCAATATTGCCTAACCACTGAGCAAGTCCACATTATTGCTCATCTTTGCTGCTATATACCAAGATTATCACAAAAGTCAAATCTATCATGTCTTTGATATATTACAGTAATTAAAATATGAAATGTTTTTGAGATTTTAAAATAAGTTGTTATATATCATAATCAAAGGAATTCTATAAGTCCAACAACTTTTCGATATTCAGCAGTCATTTTCAAATACCAAAATTTGAAGTGAAATGTGTCTAAATGATGAAGACTGAAAATGTGTCTAAATGAGGGTCACTTACATCAGTTGAATATTTCTATTTTATATTATAATGTATTTCATTGTCTAATTTTCAAAACTGCATAAGCAAATCAAATATGACCGCTCTGCCCCATAAATTCTGATATCATTCTATGTATAGTAAAATACATAAACTACTATTAAAGACATTTACAATAAAGTTGAATTTTGTTAAAGAGGCAACGCAATCGGAGTTCAAATTAGTAGGTACTTTGAGTTTAGTAAGATTCACAACACACACACTGAATGCTTTCCTAAAATGAAAATCTGAGGGGTTAGAGGACTATGCGGACAAACACAGGCCCTCGACTCCCTCTGTCTCCCAGTTCCCCAGCTGGAGTGGTTAAACCTAAGTGGAAGGTACAGCCACACCCACCAATTATGAGTAGGAGATAGAAAGGGTTCCAACGTACGTACGAGAAATGGCAAATTTCTTAAATTTTTCAAGAGCTTCCATAAATGTTGCTCAAGGACATCAGCAACTCTAGCCATTGAATCCACTGTCCCGCAAGAGCGGGGCAGCGCCCAGTCTCACACACACTGTAGCTAGACCCACACGAGACCTAAAGCAAACTCTTCCATCCAACCAGATGGCAGGGGTAGTAGTGAGGAAGACTCTTACTCTATTTCAGGCATCATTTCAAGCACTTTAGAGGCGTTGGCTCACTTGATCCATACAATCACCCTTTGAGGAGGGTACAATTAATATCCTAGATCCCAGCAGCCCAGGTAGTCTGGATCTTCCCAACTGCACTATTTGATCTTTCTAAATAAAGCTAAGCAACTAAAATTC
Organism: Nasua narica; assembly: GCA_028533885.1. Taxonomy (NCBI): domain Eukaryota; kingdom Metazoa; phylum Chordata; class Mammalia; order Carnivora; family Procyonidae; genus Nasua; species Nasua narica. The sequence goes on along the minus strand of CM052810.1, from coordinate 12,705,324 downwards.
ATTGCTCGCGTAAGTACAGTCAGCGGCTTAAATGAAATGAATAAGCTAATCAAGCAAGGAGAGGACATGGACTTCACTTAAAAAGAATTACTGCAGGAAAAAAGGGGAGAACGCAAGTAATTTTATATACTCAATGAGATGTGAGAGAAGACTGTATCTCAGTAAAAGCCATTTACCTCAAAATTAAAAGATTCACTACAACTAGGAAGCATTATTTATTTATTTATTTTTAAAGGACACATACCTATTTTTCTGGAAATTCTAAATATAAAAATGATTTATATTTTCGTAGAGGAAAAATAAATCACCCTGCCTCTCATTTCTTAACCAAAACATTAAAAACTTAATTTACACATAAAAATTTTAAAGTGGTTTGTATAACTTACCCAACTATTTGATAAATATCTTCAGATTTTCCTTCACGTAATTTCAGTATCCAAGCACCTGGGTTTGCTTTTAATTGAAAATATCCCTTTCAGGATGAGAAAAATATGATGACAGTTACAGGACTAAAACATCCAAGTGTTCAAAAATGATTCTGCCTGAACGACTCGAGAGAGTGTTAACTAACTGGAGTGAATAAATTCTATAAATGAATTCCAAAAAGGAGACTTGGCAATATCATGCAAGTATGATTCCCTTCATCTTTACTACCTTATTTAAGGATTCCATTTTGCTTTCTGGGAGGGTGTTTAGCAATAGCAGGACAAAACGGAGGATTTCGCCAAAATGTGTAATTATATACAATTGATGCAGCATTTATAATACTTACGAGATTGGCCATCACTATTGTGTCGACCACAACGGGGTTATGTTTTGTGCCCAGTGTGAACTGCAGGCCCCGAGGAGGCTGCTGTGTCGTCGTATCGAAGCAATGGCCTTCCAGGAGAAGGTACTCCAGCTCGTACTCTGCTGTAACCGATCTCTCCATCTGTGGGGAAATTCAGTCATTGTTCCTGGTATTAGTAACTCTCATAATTCAACTTCTGTAATAAATAAATGCAACTATTTTAATGTTAGCCAGTGTATTGTGGGGGCAACGTCAAGCCTTTTATATGAGTGACTTAATAGTTGAGTCGTTTCTTAAAGACCAAAACTCACGATGAGTTTTTTTTTTTCCCTTTCCCGTGACAGCAGCTCTACTCCAGCCCCATGATATATATGTTCAGGCTCACAAGCAGGAAAGAGGTCCTAAAGTTGTAGTATTCGAAGATCTCTTCAAGGCAGAGTGAGATGGGAAACTCCTCAAAGAACCCGCTTCATTGGCTGTTGAGCTAGAGCTCCTTCAGATCTGGCAGGAAAGCCAACTGATCATCATCCATCACCTCTCTTGTAATTTAAAAAAAATTACTGTTTGCACTCAAAACAGCACATGCTTATCAAAAAAAAAAACTAGCAAATAAAAATGTGGAAAAGAGGAAAAACAGAAATCACCTACAGACTAAACATTCCTATATGATTAACACACTGATTTTTCTCTTTTCCATAATTTTTTTTCTAATAAAGTGTAACCTGCTTTTTCACTAAATATAGCTTTCTATGAACATGACCCTGTCTCTACGAACGTCCTTTTAAATGGCTGGACATTCCAACTGTTTCCAGATTTTGCTCTACTGCAAATGTTGTATTTTAGGGATAACACTTTTTCTCTACTTCATAGGAAAAACATAAGCAAACATGAGAATAAATCAAATGGTAAGTGATTTTTACGCAATTTGGTAATTTTATTGAGCAGTTAAGACAGTAATGCTATCTCTGTATGATTTATGAGCTTCTGACACTTTTTAAATGTGTTTAGGATATAAAGTATTTGAAAATATTCTACATGGTATAGCTGCTTTTCTTTGTAATTACCACACAAATAATTTTAACACTTGTGTATAGCATCCCTCTTTTGAGTCCAGTTCTTTAGAACAAGAAAGAAGTTCCTTCTTTGACAACAGCGCTTGTTTCAACTTCAGTTGGGTTCTGGATCAGCTGCTGGACTCTTACTAGCCTAGTAACGAGCTCATATACTTCACTGACCTGTGTCCCCAGTGCTCACAGCATCATGCATGGATGGAAACATTCACGTGAGAGTCTCAGAATGTGAGAATATTACAAGTGAGAAAAAAGTTGTAGAGCTCTTCTAGTTCACTCTTTCATTTTACAGACAAGAGAAGTGTACACCACAGTGGGTGTGTAGCTTAAATATTTTTCTTTATGAGCTATTAGGGCAGAGTCCAAATATGTTCAATCACGTTGCGCCTAATAAAACCTTTATTTTATGTTAATGTGAAACTTTGTCCCGTCCCTAGAGTCGTACAACAGACATCAATTCTGTGCACTGACTCAAACCATAACACGAAAAATAGCCAATTCGTTTTTCAGAGTTCTTTCTAGTGAATATTTAAGTTTTTTGATAATTTCATGAACGTAATTTAAGTTAAATCCGTTCTTATTATCAAGGTTTATTTTTAGCAAGGATGGGAATTTGTAATCTTTTGTGATGTTTACATCTCCCTTAAGTATTATCTGTTCTAAATATTAACTGTTGATATGAGACATGAATTTAGTACCTTTCAAATAGAACTTTGGGGCCATATTAATATTTCTAATAGAAATATTATCGTATTGTTCTGTGGTTAAATAGTAAAGAAGTTAGCTCCTTTCTTTAAAAGAAGGGTAAGTTTAATTATAAAGATTATCATTTGGGTTTATTAATAATTATCTATGATGCTAAAATAGGAATTCTTTTAACAACTACATTGGCAACAGGCATCTAGATTACAATCCTTGAACACCATGTATTTGAACTACATGGGCCCACTTACATGTGGGGTTTTTTTTGATACATTCCAGTACTGTAAATGTATTTTCTCTTCTTTGTAAGAATTTTCATTATGTTTTCTCTTCTCCAGCTTAAGAATTTAAAAAAATTAGGAATTCATTATGAATACAATATGTAATATACGTAACAAAAAAAGTATTGACTGACTGCTTATGTTATTGGTAAGGCTTCCTGTCAACAGTAGGCTATCAAGAGTTACGTTCTGCGGGGCGGGGGGGGGAGCAAGAGTTATACAGGGATTTTCAGGGGAGGGGTCAGTGGCCCTGACCCTCATGTTGTTCAAGGATCAACCATATTGCATTTCAGAAGCAGCTAATACATTTTTCTGTGACTTCCTTTTTAGCATAGCCACATCCCATTGTCCTTCAACAATCTATTATTCCTCACTCCCTCTTTCCTGGGTAAACATCCACGACTGTTTCAGGTGTTTTGAGATCTTTCAGATACAGATCGAATGTAACTGAAGAGTATCTGGATGCAGTCCTCATGATTAGCTCTGAGAAGAACCACCTCTGAATTCCAGGTGAAAGGGCTTATCTCCCTCTAAGCTTTCCTCTAATCATTTGTCACCCTTAATTACGGCATGAATGCCGGTTGTGCCATAAACCATGTGAACAAAGTCCTGGTAAGGGAGAGTTTTTCTCCATCGTATTTTTAGGTGTTTATGTGATGTCCAGGGATCGGATGCTGCGAGGGAGGACTCGCATAAGCCAGTGTGCGTCACAAGTCTCTCATTCTGAGCCTCGGTTTTTCAGAGTGCACCTTCCTTTTTCCCTAAAATGCCTTCTTTCTACCCCAGCGAGTGTCTCTACTTTGTTAGTTCAGTCTTCTAGGATTGTTGTGGGTAAGAGTCTAAGTATGCACAGAACATAGTGGAAGAGAAGAGCCTTAGAAGTAGTTAACTTTTATAGCTGCGAGAACTTACAATTTCCATCTGTTTATTCATATGATCTATGAAGACAGAAAAAATTCTCTTCGGTCTTCTACAATAAATAGAACTACTGTTCATTTCTAGAACTTCTAGGGGTGCCTGGCGGGCTCAGTCGGTGAAGCATGCCACTCTTGACCTTGGGGTTGTGGGCTTGAGCCCCACGCTGGGTGTAAAAATCACTTCAACAAACAGCTTCTAAAAAGACACTGTTGTACCTGCTACTCACAACAAACAACGGTCAGTTAATCTCCTTTAATTGTTTAATAACTGCTGAAATTTTTACCACAGACTCAATCCCAATCTTTTCTAAACTGTGTTAATTTTCCCGCCACCAGCTTTCTACATCTGGTTGGAATCGGTACGTCTCTCTCACTGGTACCTGCCGCTGAACTCTCTGCATGAGGAATCCAATAGGTCCTGCAAGGAAGCCGGCGGATTGCAGACAAAAACGGGGTTTTTCGCTTTTTGCCAAATTCCTTTCTGAATTCCCCCCCCCCCGGGTTTTATTATTTTTCTGCCTTTCTATTCTTTCCCTGGATGTGCAGGGCTGATTTCTGGCGATGGCCACGTCTGAGTGTTAGGCCCTCCTCCGCAGTCAGTGGCTGTGTTCCACACAAGTGACAAGAAACCACACAGTCTACTCAAGAATGCGTCAGAAGAAATCTGCCTTGAAGGAGAATCTTTAGACAAAGTCAACGCACGAGAAACAAACCCGGGCAACAATCTTAACCAAATGATCAGTGGTGAAATGTCTGTACCTCAATACGGCAAGGCAAGAGCTACGAGAAGCTGTCACACCCAGAGCTGGAAACAGGTCGGCCCAAGGCAGGAAAAGGCAGGAGGAAGACACTGAGGAGGAGGGCTTTGCCCTCCCTTCTGGATACCTATTCGCTAGGTGAGCTCTTCTACAATGCTTCTGTAGTTTGTGGTTTCTGAAATCAATGTTTTGAACGACTTGTCCCTTATAGGGCAGTGGGCTGAATTCAATAGGCAGGGAAGAGATGGCTGCTCATTTCTTGGAGGAGGTCCATCAGGTGGGGATGGAGAGGGGCAGGGTGGAGGGAGGAAGGGGATAGAAAGGGGGTAGGGTGGAGGGAGGGGTGGGGATGGGAGAGGGGCAGGGTGGAGAGGGTGGAGGTGAAGGGGAGTGGAGGTGGGGAGGGAGAGCAGGGGGTTGGGAAGCAGCACACGCAGCCCGCAGCTTGGAGGGAGCACTGTTCCCTGCTTTCTACCTTGGGATACAACTGCTTGTTTCAGAGTTAAAAACAAAACCTCAGGGCAAAACAGGTATTTCTGGTGTCGTCCTAAGCTGCTGCGTTTCCAGCTCTGTGTTCTCTACATTGTCCATCTGAGAGGAGCGCCTGTGAGCCCAGGGGCTGCAGCCAAAAAGCAGGCGAGAGCGTCTAGGAAGCTGGGAAACTCGAGAAGCAGAACTTGGAAGTTTGGGAAACTAAAAATCAAAGGAAAGACCGGATCAGGACCTAGAACCATGGGGAAGACGATTCTGGGAGCCCCCGCAGCATGACCTCGCTCTCGCTACAGTTACGGGGCCAAGAATTTACCTCATTCCTCTCTCCTGACAGAACTTGACAAGACCACTTACATCCTTGAGGTGAATGTTATCGAGGTCACAGTTGCTGTGTACTGTTTCCACCAACCAGCCTTCAGGAGTAATCATGTTGAGGGTGAGGAGGGGGGCTTCAGGGATATCCAAGAATGTCGCCACGGGTCCAGTAATGCCATCAGCCACCGATACCAGCTCTGGTTCCAGAACAAAACGATAGAAGCTGTCAAAAGAACATAAAAACTGAAAATGGCTTAAAAACATGACCAAAAGTCTTAAGTTAAAAAAACTAAAACATAGTATACTACAGAAGAGTTAATGGTTGGAAGGGGTAGACGATCCCCTAAGATTATATATATTACACATCCTTGCTGATTATTTCTTGATGCACACGATTAGAACGCCTTTAACATATATGGACTTATGTTGGTTCTGCTTTTATGTAGTTTATGATCTGTATTTGCTCACTGATCCTTCTTCAGATTTGACCATGGTCCATTTTTCAGCCATTTGATTGGATCTTAGCACCACTAATCATATGAAGAGAATGATAACCAGAAAGCAATTAAATTCAAGCAAATTAAAATTCTGGTAAAAGTTCAATTAAAAACAGACAGGCCCGAGTTGAAAACAGCTGCTTATTAACAGAGCTTTAGTGTATTTTGGCCTTATCCCCCAATTGGGAATTAGCTCTATTATTAAGAATTGTGACTTTCGCTATTTGGAGACAGCAATCAAGATGTTGGCTATGCTGTAGTTAGCTCCAGGCTGGGCTGGGAGGGAACCCACTTCCAGGCCGGTATAGTTCCCCCCAGAGCCACTGGAAAAGGGACTATCTGGTTACCGGTGGTTGGCTACAGAGTACCCTCGGGTCCTTGCCACCAGGGCCCCTCCAGCTCTCTTAGAGAAGCGCACAAGACCAAGACATGGAGAATGCCAGCAAGACACAAGCCACAGTCTTTCATAACCTAGTTGCCAAAGAGACTTTCCATTACTTTTGCCACGTGCTTTCCATGAGAAGCAAATCACTAGGAGCAGCCCACGCTCAAGGAGAAGCTACAGAGCGGATGAATCCCAGGAGACCATGATCACTGGCCGCAGCGTCCAAAGCTGCCTACTGCAGGCAGGCAGAGTGAGAGAGACGTGGGACGGGGAACGTTGCCACGAAGAAAATGGACAAAACGAATACTTGGGACTGCCCAGTGCAGAGGAAATGTCATTGAGTAACAAGTATTCCAAGACTGCTGCCAACAGCCCCGTCTCTGTGACTTAGGAAAACAATCCAACAGCAAAGAGGAAGTTAAAGGCAAGCTACAGGGGGAGGTACAGTGAACAGGGCGTATGAGTAATCTGCAAAGAAGCTGAGAAGAGAAAGAATGCAGAAGAGGAGAAAAAGTCAGGGCTCCAGGGGAGAGGAAATTAAGAGAGCAGTTTATTTCTCTTTTTAAATTGAGTAAACTCTCAGGACGGAAAGGGCTGGCAGTGAGGTGAAAGGTACAGAACAGAGGGACTGTGTGATAAGGGAAGGCTCCAGAACAAGTGGGAAAGCATGGGCTCAAACAGAAAGGGAGGGGTGACAAGAGGAAAGAGAGCATCCCCTTCCCGCTGCCCCACAGGAAGACTGGCCACAAGAGGGACGCACGGGAAGTGCCCATGAACTCTGCCACCTCTGAGAAGGATGCAGAATATTCTAAAAGGGCTGGACCAATGTGTTATCTCGTTTGCTTGACAGATGCCACTGGGCCAGTAATGCTCCTCTGAGCTCACAGCTCCAAACCAGATTGAGTTTTTGTGCTGTGCAGCCTCATTAACCACTAGAAGCTGAAGGGTCATGTCACCTTAGAGAGGTCAAGTTCTTTCCCTCCTAACAGATTATGCTTGCTTACGTTCAATATTCCTACTCTTTAATATATAACCCAAAGCTTCAGAGAGATACTATGGAGAAGATCTCTACTTGTATGAATAAAAATTCTCTGCTCACAGAAATCAGTTAGTGGCTAAATTTAAGATGAGAGCTTTTGTTTCGATATGGGACATGATAAAATTTGAAATACACATGATAAATGAGATGTTAGAGAACAATGTGAATAAGATAAGAGGACAAGAGTCTCAGGAAAGGAATGAATGTACCATATACTTTCATCTAAATTCTCTACATTTACCATTTTATTGCTTTCCAAATATTAAAAATATTTACCATGTTTAAAATATCTGTTCAAGGCAATAATCTCTGGTATGTTTACCAATAATATCAAATATAATTTAATAAGCAAAGGATTAGCTGAACGCAACTTTTCTGTCTTGTGTTTGCATATATACTTTTAGAGCTACATAATTACATTATATGTTATAAGAAAAGTACATTAACAAGCCTTTTTTCTGCCCCATGACACCTGAAGGATACTGTATATCCCTCTCAGTAAGAGTGGCTCAAAATAATAGCGATCCTGAAGAGGAGCAAGGGTATATTTCTGTCCCTACTTGAGAGACAACGTTATGTCAAGAGTACAGTATTAGTGTGGAATGTCTGCATACAATAAACATTTTCTGTATTAATGAAACATTATTCAACACTAATTACATCTCAATATTTCCAAATAATGAGATAATATACTAAAGATCATTTTGATAATTCAGCTCTGAAGTACTGAAAATACAGCCAAACAGCTGCGCCTGGGGGGCTCAGTCGGTTAAGTGTCTGCCTTCGGCTCAGGTCAGGATCCCAGGGTCCTGAGATTGAGCCCTGCATTGGGCTCCCTGCTCAGCAGGAGTCTGCTTCTTCCTTTCCTTCTGCTTGCTCCCCGCCTCCCAGCTCTCCCAAATGAATAAAATCTTTACAAACAAAAAAAGGAAAATACAGCTAAATCAAAAAAGGTTTGATTCAACTTTATTTTCCTCTTGTGCATTTCCAAATAGGTATTCTTAGATCATATTTCCGAAAATACCCACAGACAAACATAAATCCTTGTAAATTCTGCAATTAGACTGGATCAATTTTACTGGTTAGGTTCTTTTAATTTTATATCAATTAAGGTGATTAATAAATTATCTTTGATCTTCTGGTCTGTTTCAATTAAGCACCTTATGAAGAAAAAAACCAGACCCAGTAAATGCAAACCTTTTGAAATGAAATTATACTCACTCAGACTCACCTCTTTAAAGGGGCCTCGGAAAGCTTACCCCTACAGTTCATGAACAATTTTATCTTCATGTTGATAATCTTGCCGAGTACCTGTTAGAAAAAAATTGCCATATTTGATATTAACCTTGTTATTTAACATTTATTAAGCATTTACTATGTACCAGGCACTGAATTCACACTTGATATTCATTATCTCATGCAATCCTCACGACAGCCTTCAGAGGTAGTAGCTACCTTGACAGCTGAGACACAGAGAGATGTGGTAATTTGCCCAAGATCACACAGCAAGTCATGGCAGAGGTCAGATTTGAATCCAAACAGCTAATTTCATGGCTCGAGGGTTATGCTGCCTCCCTTTTGCCTAATGTGACTTTTTTTCATGGTATCCAAATTTCCAAATTTCTTTAGCATTAAAGGACAAGTAAAGTAATTGCTAGAAGCATGATGTGCAAACACAAAGTGGTGGCCTCCCAGCAACAATGGTGAGGGTATCCCAGTCCATTCGGAATTCCACTTACATGGTAGAGACGTAGGAAGTTCCTGGCTACATACGGATGAAAGACTCTCTTTTTATTTCCCCGGGGCATATGACGCAGGAGGATTATTAATTTTGGTCGTCTCTATCTCTAGAAGGGCAAGTCAGCGCAGATTTGAAAGATATTAGACAACAACGGACACAGGTAAAGAGGGGAAAAAACAGGTGCATGGAAAGGATGCAGGCTTGAGAAGGAATTAGAACAGAGTCTTGTAAAAAGCGCGGATTCCCATCCTGTCGCCCTTCACACCTGCTACAATGGAGGTTGCCGAGCCACTGTTTTCCCCAAGTGTTAAATGAGACACTATCCAGTTCTTTGGATAAATTCAGTTATGTTTTATAGCACAAATTTTCTTTAGAGTGGGAATAAATTATGTGAGGTGCTGAGGTGCTTGGAAAGAATGCTATTATTTTCAATCATGTAAACTGGGATCCAATCCCATATTTTATATTTCTGTTTAATCTCATATTTCTTATTCCTAATTTCTACCCTTACATAAAAACTTCAGAGGTAAGCAATGTTTTTTCTGAATAACGACTCTGTAGAAATGGCATGTGTACACTGTAATGTATCGATCTAGCTCCACTCCTTGCAGGTATGATTACTGATAGCCGTTTTCTAAAGAATAATCTGAACAGTGTGTCTCCAGAAGTTCAAATCTGAAGGTGTACAAATGGTCAAAGAATGGGGGTAAGTAACCAACTATGGAATTGTTTGCCCTGGTTATGCACTGAATAAGTAGAATGGCAAAGACTTTCCAAAATTATTTGTCCAATCATAAGAGCTACTGATAATCCCTTTTTCCAATACGATTTGGTAGGGCGAACTAATCTGAGAGAAGCTGCCGGTTGAAATTCCAACAGCATGTCTACCCGAAGGACCCAGCTTGATCCCTTTCATGGTCCGGCGGACTTAATGTCTAATTACTTTTGCCTGTTTCCCAAAGTGAGGCCAACTGTCAGGACAAATGGTTTCCACTTCTGAGTATTTTTTTTTTTTTTTTAAGATTTTATTTATTTATTTGACAGAGAGAGACCACAAGTAGGCAGAGAGGCAGGCAAAGAGAGAGGAGGAAGCAGGGTCCTTCTGTGCAGAGAGCCCGATGCGGGGCTCGATCCCCGGACCCCGAGATCATGACCTGAGCCGAAGGCAGAGGCTTCAACCCACTCAGCCACCCAGGTGCCCCCTGAGTAGGTTTTTTTTTAATGTGTCTTTAAAAAAAGCATGGAATAATTTCAAATAAGACAATAATTAAGTTCACGGCAACACCTAACCTTGGGACTGCCATCACACCCCAGGCATAACTCTACCATTTCATTTTCTACAGTGAAATATGACACGCTAATTAAAAGCTGCACGGAACAAAGCATCGAGAGGGCAAATACCTGAAAACAGACTTGAAAGATTAACTATAAATTTCAAAATGAAAGTATATATAAAATATACTATCTTACAATCAATAACTGGGCCATCTTCTGCGCTTCTCTTGTCAATGGATCAACAATAGCAACGACATCAAAGAACATATCATTCTCTTCAGGATTTATTGTTATAATGCTAGGAAAACAGAAAATAGGATGAAAGATGATCAGTTAAATTTATTTAATTATCTAATAAGTCTTAATCTCAGCTATATATATTCCTTTTTTTTTTTTTTAAGTAATCTCTACACCCAACATGGGACTCAAATTCACAACCCTGAGATCAAGAGTCACATGTTCCACGGACTGAGCCAGCCCGGCGCCCCTGAGCTATATGCATTCTTATAAACTGTTTTTCTCAAAAAAAAAAAAAAAAATCGCTTTCTTTCCCACTGGATTAAAAAAATCCTGGTTACTTCACAGATGAAAATGCAAATTTATTTATTTATTTTTAATCCCAAGTTTTTATTTTAATTCCGGTTAGTTAACATACAGTGTAATTACTAGTTTCAGGTATAGAACGGAGTGATTCAACACTTCCATTCAACACCTGGTACTCATCACAGCAAGTGCCCTCCCTACTGCCCATCACCTATTTAACCCACCCCCCCATCCACCTCCACTCTGGAAAATGTCAGTGTGTTCTCCTATACTTCGGTCTGTTTCCTGGTTTGCCTCTTTTTTTTTTCCTCCATGCAATGTTCATGTGTTTCTTAAATTCCACATATGAGTGAAATCATATGGTATCTGTCTTGACTGCTTTATTTCACTCAGCATAACACCCTTTAGTTCTATCCACATCTTTGCAAATGGCAAGATTTCATTCTTTTTGATGCCTGAATATTCCAGTGTGTGTGTGTGTGTGTGTACACCACTCACAAATCAAAACCTACAAATCAAAACTACAATAAGATACCACCTCACGCCTCTCAGAATGGCTAAAATTAACAACACAGGAAATAACAGATATTGGCAAGGATGCAAAGAAAGGGGATCCCTCTTATACACGGGAATGTAAGCTGGTGCAGCCACTCTGGAAAATGCAACTTCAAAAGCCTAATGTTTGTGTTCAATAAATTACAAAACTGGAAAGAATCAGAGAAAATTAAAGATTTTATGAATGAGTGATTTTTAAAAACTCTTCAAAGAACAATACTATTATGGTGAAAACTAATTTTAACCACCCCCCCCAAATTCTCATGGATCATACAGTTTTAAAAAATAAAGCCAAGGTAATTTTTGTGTTAGTTGAATGTATTTTCTCAGACTTGAGAATAAAATTAACTATTAAGTAGTTTTATTAAATTTAGTATCTAAAAAAATCCCAACATATAATAGGAAAGTTCAGGAGGAAAAAAAGCTCAAATTTATCATACTTATTTTTTGCCCCAGTCACCCTCTCCTGACCTCCTCCCTTCGCTCTTCTTCCTTGTGTCTTTCACTGAACTAAATTCTAAGTTAGAAGATGGACTAATCTTTACTGAGAAATGTTGGGGAAATTAGTAAAAGCACAGAAAAGGTCAATGGAAGATAGTAAATTCTATTTCTGTAATCAGAGTTAAAAGTATATATTTGACTAAAAATACAGAATATTCCAACTGAATTACTATTTTAACACTGTAATACAGGAAGCCAGTTTTTCGAGATGTCTGAGTTAAATATCTTACATATTACAAGGGAAAAAGATTTCCAAATCAAAACGGATACCTGTATAATTACAGGGACATTAGTCTTCTTTGGTGCAGGAAGACTATAAATATCTGGACTTTTTGCAGTGAGGGGTTAATTTCTTAGCAATAAAAGCTAATGTAAAAGTCACATCAAATATGGGTCCTCTGAGAAAGAAACAGAGGACATTTTATTTTATATGTGGTTGACATGATTTGACTTTGTTAAAACACGAGTGACAGAATCAGACAACAGATCCTACAACTTAACTACTGCTAGACGTAAGGTCTACAAATCAGATGTTGTAAAATTAAAGGAACTATCTACCATGGTTAATGATGTTAGTTATCCTGGCGAAAATTTTACAAATTACTGCCTACTTGTAGCATTATTCAAAGCTGGTCATTTTCTGTATGCTTTATGAGATGCTCTGGAGGCCGAAGTAGGCATCTGTTTCCTCCGACTATCGCCAATTCTGCGAGGTTGTATGTATCAGAACCCCACAGGGCCCATCATCTACCTCTCTGTGCATTGGTGTAGACTCAGGACAATTTTCGGAGCAGATTTCCGAAATTTCAGTAGGTATTGCATTGACTCATCTAAAAATGGAAGTAGGAGGTCTCTTTCCTCACACAACATAAAGATGCTAACTCTACCTATACCACCTTTTTAAGGCGATGGATTTGTATTCAATTGTCAAGAAACTATTGCTACACTTCATGCCATTAGTCAGGAAGAATAATGTCAAGTACGCTGACAGTTAATAACTATTAAAAGCTCAAGTCAGAGAAAGCCACGCAGGGCAGCTTGAGGTAGGCGCAGTCTGTCAAGTCTTAGAGATAAATTAAGGACATTTCAAACAGGCCCCAGCGATGCGAAGCTGCTACTCAGCCAATATCCCACCCATTCCATGCAGAGTTGTTTTACTGAATTAAATGATCAGTTTCTGTATAAAGACAGGTTAAATCATCTATTTTAGAGATGTTGTTGAAAACACTATTCCTCCTATAGTATTCCGTCTGTGAAGATTTTTCAAAGAAATTTCCATGTCCTGTCTCTTCCAAAAAGTTGTATTTCACCTGGACAACTCATTTATTTTCATTTGTGAACTCTCTGAACTGTCTACACTGGAAAACTTAGCTGGGCTGTGTCATGGCAGGCACGAAGGCCGGCCACCCCTCCCTACAACCTCCCTGCCTGCCTGCCCTCCTCCCCGTGAGCTCCAAGCTCTGGTACCAACGGCCTGAGAGGGGCTGCTTCACCAGCTCCCACCACTGCGGAAGGGCAAACCCTCCGACAATTCCTCTATAAACCCAGCCGCTCTCATCTGCACCCTCGCACACACACGTGGGTGCACGCCTGCACCCTCGCACACACACGCGGGTGCACGCCTGCACCCTCGCACACACACGCGGGTGCACGCATGCACACACGCACACACACACGCAGGTGCACACATGCACACACGCACACAGCAGCAGCATCTCTGCGGCTCTGAGCCCTGACCCGGCAGCCCAGGGTTGCTAATGTGCTTCTCTCTACTTTTCCTACGATTCCAACACAAATCAAATTCAACAAAGTCATTTCACCTTCATTAATACCTTCAATTGGGTTAAATTTTGCTGGCCTGGATCCTACTTTTCAGGTGGGTATTCACGTCTCCCCCCAGATTAATGTGAGTTGACTTTATGGTTTAATTTTCAAGTCCGATCTTTCTCTGATTTCCAAGTTTTGTTACTTGTCTAACAAATACACATAACGGCTACAAAGCATTAAATATCTATTATATTTAAGGCAGTAGGTCTGAGTCACATAAAACCCCTGTAGGTAGGAATCAACAGTGTATTTTATAGATTAAGAAACTGAAGCAATGAGAGGTCCTAGGGTCATGGTAACTGGGATTCAAAAACTGGGTGTTCTGGACAAGAAAGCTCATACTATACCACACAACCAATGCTGACCGAGATAACATATCAACATGGGTAAACATAGAAAAAAAGGCTAAATGCCTAAATTATACCCATGAACTCAGAAAATGGCAAATTACTGACTCTGCAAATTTCAGGAGGCAGGCATTACATGAGTATGTATTATTGTGTAAACAGTCACGCCAATATACACACTTATAAATATTTATATATTTATATGTAAATATAATATATACACAAAAATGTAATATTTATAGTAATGCCCCAGAAATAACAGAAGAAATTGCAGAATTGTATACCACTGTCACAAAGTCACATCATACTTTTCCATCTTTATAAAATAAGGCAGTAGGCTTAAAAGCAGCAGATGCACTGACAGATGTGAAAGGTAGAGAAAGAAAGTTGAGACTAACGGACAATAGACTACAAAAGATCAAATGTAGCAGACATTTAACATGGGCGTAAGTAAGTTCCAAATGTATCAAAATTCCTAAGTACACTATAACTTCACAGAACAGTCTGGTGACTAATGTTTACAATGACGGTTTTGAGTAATCTGTGTTAAATTATTTCAGCACATGGTATGCAGAAGTCAAAGAAGTTTATAAGAAGAATTCCAGGAGAGGTGTTTAAAAATACCAGTACTGAATCTCAGTTAGCTGAGAACAGTAACACTTCCTTTCCAACTTTCTCTAGGAAGTGATCTTCCCCGAGTTTACTCCTGTGTGTGTGTGTGTGAAGACCTCTAAAGACAGACGTCCTGCGGCTGGAGCCGGTGTCTCTGCTGGAGGTACACATGGACAACTGAGACGGCATCTGCCATAAAACCAGCCAGCAGACTCCAAAGTGCCAGCCACTGCGAGTCTGTGCTGCGTGTTTGTCTCAATTGAGTTTTATAGGAGCAGTGATTAGAAAAAGATCATATAATAAAGCATGTCTATAGTTTAATTATATGATGTCGATCTTTTCCCCAATTCTGTGTGGTCCTTAATTAAAAACAACAGCAAAGGTTCTCTTCTGGGAACACAGAAAATTGTATATATGTAGACAGAGCCTGGTGAATTTCATTTCAACTATCTTAGAGGAACTGTGTAATATAGTGAAATTATACACTAGCTTATTATCCCAAAACAGTATTTCTCTGAGGGCTGCCTTCAGAAATCTAATCTTCATGAACTAATAAACTTTTAACCAAAAAGTGTTCCATGGATAAATAAGTTGCACAACCGCTGAATTAACCAAAAATGAATTTTTCTTTCACCTTTAAGTACATCACATCTCATAACTGCTAATATATTGATGCATACTGAAAATCTCTCCCTATCTCCTCCCAAGAATGCAGTCTTCTCTAGACTTACTTGACGAGAGAACAGTTTTCCTCTCAGAATATGTAAGTCAACACCTCAGAGTAGCGTTCCATTGAACACATCTTGGACACGCTCTTGTACGTGTCTAAATTTTATTATCTATTTATTCATTTAAGTAATCTCTAGACCCAGTGTGGGCCTTGAACTCACAACCCTGAGATCAAGAGTTACATGTTCATCTGACTGAGCAAGCCAGGCACCCCTATGTCTACATTAATCAGAATTCTTTAGTAAATGAATTTTTTAAACATTGAGAATATAACATTATTTACATATAATGATAATCCCAAGATACTGCAAAAATTCCAAATGATCTTGAACAAGGAAGATAATAAAACCAATTATACTAGATAGAACTTACTTGAAGCTTCAGGTCCTTACACATCATCCTTTATTTACTAGAACATATAATTAACTGGAATTTCTTTTCCTAATCTCGTCAAACACATTTCTCCCTAACAATTTTTAATTCTACCTTAGAATTTTGCTATAGTTTAAATACAAATGGAAACCATAGTTGAGTATGGGATGCAGTGACAGAAAAAAATGCAGACACTATTATGTTCTCACCTGTGATTCTCTCTAAGAAACGTGATATCATGGCGAGATGCGCGTTTAGGCAAAGAGGAAAGAAGGGCATCAACTTTCATAACAAGGTCACTCATGCTAGAAAAATGAGACAATGCGTGAGTTTTTCAAAGGAGAAAGGTCCACATTTCATGTCACAATTAATACTCTGAGAAACAGAAATTTAATTTAAAATATCTCCAGTAGTAAATAACTTTTCTTCCAAACTTGTTAGTAATTTGTCAGTTTAATTTGTAAGATGACTGTTGCTTTAAAAACCATCCTGCTTTTCCGTATTATTGACACGATCTTTAAACACTTATAAGTGGTGTTCTCAGCAGTGTCCGTAAGCTTATGGTGAATCATTCAAATCAAAGCCATGTTTCCTGAGTACTGGGGTCTGTGTCCAAGCAGTGGGGCCCACATAGGAAAGAAAGAAGGGCAGGAAGAACCACAAAGGGGGCAGTTTTAAATATAATTAAGAAGTCCAGGCTTCTATGGTTATAAATTAGTTTGAAAACTAAAACTGCATAAAACAAATATCTAGATTAAATATAACCAAATTTGAAAATCCATGATGGAGAAAATGTATCATATGTTCGTTGATACACTGGGGCAGAAAATGTTGGCTGAACTTTAAGACAAGTTTTTGGAAAGAAAAGGAAAAAGAAAAGAAAGAATAAGCACTTCCATTTTATAAAGAAATTTAGATTCTGTGTAGGTTGAGAACTTGTGTCTACTATATCATTTTTTACTGGACTATCAGGTTCTGACATGTAGGACTCTGCTTAATGGCCACTTAATAAACATATGTAAAATGAATGAATTAATCGAAACAAATCTCTATAATCTCTATTCCTAAATGCCCTCAAAGGTATTTTTCCAGCCACATACTCTCTAATATGTGAACCTGGAGGCACAATGCAGGAAATGTGGTCCAACAGCCTCCCCATGTTTCAAGGAGACCATATGCACTGAGAGAAGAAGAAATGAAGAAAGGGAAATATGGGGACCAAACAACGTTTTTGTAGATTCTCGGAATATTGCGGTATCCAGGTTGGTGTTTCTCTTTTTGCCAAGAACTGAAGAGGGGAACAGGCATGAGAAGCTCTGCACCTCTTGTCTGAGGAGTGGGGACCTCTCTGAGAGCAGAGCCAGCAGGACTCTGCTAGAGCAACTCATTTCATGGGCTCCTGGGGCGGTTTCCAGGGACTCGGCCTTCTGCACCCAGGGTCTACCTTCCTAGGTTGTTAACTCTTGGAAAGCATGAAAAAAGGCCACATATTGTAAGCATATGTTCGTATTAAAGCAACTATGAATTTATTCAACCACAACACGACTTGTTTAGCATTGTGTCTGTGCATGTGACGACTTCAGATAATTAGAGGGGATGTTCTTATAGTTTAATGTTATTGGTTTTTATTATTTGGATGGTGGTTTTGGTCTGAAATGCACCTTTAAAGTGGCTGAAATGGCTTCTCAAGCCTACAGAAAACTGCATTTTTTACCAAATAAGGTTAAAAAAATCAGCTCTGAAATGTTAACAATATAGTCACAAAATCTAGTTAACTACTGAATTACATACTTCCCAACATATGCTGGACCAAAATTATTTAACTAAAAAAATTATAACTTTTTTCTTTTTAAAGGTTTCTTCAGTTTTATTCCACTTGGAAATAACTGTGGATATTATCTCTTTACTGTAGAAAAGCCCTTACTTTATGACTTAATTTAGAATTTTCTATGTGAACATCATTTCCTAACTGATGAATTACTTCCTAAAGGACAGATTAAGTAAGGACATCCATTTCATCTGAATCAGAATTCTGTTTTCCAGAGTAAGAATCAGAACTTTGAGTTCTGGCAGGAACCACCTCAAAGCCTCGCTGTATGCTGTAAGACATACGGAAGTAAAGAACAGAAAAAGATGTTAACAGAAAAGCAACCCAAAAGGAAATTGATGTGGCTTAAATATAAGATGCCACTGACTGTAAGACAAACTAATTATTAGGAAAGGAGTAATTTATATAATGATAAAAGGAACGATTCACTAAAAATAACAGTTCTGAGTCAGGGTAAACATGACTATAGCTCAAAATATTTAAAACAAAATTGACAGAGTTATAAGAATTAAATGATAGAGATCCATGATTCTAGCAGCGTTTCAACAAACTTCTTTTAGTAACTGACAAATAAAACAAGGTATTCAGTATTCCGATGGTTGGAAAAAACCCAGCATGTTCAATATAATAGACATGTAGAAAATCTTCCTCACAATTAGAGAATATGCCTTTTAAAAAATCAAGCATGGGACAATGATAAGAATGAACCTTATCTCACAAAATTCACAGAGAAATAAATACTAAATAACTGATGTTCATAAACCATGTTCTCTAATCACAGTTCAAAACAAACTGGAAATCACTTACACACTGCGCCATTTAAAAAATTTAAAGCACATCTTATTCATTTACTTATTCAATACATATTTCCTGGGTGCCTAACAAGATCTAGGCATAATTCTATATAAAGAAGATAAAAACAATAAAATGGACCACAAATTTGCCTTGTTGAAGACAACAATTATAAATATTTCAAAACATCTTAAAAAATAAACAAATGTTAAAAAAATCAATACAGAAATTTGAACATACTAGCACTGAATCATAATGAAATATTTATATTTTAAAACTTAAATGATACAACTAAATAAGTGTTTAGAGAGATGCTTTAAGCCGGTAATTTAAGGATATATAAGGGAAAAAATGTGATATTAATAAGCTATGAATTCAACTTGAGAAGTTTATAAAAGAGAACAGATTAAGAAGAAAAAAGAAAGAACTCAAACTGATAAAAACAAAAGAAAAACAATTAGGAGCTTGCCATGTCCTAAATCCACATATATGAAAAGTAAAAAAGGAAACCAGTAAAGCAAGTCTAAATGTAAAGCAAGTCTAATAAAATAGATAAATCTCTCACTAAATTAAGCAAACTAAATCAAGAGAAAGGCCAATATAAATGAGAAGTTTAAAAGCTGGATGCTAAGGAACAAAGCTGTTAAAATTCACAAATGATATGAGTGTCTAATATTAGACAAAATGTTACAAAAATTGAGAGTTGAGCAAGGAAGATCAATATAGAACCTAATAGTGTTCCTGTAATTTAGCATTAAACAATTTGAAAATGTAATTTAAAATATAGCATTTATAATATGAACTAAAAGCATAAAGTACAAGGGAATAAATCCAAAAATAGATGTGTAAGACCTCATGGGACATGAAAGAAAGTTTCACTGAAGGACCCAAAAGCATCACTAAGTAAGTGTGTCTAACCATCTACCTACATATTCTCATATGCATTTTTATATATAAATCATATACCATAATTATATACCATATACATCAGTTATATACCTGTTATTTATATATTATATTAAATTGTATATACTGCATTATACATTTATATAGCTATATACAAACAATGTATGACTATATTTAATAGATGAGTCATTTACTATTACATAAAGACGACAATTCTCCTTAAACTAGTCTATAAATTCAAAGAAATTTCCGTAAGAATTCTAGGAGCGTTTTTTATCGAACTTGTTATACCGGTCCTAATCGTATTTATACAGAAAAACAAGTAGCCAAAACAGTCAACACAATTCGGAAGAAGAAGAAGAGAGAGAATTTCTGCTAGCCACTATCAAAATTTATTATAAAGTGTGGTAACTGGAGTGTGGGGACCGGCATAAGACAGTATACCAGTGGAACAGGATAAAGAGCCCAGAAGACTTGAAGATATCAATCAGTAAGAAAGTAAAACTGTAAAACTTTTAGCTATGAAGGAATAAACCTGATAATATTTTGATAATGAAATTTAAAACGTCTATGTATCTGGTAAAAAATTACAATAAAAAAGTAAACAACCAGGTCACAAACTGTAATATAATACATGAGGCACATATAGTCAATTAAGATTAGTATAGAGAATCACAGAAAGTATTTATATATCATTAAAAGAGAAAATAACCTGATAGAGAGCTAAGCAAAAGGCATGTATGAATATTTTACAGAAAAGTAAACATCATGAATGAAAATAACTGTATGAAAAGATACTCAACTTTACTAAAGTCAAAGAAATGCAAATTAAAAAAAAACCACAATTTCACATCCACCAGATAGAAAAAATTAACAAGTCGGATAACACCAAGTATTGGCAAGAACTCGGGGAAGCAGAGCTTTCGCGTTTCTGGTGGAAGAGTCAACTGTTGCAGCTACTAACAGTACGTGGTAAAGCAGAGGCCATGCAGACCCTCCGACCCAATGGCAACACTCCTGTGCTCTAGAGAAACACCCACTGCAGAAGCAGAATTTAAAGCAGGTTCCTTACAGCACTTCTGAAACAGTAAAAAACTAAAGCCAAGTTAACTGTATCTCAGTACTGGATTATATAAACGAACTACAGTATATTCATTAAGTGAAACACCAAACAGGAACTGAAATGAAGAAACTAGCCCTACATACGTGAACATAGCTAAAGCTCCAGCAGAAGCTGCAAAGGAGCCCACAGTAAACACCATTTCTCTATAAAAGTCAGGCATTCAACACATCGACCTGATCACAGACATTCACAGAAGAAGCAAAGGCATAAACACAAATATGGAATCATGAACACGACAGTTAGGAAAATGGTTACCTCTCGGGAAGGATGGAGACTGGCTGGGTGGGTGAGAAACAAAGAGGACGGCAAGATCCAAGGCAAATAAAACCAACTATAACATCTACGGTTTGGTGGTGGTGAGTATATGGATGTTTTGTTATTTAAATATTCTCCACAGATCTCTTATTATATCTTATGTACATATTTGAAACATTTTCTAATCTTTTTTTTACATTTTCTAATCTTAAAAAGAAAAAATAAGATGCAAAAAGCACCCCCCAATGAATTGCTCTTATGATTTTAAATACTTACTTCTTTGAGCTGATTTCCATGTTTTCAACAATGCCTTTAATTCTCTCTACTAAATTAGTAAATGTTATTTTTTCCAAGAAGTAAAAATCTTCTGTATAGAAATTTTCATCTAAAGGTCCTGAGAACTTAAAATGAAAGGAGTTTTATTATTTAATACCTTCTAGAAGATACCAGTTTGGGACAAATATTTTCTCATGAGATAGATATTTAAGCAAAAACTGATTACAGATTAAACAGATGGTGGCTATCAGTTCCCACACTTTACTAAATCTACTGGGAAACAAGAGAAAAATGTTTCTCACTCTGGTATTACAAACAACATTTGCATAAATACCAAAATCAAACTGATGAATTAAAACAGGAGTAAATTATTTCCATTTGAAAGTTTTACTTTGAAACATGATGCTTCCAAAAACCAAAGGCTTTCCATCCTAAGGTAAATTTTGAAAGCAAGTGTCTATATTTTATAAATCTTCTGTTTTCTTTTCTTTTTTTTTTTTTTAAAGATCTTACCCATTCATTTTAACAGAGAGAGAACACAAGCAGGCAGGCAGAGAGGCAGGCAGAGGCAGAGAGAGGAGCAGGCTCCCCGCCGAGCAAGGAGCCCAATGCGGGACTCGATCCCACAACGCCGGGATCACGACCCGAGCCGAAGGCAGCTGCTCAACCAACTGAGCCACCCAGGCATCCCAAATCTTCTGTTTTCAATTTACTTTTCTATTCACCTATAAATTGTGGTCTACATTATGCTGATATGAATACATGAGGCATAAGAGAGCAAAAAACAAGAGACAAATCACATAATTACTTAAACGGAGCAACCCATCTTCATCGAACTGATGCTGTAGAATGGGTTGGAGCCCAGCAAGGTCACGCAGGTCGGCTTTAAACCAGTAACTCTAAGGGGGCAAAGTGTTAAACTGCCATAGACCTGATTTTGTAGGATGGCTATTCTATCACAATGACCACCAACTCGCCCACTATTAGCATTCCCTGAGGGGCCGAGGATGCGCAGTCATCACTGTGTCATGAATGCAAGCCCCTATGTAGAAGGTGAACCTGACATAGTCTCAGGTACTAAACAACTTCACCTACTGACAAACAACTACGAAATCTATTGTCCAGAGCAGTTTTTTCCCCTTGGTAAAAAGACCAAAATAAAATGGTTGTAGCAGGCTTTCTCACTTCCCTTTCATCTGCTTCTGCAATTAATATTCTCTAAAAATTGATAGAGTTCTCGAATCTCGTTTGTGCATATCACAGATGACATGA
This sequence comes from Nasua narica, assembly GCA_028533885.1. NCBI lineage: Eukaryota > Metazoa > Chordata > Mammalia > Carnivora > Procyonidae > Nasua > Nasua narica. Next base: position 12,683,124 of record CM052810.1, on the reverse strand, counting down.
GCTAGGATATCAGCATTCCAGCTAGATAAATACCATGTTTCACTTTAAACATAAAAAACGGGCTCTTAAAAATGCAAAAAACCGGCACTATAAAACTAAAAGTACACATATAAACATTTCATTGCCTCAGGATTCGGTACCCCTTTTAAGATAACTTTGAAAGCACTTTCAATGTTGTATTTATGGACTATGACTAGGAGAGGGCTGGAAAAGAGCTGAATTTTATCTATACCACCACTAGTGATTGGAGCACTTTTGTTAATAACTTAGAAAAAGGAAATATAATCTCAAATTATTTTAAGGAGTTAATTAGATCGGCTATCTTCACTGATTAAAATCCACCAAAGAACTGGTTCTATTTCACCTATGTAAGTACAGTATGAAACAGCTGGGAGAAACTTGATTCTTTCGTGTCTTAATTCTTCTACTTAAAGTTGAACATAATATTTGTGGAATAAGGTAACTTAAATAGTATAAAATTCACATAATGTCCAAGTTGGGAAAAAGGAACACTGAACTTGAAAATCTTGTAAAAAACACAATAAAACCTATCTGGTACCTACCCAACCCATTCATCTTTTTTTTGTTTTTAATTTGACAGAGAGAGAGAGATCACAAGTAGGCAGAGAGGCAGGCAGAGAGAGAGGAGGACGCAGGCTCCCCGCTGAGCACAGAGCCCGATGCGGGGCCTATTCATCTTCTTTGCAACACTTTGGAAATGTGATTTTTCAGTTATACAGAATAACTGTTGTAACAGAAATGCATTACCTCCTCTGACAGCTCATTAATATTTTAGAAAACCCAGAGTGTTCATCCATATACTGAGCTAAAAATCTCTCTACATTCATGGAGGTCTCAGCAACTGGCCTTGATTCTATCCTGACTCTCTCATCAAGTGTAATGCAAATGGAGACTACAAATGTATCCGCTATTTCTTATGACAGCCTTCAAATATTTAAAGAGAAAACAAGAATTAATATTTATTGAAAATTTACTGTCTGTGGGTGCTTTATGTGCTTTAAGTTTAAAAGGATATTTAATCTCTGATGACTCTCTAAAATAGACTATCATCATTCCCTCTGTCCAAATGACATTTCCATTCCAAGGCTCATAGAGGTCATATAATTGATGGTGCAAATGGAATTTGAATCCAGATTTGTTTGTCTAAGAAAAAAGCCTTGTTTGTTTCTCTACTCTCTGCTACCCCTTGTCTTTCACCAATTTATAAACATGTAGGTTACTAACAGTAAATTTATTATAATTATAGTAACTGTTATTTAGTATTTTATTGAATAGTAAAAATATATAATTTTTTAATTGAGCGTATAGTAAGAAAGTATAAGATGACTGCTGCCTCCCCTCAGTTTTAATCATTACATTAAACAACTTGACTTTGAGTATGCTCCAATTCTAACAAACATTTGGACAGGTTCAGAATGAAGATTGATTCTAAAATGTCAGATTTCAAGCACTGAACTATCTGGTTCAGAATTGTAACTAACTGCTACAAATGTTGTGATTATTGTGCTTTTTAAGCATTACTCTGAGACAGAGTAATAAGCTAAGTATTACATGACGGCTCATAAACCACAGTACTGCTTTACAGATGCACTGCACTCTTCAATTTGAGTCAGACTTGATTTCTGCTCAGGGCACGAGCCCCACGTCCGGCTCTGTGCTCAGCACAGGGTCTGCTTGAGATTCTCTTTCTCCCTCTCTCTCTCTCTGAATAAAATCTTAAAAAAAAAAATACTCAGATCCTAATTTTGCACCAGCTGTGAACCAAGCATTCTTCCAGGTTCCGAGAGTATAGTAGTGAACAAACATGTTTTCATGAAGTTTATATTTTGGTGAGCAGCAACAGATAACAGGTAACATCCTTAGTGATAAGGTGTCATTTAGAGGGAACCAGAGGAGGTGAGGCCATGTGGAGTATCTGGAAGAAGAATGTTCTAGAGAGAGGGAACAGTGAGGACAAGGGTCCCAAGGCGAGATGATTGCTGTGTGTTCTAGGAGTCGCAGGCACAACGAGAGTAGTCAGGAGAGAAACCGAGAGAAGTAGCTGCAATCCCAGAGGACGTGGGGTTTTGTAGACAGTGTGAGGACTCCAGCTCTAGGCGGAGTGAGTCGTGAAGCTCATAGTTCTGGACAGAGGACTGACGTGATCTGACTCATGTTTATTTGGCTCTCTAGTGGCCGTTATGTTGAGAATAAACTGTAGGGGGTCAGGAAGCCAGTTGGGAGCCGTTTCAGTAGCCCAGGGGAGAGCGGCCGGTGGCTTCGACCAGAATGGCTCTAGTGGAGGTAGTGAGGAGGGGCTGTGGGATGTACTGTGGAGAAAGAGTGAACAGGAATTGCTGACAGACCTGACGTGGGATGTGAGAGAACTATAAAATTTTATACATACATATATATAATAGGATTACAATTCTGTATTATTACAAACCAGACATGGCTATGTAGAGTAGAAAAAAGGGGTAGAAGATAAAACAATAAACTATTATTAAATTTTATTAGGAGGGTCAGAGTAAGAGTGATTTTCCTTATAGATTTTAATGATTACATTAATAACTATTACTCTATACCTCCAAAATAACAATTCAATACTTTTGGAAGTTAACAATCAACTGTAGAAGAAAAGCCGTAAGAAGAAAAAAGTGTCACAACGTACTTTCTACACCCACCGCGACAGTGGTCTCAGTCACTGTGTTGTAGCGGCTACTAAGTTGTTTGTTCTACTACTTGAATCAGAGCAAAATACAAGCTCTCTCCGCGAGACAGTCTTGCCCACCACCTTCAGCGCGGTCATCGCTGGGGACTGGGGCGGAAGAACTAGAAGCACGCCCTTTCATTCGTGCTGAGCCCCGTGTGTGTGTGTCCAGGGGGAGCGGTGTGCGGTGTGTGTTAGGAGCCCCGACCCCTGCAAGGGCTGCACCAGGTGTGCTGGGATAGAGACAAATCCGAGACCCCTCTGGCACAGCTCCGTGAGAAAAGGGAGCAGCTGCCTTCTCTACTTACTTTCCCATTGCTGACAACACCTATTTCTCCAGGACGCAATCTAAGTACATCTTGACAGAACAGCTGATGAGTTTGGAAAATATTCACTCCAACAGTATTGTACTTTTTCTCGAAAGCATTCTTATCCATCCCCTAAAGCATAAATTAAGAGGGATAAAATTAGTAAGAGAAAATATATTAAATCATTATCTTAAAGCCTCCTTTAGTATATTAATGCAAAATTTGAAATTACTCTAAACTGTGATTTTTAGAAGTACTATTTTCTTCTGAAACATTAAAAAAAGAATATTTCTTTGCCAAGTCAATTATACTATTTGTAAATCTTGTTACAAGCAGATATCATATGCCATTCATTCCTTGAAAATTTCAGGTGGATTATTGATTAGTAATATGCTAGGAGGCGTCAACATAAATAAAATTTAACATTAAAGAAATGAAACAAATGTTTATTAAATTCTTAACTCAGTATCCCTATTTGGTACACTCGGTAAAAACAACTGTCTAAAATAGAAATATCCTATCTTATTTCATTCTACCAATCTCACAAAACCCATTTAATAATAATGCATTTTATTTCTGAAATACACAAATAATCTTGGTTAGAGTCAAAAAAATATATGGACATTCACAGAAAATAAACCATGAACAGGTTCTTTACATCTGTACACAAAGACACTTCTCCATGTCAGTACTAATCAAACTTTAATGTACCATCACCTGGTGCCTTGTTCAAATGTAGTTCCTACTTCAGAAGATTCCGGGGAGTGGGGGGCCTTAAATTTTGAATTTCTAACAGGTTCATTGTTCCCACGATGGTAGGAATGTTCCGTTGCACTCACTGAGCATTGAACACGCGGCTAGTATGACTGGGGCACATAATTTGAATTATTTATTTATTTCGATTTAATTTTTAAAAATGTTCTATTATGTTCGATCAGCCAGCATTCAGTACATCGTTCGTTTCTGATGTAGTGCTCAACGATTCATTAGCTGCGTGTAACACCCAGTGCTCATCACCACACGTGCCAGAATTTAAATTTTAACTTAGTTTTAATTTATGTTTTAAAGCGCCACATTTAGTTAGTGGATACAGTAGTGGACAGCGCAGCCTTAGATCCTGCTTACATCCAAAATCTCCGTCTCAATCATCCCGTCTCTGACCACACAGCTCCTGAATTTCCAACTCACGTGACCCAGTGTCACCAGACCAACCACCCCTCAATCCTTCCACCACTTATTTACTGTCCATCATACCTCCCATGATTTTCCTCCTGTCTGAGTTACACCCCAAAGTCCTTTCCCACAACAAAAACCTTCCATGCTTAGCTCCCTTGAACGTTTTCCTCAACTCCTATTCACCTGCCAAGTCCCCAGTTCTGTTGAAACAGAACTCTGCTTCTTCTGCAACTAGAACCAACCTGTTAATACAGCTAGAGAAAAACATGCAGTATGAGACCAGTATTAGTCTAATCAGTATTAGACCTCACTTTCAATTTAGGGTCATTAGCAGCAAGTGGGCCCTCAGAAACTTTCCCATGCTAACGTATTTAATTCACTTGCTCACTCTCAGAATAAATGATAAATATGTGGCATTTTCTCCTCTTACCTCAAACCTCTAATAATACCTATTCTCACTCTTATACTTGGCAACGACTGGAATTTCTTCTGAAAATGAATACAATTAAAGTACTTCATCCTGCTACCACCAAATAAATCCACCTTTCTACAACTGTGCCCATACATTCTGCCTTCCTTCTGGTTAAAATAGACAAACAGTTCCTTTTCTTAAGACCAACAGTTAACACTTGTCCACTGGATTCTGGCACCTCTTATCTGCTCAAGAACTTTGCTCCTAACTCTGCTCCCCTCTCTCTATATCATCCTTTCTCATTGTTTGGATGGACTGTGTCCATATAAAACAGTGACATCTCCCCAATTTAGAAATCCTTGACCTTAAGTCCTGTTCTAGATATCAAATATTTTTCTGTTCATGAAAAAATTAAGTTTCTTAAAAGGGCTACGTATACTCATTATCTCTATTTCCTGACTTCCCGTTCTCTTTTCAATCTACTTTTATACCTACTCCTCCAATGAAACAGTTCTCATCAATGACCACCTTAATAAGTAAATGGTCAATTATGAAGCCTAATTTCAGGAACATCTGGCATAGTTGATCATTCCCTCCTTGAAATATTTTCTCCAACTGACTTTTAGGATACCATACTCTCCTGGTTATCTTCTAACTTGTTGGCTGCTCCATCTGTCTCCTTTACTGGATCATCCTTTTCTTGCATACTTCTGTATGTTGGAATGTTCCAGGGCTCTGTTTTCGCCTCTCTTCTCTCACCCAACTCACTCCTGAGGTATCTCATCCAGTTTCTTGGCTTTAAATTATGTACAATGTTGGTAACTCTCAAAGAGTCTGACTCTAAAAATATCCCAACATCCCTGAATTGATTTCTACACTCGTCAACCCAACACCTCCCCCTGAATGTCCAACAGGAATCTCCAACATGTACAGACTTAACTCTTGATCCCTTATGTGTTCAAAGCTTCTCTTCATCTAGATTTCCCCATCTCAAAAAAGACACCACCATCAATTCAAGCCACTCAAGCTAAAATTTAAGGACATTACCTCTTATGTCACATACAATTGATCAGCTAATCCTGTTGACTAGAGTTGTAACAAATATTGTGTACCAACCACTTCACTATCTCTACCACCAGTACCTAGTCCAAGACACCGTTACTTCCTGCATTATCACAAAAGCGTTCTCACTGTTCATCCTATTTCCATTCTTGTCTGCCTATTACCAAATCTTCACATGGCATCCAGAGTCATCTTTTTAAAGATTATTCACTTCTTCAAGATTCCTCAATGGTTTCCCATTATAGTCAGGAAAGACTTCAGGTCCTTACCGTGGCCTACAGGTGGTTGAAATATCTGGGTTCTGTTTCTGACCTCATCTCCTTGTGCTCTCCACATCACTGTCTCTATTTTGTTCAT
>CM052810.1:12644303-12676599 GCA_028533885.1 Nasua narica | reverse complement strand
AAAAAATCGAACAAAAAGGACAAAGGAATAAAAAAAGAAGAGAAAGCAACTGAGACTCAACTGAGAAGATTCAGAAAGGACAAAGAAAATGAAGGTAAGCATTAGAAAAATAAATTCCCAGAATCGAGACACAAACCTTCAGAAGGAGCTCACCAAATACCTAATACACACTGAATGAAAGAGGGTCAATACAAAGATATACCATCATGAAATTGCCAAACACCAGGGAAAAAAGATTCTAAAAACTTTCACACTGGGTAAATAAACACATAATTAAATAAAGCAGAAAGACAAAGGAACTAAAATCAGGATGATATCACTGGTCTCCGTAGCCTGTTTGGAGTTAGGAGACAGTAAAGACAGCCTCCAAAACCTGGAAGAAAAAGGATCACCCAGTATAACTACCGATAATATGGAAATGCAGCCTAAGATTTTTAACTGTAAAAGAGTTAAAGAGTTAGATAGTTTTTCTATCATGCACATTTACTTGGGAGAGGAGTAAAATCAGAAATAAATCAGAAATAGAAAAGGCACAGTGCTTCCAAAACCAGAGATAAGGCAGAGACCTGTAAAATGAAGTGGCAAAGGCAGACCCAGAAAGGAAGCTATATTCAGGTTCGCTTTCATGAACAGCAAGATCAGTGCATTTTAGAGAAAGGGTGAGCAAGGCTACGGAAGGGCGTTCTAGGGGCTGGTACGTATGAGGAAGGGGCTGGTTTGTTAACTGCTGTGTTTATCTGTAAGAAAATTTCTGGATAGGTTATCTGACCTATCTAGTGACTATCTGGATACATTTGCAATAAGAAGAATACTATGGAAAATGGATAAAAAAAGAAAAAAAAAAGGAGTAATTCTTAAAGTTAAAAAAAACAAGTTGCTAAAAAATGAAAAGACAATCATAGCATTTGATTTACTAAGCAAGGCACATTTAAAAAGTCACACACACTAAATATTCACTTAACCAAAATGTGTCAAAGACAGACCTGAAAATCCGCTTGTTTGTACTGGACAGGCTTCACCACTGAATGTACTGAAATCTATCTGTAGCAGTCGGTAAACAGCTGCTGTGCTGGGACAACGATCACTCATGGGAAGCACCCTGACTTCTTTCCCAGACGGTTCGGCCACCACAGGGTGACCGTCAGCACGAGGGCCGAAAGACTCCACCCCGGCGCTGGGATCCGCTTCTGGCTGACTCTCTGACTCGGTCCCTCAAAGCCATTAATGGTTTTTAAATAATTTAAGTAATGCCCCTGGACTTGGAGAGACCAAGTGAACATAGGAAGGTAGAAGAGAGCTCAAGCCCCGGTTACTATAGCAGGAACTCAGCAAATATATCTAAAACTTCAGACGTGCAGATACGAAACTGGAGGAATACAAAATAAGATTCCTTTTCTTGAAGTAGTTATAGTACAGTTGGAAGTGACATTTATATCCACATGTGGTTATGTATAAGAAAGGCAATTAATGGGAAATGATAATATTGGGCTGTGAATATCAATATTTAAGGATAACATGATGTTATTTAGATGACATTTTTATGGCAATTGATAATTAGTATATTTTGGCTGTATAAAACCTCCAATTCATCTGTATCGCAGCAGACATTGCTGTTCTTTTTACTTATCATAGACATGAATAAATGAATCCATTTCTTTCCACATACAAGTTAAGATTATGAATAATATTTTGGGGCACCTGGGTGGCTCAGTGGGTTAAAGCCTCTGCCTTCAGCTCAGGTCATGATCTCAGGGTCCCGGGATCGAGCCCTGCATCGGGGTCTCTGCTCAGCGGGGAGCCTGCTTCCCCCTCTCTCTCTGCCTGCCTCTCTGCCTACCTCTGATCTCTCTCTCTGTATCAAATAAATAAAATCTTTAAAAAAAAGATTATGAATAATATTTCAAACTTTTTAATCAACATATTACAATGAAATAAATAGCCTGAGTATTTCTTACCAGCTGTTCTTAGGAATATACTTCATTTTAACGCACTTAACAGCTTCAGGTACACAAGTGTTATAAAAGGCTTTAAATACTATAATTGACTTGAACCAGAAAAGGGTTCTTAAGAAACAAAGCATATATAACTTAGTAAAAAATCAGTAAGTAGTTTCAGATTCATATTTAAAAAAGGGCAAATCAACTAGAAAAAATTTTTACTCTAGAATGAGAAATGATTCTTGGTATTACCATTATGCATCTATCAGTCATGCTTAATAGATACGATTCTTTTTTTTTTTTAAAGATTTTATTTATTTATTAGAGAGAGAGAGACTGAGAATGAGAGGGGAGAAGGTCAGAGGGAGAAGCAGACTTCCCGCAGAGCCGGGAGTCCGATATGGGACTCGATCCCGGGACTCCGGGATCATGACCTGAGCCGAAGGCAGTCACTTAACCAACTGAGCCACCCAGGCGCCCTAATAGATACGATTCTTGAACAAGTATCAGTACCTAAGGAAGTTAAGGTCTGAACAGAAACTGCGCTCTACCACCGAAAGAAGAAGAAAGAAAAAGAAAAACACAGTATGTAAGGTCTAAGTATGGAATTTTGTCCAGGACTCCTATCATCACTGCTCACTATCAGCTGATATTAAAATCCAAATGGTGCAACCGTTTGCTTTTCAACCTATGCAAACAGGATCCTTAATATATAAAAACTCACTGCTTTTCTATTCCATGAGTTTACATAATCACTACAGGAAATTTGAGTTCCCTCTCCCCATAAGAGGACCTGCAGAGTATTTATAAAAAATAATTTTCTTTCTAAATTTCCTTAGTCTTGTGATAATTTTATTAAAAGAGATGCCTCCATGCAACTTTGGCCCTAAAAGAAGGTGCATCTTGGTTGCTTTTTAGTTTTGTTTTTAATTATATGAAAATATAATAATGAAAAATATCAATGAAACTCATTCTCGGTTTAGAAATTATCACTTGGAAAACCATTCTTACATACTAAAAGCAATCCCTAGTTCCTACCACACGGCTTTTCGATTGCACCGAGACCACCAGACCTCTGGCTTCCTGGCTCGCTCCCGTTTCTAAGCAGCCTGCTCGCACCCTCGAGGTCTTCTCATGGGCTACTCTCTGGGCCTCTTATGCCAACGCCACGGCCAGCTCGTAACATTTCAACCTCACAGCACTTTATCCAGCTACCTTCCTTCCTTCATATGCCTGGTATTTTGGATTTTCTTTAAAAACAAAGAGTTGATGCTCCTGTAAATACATGGTAGGCAACGCCAGCAGAAATTCGGCATCATAGCCACTTTTATATGTGGCTTCAGTGGATTGCCTTGCCTAGCCCCCAGGACAGCAATTTCTACAACCTCACTGCTCTCGTAAAGTTCCGTCCAACCACCAACCCTCACTCTCAGATGGCCTTGCCTCCTGAGTCATTTCATCCAGTAGATGTTTACTGACGACACACTGTGCCCCAGCTGCTGAGCACTGGGCCCCGCAAGACCCGGCAGGAGACAGGGTCCCTGCTCCCAGGGAGGAGGCAGGTGAGGAACAGCCCACTGTAACCAGCGGCGTGCAGGAGTATGCGGTACGGTGTTAGCATGTGACGTTAGCATGAGCAGCTTAATCTCAGGTGGAGGGGTAGAAGAGGCTTCCCAGAAGTTCTCCCCAAAGTGCTACTTTCCCCCCAAAGTAACATTGAAGCCAAGAGTACACACAGGCTAGAGGAGAAGGGAGGCAGGGTGCAGGAACCAATGGTGGGAACAAGCACCCAAAGGCCCTCTGGTGAGAAGGAGGAGCCCGTTCAGGAACCTGAACTAGTCTGCCGGCACAGGGAGAACGGGCGAGCAAGGGAAGGGTCGTGAAAGGTGAGGCTAAGGAGTTAAACAGGCCACGTCAGGTGGGACGTTATAACATCAATGATCCTGACCTTCAACTGTTAGCACGGAAACAGGACCATACTCGCAGTCTAAAAACTCTTGTAAATTGCAAGGACCCATCTAAAAAACTTGAGATGTGTATGGGCATGAGAAATTCTGCCGCAGTGATGCTCCGTCTTCCCAAGTTTGCTTCTCGTCCTAGCATTTATCTAAAAGGCCAGCTTTCCATTTCTTCCTAAGAAAGTACAAATCACATTCTTTAAAATTCTACATTCCGGGTGCCTGGGTGGCTCAGATGGTTAAGCATCTGCCTTCGGCTCAGGTCATGATCCCAGGGTCCTGGGATCGAGCCTCGCATCGGGTTCCTTGTTCAGCAGGAAGTCTGCTTCTCCTTCTCCCTCTGACCCTCTCCTCCCCACTTGTGCTGTCTCAAATTTTAAAAATAAATAAATAAATAATCCTACATTTAAAGTTTCCTATCCTGTAAATCCTGACGATTATATTTTCTCATACTTTTTCAAAGGTCAATAATGGCGATTTGAGTACTCATATACACCTTGCATCATTCAGGGTTATCAAACCTCCCTTCTTTCTGAGGGTCTAAATTCCAAATCATGAGTTAACTATAAAGATCATTCATTCATAGATTATAGTAAAAGTTTATTGGATCATATTTTTGAAAATTTGCACTTCAACTTACCTTTCTGCCACTGTCATATTTAGAATGAATGCCCAAAATATCCGAAATATTAGCACCTGGAAATAGCTTTAGGAGAACACTCTTCACATTGTCCACAGTGAGTATATTGTCATTCTTCACTTTTTGGTACATCTGTAGAAATAAAGATCTTACAATTAATTTTCATCTTATGGCAATCAGTTTTCTTTCTTTCCCTAAGCATGCAGATTTACATAAAATAAAGACATACTTTATACTTTGTAAGTTCTAAGTATACCACATATGTACATGTACACACACATCCTCCACCCACACAGATAAATAAATCATTTTAACCACACAATATATCATCTCCCAATAAAAATGGTTTTGTGAATATTCTATAGCTTTCAAAAATACCGTAACAAATTTATGTTACATTCCATTTTGATCAAACTAGACACTGTGATTCTTGGTAAAATAATGGCTCCCTTTTACTTATTTTTCTTTTTAAGATTTTATTTATTCTCTTGAGAGAATTTTATTTATCTCTCTTGAAAGAAAGCATGAGCAGGGGGGAGAGGCAGAAGGAGAGGGAGAAGCAGGCTCCCCGCTGAGCAGTCTCCTATGTGGGGCTCGATCCCAGGGCCCTGGGATCATGACCTGAGCTGAAAGCAGATGCTTAACCATCTGGGCCACCCAGATGTGTCAGCTCCCTTTATTTAAAAAGGTATATATAAAATATATCTTTTTAAGATTTTATTTGGGAGAGAGAGACTGTGAGAGAGACCACAGGCATAGGAAGCAGCAGAGGGAGAGGGAGAAGCAGGCTCCCTGCTGAGCAGGGAGCCGGATGCAGGGCCCAGTCCCAGGACATGGTGATCACGACCTGAGCTGAAGGCATATACATGCCCACCAACGGAGCCCCCCAGGAGCCCCTATATAAAATATTTCCAATGGCTTATTTCAGAAAGGCTTTATTTTCATTCCTGATTGCTCTCCAGTAAAGACCTTGACTAGGTTTCTTCTGTCCCTCCATTCTTCCTCCCGTCTCAGATGTTGGAAGCACAGTGACATGAAGTAAGCTGTAGCTCCTTTATTTTCTTGTTTCATTCCTCCCTCATCATAGACCCTCTACTACGCCCCTGGCACTCTGCTAGGCATGGGGGAAGGGACAGCTCTGTATCGAGAGAGAAGGCAGCTCTGGGCAGAGCCTGGGCTGAGACATAAACTTGAACACTGAGCTAGCATGAAGGCGTTCTGGGAAAGAACTTCCCAACCAGAAGATCCGTGTACTTACAAATACCAGCAAGTAGCCTCTGATATAGAGGTGTATCTCGCTTCTCGAAAGTTCATGTTAGGCCACTTTTCTTTTACGAGAGTGACATCAGCATCTGTTTGCGCTAACCACAAGAGATCTAAAGAGGATTTTCGTTTTTATGAAAAATGGTAGGAAGTGAAAACAGCCTTCAGTGTTTGTTGTGCAGCGAGAGCAGCCCCACCAGGCTCCTCCCCCTCCTCGGGGTCCAGAGCCTGACCTGTGTCTGTGAACATCTGAGCTTTCTCTCAATTTATTCTGTGCATCATTAGCAACATGTGTCCGAGGGGTCAGAAAAGCCTAAAAGCGGTTAGTTTTTGGTTCTGGAAAATGCTCAAAAATTCTTTCACATCAAATGATGATGACTGCTTCTTCCCCTTACATCATTTGGGCTTTATTATAGAAGGTTCATAGGAATGCTCTACTCAGAAGCAGGGGAAACCGGCATCAGTGAAGAATGTTATTTTGAAGGGACACCTGGGTGGCTCAGTTGGTTGGGCGTCTGCCTCTGGCTCAGGTCATGATCCCAGGGTCCTGGGACTGAGCCCCAGGAGGGACTCCCTGCTCATCAGGGGAGTCTGCTTCTCCCCCTCCCTCTGCTTGCATGCGTGGGGACACACACGCTTTCTCTCTCTCTAATGTGAATAAATAAAATCCTTAAAAAAAAAATGTTGAGTCCCAATTCATTTAAATCGTTATTGCCAGAGACAGTCCTCATATGAGGGCCAAAAGAAGCCCCATGTTATTCCTCATAATAAGGAACCAGCATTCTTCCTTTCCCTCTTTTTCACTGTAAACCTGGTAACCCACTCCTTTGAAGAAAAGGCTCAGGTCTATAATTAGATCCCACAGTTTAGTTTTATGAACTTCTCAATTTATAGGCAAATTTCTTCCTCATATCAAGCAGAGCATGCTATGACCTTAGCAAACTGAAAAAACAAAAAGCAAAAAATGTGAGCCTTCTGTCAAACATAAATAGGGATTAGAAACAATGAGATTTTGAATAAAGCAAAAATTATATATGAAAAGTTACTAAGATAGTCATCTTACAAATTACTCATTTTAAAATAGTAGATAATTATTAAGTTAAGGCAGCTAGAATGTCTGCCATAAACTACTTATATAGTGACTCAATCTTCTTATACATTTAACAAATGTTAAGACTTATGTAAGTTGGTAGGCAAAAATAGTAATTTGGGCTCTTCATGTACATTTTATTTACATGCTTCATTAAGGTGTAGTTACATAGTAACCCATTTAAAATGTACAACATGATGGCTTGATAAATGCACACAGCATGAGGGGACTCCCACCATCGAATTAACTACTATATCCGTCACCTCACACATATGTTTCTTTCTTTTTTGGTGAGAACCTTACAATTCTACTCTAAGCAAATTTCAATTATATAGTACTGCACTATCAGCCACAGTCACCATGCTGTACATGAGACCTCCAGAACTGACTCCTCTCGTAACTGCAAGTTTGTACCTTCGACCGACATTTCCCCATTTTGCCCACCCCCAGAACAACCACTTTTCTACTCTCTGTTTCTAGAAGTTCAGCTTTTTTAGATTCCGCATACACATGATAATAGACAGTATTCATCTTTCTTTGTCTGATATATTTCACTCGGCCAAACATCTTCCAGGTTCATCCACATTGCCACAAATGGCAGGATTTCCTTCTTTTTAAAGGCTGAACGATATTCGGAGGTATGCATACACAAATACCGCATATTTTCTTTGTCCATCCACCCACTGATGGATACTTAAGTCATTTCCATACCTTGGCTATTGTGAATGATGCTGCAGTAAACATGAGCGTACAGATAACTCTTCGAGATACTGACTTCATTTCCTTTGGAAGTAGCTGAAGTGGGATTGCTGGTTCATACCGTCATCCCATTTTAAATTTCTTGAGCAAGCTCCAGATTGTTTTCCATAATGGCTGTACCAGCTGTATTCTCAGAGGGCTCCCTTTTCTCTACATCAGGCCAGGATTTGACATCTGGTTTGTCTGGTAACAGACCCCCTACAGGTGTGAGGTGACAGCTCACTGTGGGGTTGCATTTCCCTGGTGATTAATCAAGTTGAGCACCTTTTCATATACCTGCTGGTCATCTGTATGTCTTCTTTGGAAAAATGTCCATTCAGAGTTATTGCCCATTTTTTAATTGGGTTATTATTATTATTGTTATTTTGCTATTGAGTTATATGAATTCACTGATTATTTTGGACATTAACTCTTTACTGAATAGGTAGTTTGCAAATATTTTCTCCTGTTCCACAGGTGCCATTTTGTTGCATTGATGGTTTCTTTTGCTGTCTGGATACCTTTTATTTTGATATAAACTCCATTTACTTTTGCTTTTGTTGCCTGATTTTGTTGTCAAATCCAAAAAATCATCACCAAGATCAATTTCAAGGAGCTTACCCCCTGTGTTTCCTTTCAGGAAACAGTTTCAGGTTTTATGCTCAACTTTTTAATCCATTTTGAGTTGATCTTTGTGTATGGTATAAGATAGGGATCCAGTTTCATCATTTTGCAGGTGGATATCCAGTTGTGCCAATTTACTACAATCTACTCCCTCCTAATCCTAACTTTATGTTGACAAAATATCGAATTTTTAGTTCCAAAACAGATCCATTTAACCCTCTGTTCCTTTGTACAATTACGGTCATATATATTCTATGTGTTAAAATGTTTTATTCAATCTTGTGCAATTTAAGCACGATAAATATATTCTTATAGCCTTTGGTATGTACCCATATATTTACATTTTATTTACAGCTACCATTTCATTTCTTCCTGTGAATATGAGTTACCATCTGGTGTCGCTTCCTCTCAGCCTAAAGGATTTCCTTTAGCATTTCTTTTGATGCAGCAAGAATTCTGTCTCTACCTGTGAATATTTTTATTTCGATCATTTTGCAAGGATTGTGGTTCATGTTAGCTCTCGTTCAACTTCTGAAAACTGACTTGTTTTGTGTATCTTTTCCTCCAGTTTTATACTTACATACTGTGAGATGATTAATCTGTTGACAATTACCTCATCATGGCCAAAAGTTGAAGGCTTAAAGTATTTCTACATTCTCAAACATGCATTCAACAAATATTCATCAGGCACGTATCATACATTTTTTTAATCTTAATCTTGTAAGGCGGGAAGAGAAAATTAAAGTAGTAAGTTTGCATAGCCACTGTGGAGAGCTGAGATACACAGTCTGATTGCTTTACTATAAAAATACTGTACTTATTCTACCATCATAATTCTTTATCACGTCAAAAATTTTCATATACTTATAATTTTGATCTTTTACTGTATTCCTCTTTTTTCTGATACTAGATTTTCAAATTATCTAATTTAGATAAAATAATTTGCTCAAAGTAATGAAACAACATTAAAGAGATTTTATAATTCACATATGTTACTCAAAGGCTAGATTTTGCTCAAATTAAACTAAATTAGTGAGGCTAAGTTATCTGACGGATACAATACTTTCCCAATAGAATGTTAGCTCAGTCATGTTTTGGTTTTCTAGGGGCTACAAAAATTTTTCGGTTGACGCATAGTCTGAATCACCACCAACATTTGCACACTTCAGACCGTGGTGGCTTCTAGTATGCTACCTTCCTTCCTCACGCATTTTTCCCTCTCTTTCCTCAAATTGCTTAGTATAACTTGTAGGCTATGGCACATAATTGATACTTTCATGCTGCGTTGTATGCAAACCTATGGTTTCAAGTGTAATCTGGTTTTCCAAGATATTATAGTATCATGCTGAATATCGCAGTAGCTAATTCAAAAGGCCAGTGATTGCAAAGTATGAAGTCACATGCAAATTTATGTCTGATACAAAGCACTTCCTGAACAGAGAGTCAATGGAGAGAATTAAGATAACTTAGGGTAAGGAGAATTTCCAAAGGTCTTCAAGTTTCTTAGTTTTGACTATCGCATCAATCCTTTCAAAATACGGTAGCCAGAATTCAATAAAAGCTATGTCAGTCTAAGTCCCTTATAAATGCTTATACCAATCAGTTAATAAAATAGCCTGAGATGCAAAATTGACGTGTAATCTACAGCACTCTTTTACAGAGCAATGTATATTCCTAAGTCACTGAGGTGCTGGTATTTTCTGCGCCCCACCACAGTGAGCTCATGAGGTATTCAGTGGTTTTCCCAGGAGCTGTGGAAGCAGGGCAGGGAGTATATAGGACTTTGGTCATTTCACGTTCTCATTTTGAAGAAGAACCATTCCTTATAACAGTAGGTGAAAGCGAAAGGCCAGTGAATTTTAAAATGAACAAAAGCTAGTTTCTAAGTCATGGTCTGACTTCCCTAATAACAACAATACAGTTCTTTGATACATCTGTTCCCACAATGGGCCATAATAGTTTCAAAACCTTAATTATGAAATAACCTTCCCATTTCTTATTGTTCTTTAATCAAGTTCTTATCAATTTCTTTTTTTATACAATATCTTTGTTGAATTCAGTACTCATCCTGCTATTTCCACCTAATTTGCTGTCGTCATCTCCTTCTCCTTTGAAATTCTCTAAGAAGGGTCTACGTACTTTGTCACTTAAAATATTTAAGTTTGCAGTAATCTTTTTTATTCATGATTTTTTCAAGACCTAGTTCAGGAATTCTTCCCTGAATAAGCATTTTCTATGAGTATGTTTTCCTTTAAACTTATACATACAATTTAAATTCCATTAGCAGCTGAAGAAACTCAAGCGAATTCATCTATTTTGGCAGAGTGTCAGTTGCCCAATTGATAAAGTGGGGACAACATTACGTTTTTCAGTTGGGAGTTGCAAGAATCAAATTCATCATCTGTTTTAAGCCCCATGATCGTTTTTTATAAACATTGAAAAATAAAAACAAAAAATGATAATAATTATAGTAATAATGCAGAAAAACCCACTGTACAGTCTAAAGAAATTATACCTAGTGCACTTACTTGTACTATGGAAATAAATGCTTGCGCTACATCACGCTCTTCTGCAATATAGTTGAAAGCTCGCCAAAGAGCAACGCCGACGTCATCTGCTCCATCAACTTCATCATCTGTGTTAACAACGAACACAAAACCAATTCTGGGAAAAGAAGGTGAATAAGGAATGTCACAACTATCCCTTGAATCACAACCAACCACAATTTTTCAACATTACTAGACTATAACATCTGGATAGAGTGTGTTACCAGGGGGGATGAGTGAGTATGACATTTGAAAAGGTTTGATTCGTAATGTCTAGTCATCAACATCCGCCTATCTAATGGATTCCTCCAAACTGTCAAACTCTCTCTGGTGGTGACATTATCAAATGACCATGTTTTTCCAGAAAAATAAAGGGAAAGTAGACCCTTAACACAACCTCAGGGAAATGGATCCACCTTTAAGCACCCGAAGTGATCAGATGATTCTCTCCGGAAATGAACATGGCTAACGAAATGACTCAGCAGCTCTGACTAACGGAGGCTGTCATAAAGGTCAATGATGTTTCACAGCAGTCGTGTTGTGTCAGGCGTTAGAAACCACCACTGCTCTGAATTCCACGTGAATATTCCGTGGAATTTCACTGCAGGAACATCACTGCACTTCCTTCAGTTGTCTGTGTAATGTTATAAACTGATAATTACCTAAGAGGAATTTTATGATAATAGAAAAGCTCAGCAAGTTTTACAAAATCCAAGGTATATTCTTGAGCAGGATCAATAAACAGAACCTAAAAGAAAGTAGATAGTTTATAATCACTATTTTGTTTTAACATTTTGGAATTTTCACTAAATTCAAATTTAGTCTAGTTTCGGTCACTAAAAGTATGAAATTCAAGGTGCCATCTTTTTTTAAAGAAATTTCCAACAATTCTAAGGAATCTTATATATGAAGGAATTTCATAGGTAATACAGGATTTCTAAAAGCTGCACATCTGAATAACACATGGAATTTAATATCAGATCACTCATCCTTTTTTTGAAGTACAGCAAAGTAAAAATTTTTTAATAATAGGTGAAATACCTTATTCTAAATGTGCATTGGAGTTTCTGTAATTTTTTAAAAAAGATATTAACTGAATTTTGAAAAAATAGCATTAATATAACCGCTTGCTCTACATTGCTATAGGAAATAATATTTTCACTTTCTTCGTGGAATAAAAACAAAGACCTCGCTAAGTGTTTTCTGCACATTTCACAGCTGTATCATGGGTTATTTAATATTATAACAGTGAACTCATATGCATGGATGATAAAGTGATATTCACACATTTTTCCCTGAAATGTACTAAACTTTAATCTTTAATTAGTTCTTTATAATACAGAAAGAAAAAAGTTCAATCAAATTCCTTATAACTCATCAATTCTACATCAGAACTATAAAAACACATCAAAGGAGGAGGCAGATTTTGTGGCGTTGCTGGCTTTGGATGTCTTGCGGGCCACGGCACTGCAAACTTGCCGCATCAGGCAAGTATTTTTCTTCGTGTTACACAGATGCCTCTTCACCAAGAACAGGGTAATCCAAAAAGAATGCTGATACCTTCATAAAAGATGTATACAAAATGTCATATAAAACTCACCAAATTATGAAAATTACGCCTCACGGAAGGTATAGTTCCAGGGAACACAGGCTTCAGAAGTTCCTGGCAACTTGTAGGCCATGTGACATACAAATCATCATTTTCTAGGTCATTAATCCACTAGAGAAGAATCCAAAAAATCTGTGAAAGCTCTATTAAGCCAATACTTAAATCATTCTAAAAGTCAGTTTCCATTCTTTCAAAGTAAAAATACACAGAAATTTCTATATTTCTGATTAAATATAAGAAGCCAGTTGAATATTCTTTAAGGAAGAATTCTTAAGGAATAATATTCTTTAAGGAATATATGATGTGCAACAACTTTATATTCCCATGGTCTTTTAGATTAAGCCTGACCCTCCTCCCAGAACTGACTTCTTTCTTTCTGTTTAGTTTTCATATTAAAAAAATAAAATTGTATAGAACTTATCTCTATAAACCATTTGACAGAGACTGTTTACCTTAATTATCAGCAGCCTAGGTCCTCCACCTTCCTTCTCAAATTTTAATGCTTAGACATAAGGCAAATGAAACGTGACACCTCGGATGTTTGATTCTAATCAAGAGTTAACAGTTTATCCTAGACTAAGCCACCTGCCTGAAATAATGCTAAGCTGGGGAAACGTATAAACCACTGTTAGGCACAGGGAGGCAGGGTCAAGCAATTCTCCAGAGTCAACGAGTTACAATCCCCGGAAGCCGGAAGCACAGCAGACAAGCTCCACGGTCCCTCAATTCCATCCCTAGGGACATTTTCCACTTTGCAGCCTGGAAGAACTCATTCAAACAGAAAGTGACAGTCATATTGGGCTGCAAAGACAGGAGTCAAAATTAGGGTTGCCTAAATGGTAGGAATTGAGGGGGCAGCGAAATCCAGGAGAGGGGGAAGTGCAGAGAAGAAACCAAACAGTCCCTGTCTCTCTACAAATTCCTCTCAATACTAGGAACCTGCACGTACCCAAGGCAACACCCCGGCCCCAATACGAGATGAGAAGAGAAGAGAAGGGAAGGGAAGGGAAGAGAAGAGTAGGGAAGGGAAGGGAGAAGGGAAGGGTGAAGGGGAAAGAGAAGAGAAGAGAAGGAAAAGAAAAGAGGAAGGGGAAGGAGAAGGGGAAAGAAAAGAGAAGAGAAAAAAAAGAAAGAAAAAAGAGAAGAGAAAGAGAAGAGAAAGAGAAGAGAAGAGAAAGAGAAGAGAAAGAGAAGAGAAGAGAAGAGAAGAGAAGAGAAGAAAAGAAAAGAAAAGAAAAGAAAAGAAAAAAGTGAAGCCAGGGGGAAACAGACACTGGGACTTTGAAGCTGCAGCCACAACACAGTAATGAGACCGAAGTTGAAGTCTGAAGTGCTAAGACTTTGGCAAATGCTGTACTTTAATTTGGGAAACTGACAGGGCTAGCCCCCAGGAGTAAGACACAAAGAGGAAGAGCTCCCACGAAGCCCAGAAACATGCCTCGACCGAGCCAGGTGAGGTCTGGTACTCGGGCTGCCGTGGCAAACCTGACAAGCGTTTGCTTCTGTAACTTTGTAGAGGCAATTTCAGGCTCCTATCAAAAACTGCCTTGCAAAAAAAAAAAAAAAAAAGACCAAATATTAAAATACAAGAGAAAAAGCAGACAATACAGAGGGACTTAGACAAGGACTTTAAAATAACTACGATTAACAGGGGCGCCTGAGTGGCTCAGTGGGTTAAAGCCTCTGCCTTCAGTTCAAGTCATGATCTTAGGGTCCTGGGATCGAGCCCCGCATCAGGCTTTCTGCTCAGCAGGGAGCCTGCTTCCCCCTCTCTCTCTGCCTACTTGTGATCTCTCTCTCTCTCTGTCAAATAAATAAATAAAATTTAAAAAATAATAAAATAACTACAATTAATATATATGTATTTTAAAAAGAACAAAAATAGGTGGAAAGATGGAAAACGTTAAGAGAACTAAAAATCCATTACAAGAAAATCCAAAGGGATATTCTAGATTTTAAGACTCTGTAATTAAGAACTGTAAGAACTTCTAAAGAAGATTTAACTGCAGACCAGGCATGGAGGAAGACAGTGATTAGTCAACTGAATGATAGATCAATAGAATGTATATTAACTAAAGTGCACAGAGAAAAGAAATACTGCAAAATCAAAACAAAGGGTGAGAGAGATGAATGACAGAGGCAGGCGGTCTAGCGAGTGCTGACGAAAGTCCCGGAGGAGAGAAGAGAGGAGACCCGTGGTGCCTCTGCAGTGGTCCAGACACGAGGTTTTGGGGAGTGTTTAACCACGTCAGAGGCAGGGGCTTCAGAGAGAAGACCAAAATCGCTTTGCATTTGGGCTGAATTGCCCATTTTTTTTTTACTCTCAAGTAAATTTACAGAAGCAGCACCACTAACTGGAAGAGCGGCCTCACAGAGCTGCACGCAGAACTGGCTGGCAGTGACATGGCACTCGGGTGATCTATTGCCATTTGTTTTGTTGACCATAACTCTGGTCTCTGCATCTACCCCGCTACCAAGATACTGGATAAAAGATAGTGTCATTCATAGATTAGAATGTAGGGTGGCTGGGTGACTCAGTGGGTTAAAGCCTCTGCCTTCGGCTCAGGTCACAATCTCAGGGTCCTGGGATCGAGCCCCGCATCGGGGTCTCTGCTTAACAGGGAGCCTGCTTTCCCCTCTCTCTCTGCCTGCCTCTCTGCCTACTTGTGATCTCTCTCTCTCTGTCAAATAAATAAAATCTTAAAAAAAAATAATTAGAATGTAGAAGACATTCTCTTCACTGTCCAAGGAGCTACAAAGGTTAGCAAATGGACATAAGATGGGCCATGGTGTTAGTGGATGACTTTCTGAGAGAAGTGAAGAACTTAAAAGACGTATAATTGACATCTTTTGGGTTTTCTCCAGGGAGTGACATCAGCTAACATGGCCTAGTAAGGAATTTCAAAACTCCACCCTGACACAAAAGCAATAAGAAACTAGAAAATTGTCGGGGGGGGGGGGGAATCTCAACATTTTAAGAACTACAAAAACTAACTGAAAGCTCGCAGCAACCTCGAGAGCATTTATTCAAGAAAAATGGCTGAGTCTCTGTCAGAACCATGAGATATGTGGTGTGAAACCTATCCTGGTCCAATCTTGTCCTCCCAAGCTTGTCAGTAGCCTTGAAAATGACAGCCTGAATTCCAGCATCAATCCTGGAGACAGCGGAAAGGACTGAATTCTGAAAGAATTTTAGTTTTTGTTTAAACTGTCTGTTGACTCCCCAGAAAACCCACTAAAAAGGCTTGTCTTTATCCTCCCTAACTCATAACAGTGTTAGAGCTGCTACCCCATTTTGTGGAAAACAATTACGGGCAAATGTTTTAGTTGCTCCTGCCTGTGGCAACAGAAAACACTCGGGACGAAAGCAGAGCAGCCAAAAGCTAGTGAGGAAAGGTTGGGGAACGGAATGTTTTGGGAAAGGGGGCTCTGAGAAGTTCTGACATTTTCTTGGGATTCTCAAAGGCCATGCACATGCCCAGGGAAGGGTGAGAAGCCCCAGGTTCCCTCCTCTGGTTGACTCCGAAGCGCTGTGCAAGCACCAGGTGAAGGCTGAGGTGGATGCAAGCCGCCTGGCTGAGGGTCCGACGTGGGCTGTTCCCGGCCCCCCTCATCTGCCACACACACACACAGAGCCCCTAGGCAAGACTGGGAGTTCTGGGATCCAGGCACTTAAGTACATCCGTGTCTCACACTGAGCAGATGACTAGGCAGACGTAACAGAGACTTCTGTGGCCACATATAAGAAAGAATAGAGGCTTTACAAAATTAGTTCAGAGAAGTCACTTAAACAAGTAACAAAAACAACAGCAAATAGCAACAACAAAACCAGGGAAGGTGAGAATCTGAGTTTCAGGAGTGCCCTATTACATATAATATTTAAAATGCCCAGTTTTCAATAAAAATTAAGAGGCACCGAAAAATCCTAAAATAAACATAAGAAAACAATTCTATTTACGATAGCAGCAGGAAGGATAAAATACTTAGAAATAGGTTTAACAAGTATGATGCTTGTATCCTGAAAGCTACAAAAGTTACATTATTAAAAGAAAATAAAGAAGATCTGAATAAATGGAAAAACATCCCATAGTCATGATTCAGAAGACTTAATATATTAAAATGATGATATTCCTTAAATTATCTACATATTCAATGAAATTTCAATAAAAATTCTAATTATCTTTTTTCCAGAAATGGACAAGCTGATGCTATAATTCATAATGAAAGGCAAGGGTCCTAGGACTGACAAGATAATCTTGAACAAAACAAAGTTGGGGGGTGCCTGGGTGGCTCAGTGGGTTAAAGCCTCTGCCATCGGCTCAGGTCATGATCTCAGGGTCCTGGGATCGAGTTCCGCATCAGGCTCTCTGCTCGGCAGGGAGCCTGCTTCCCCCGCTCTCCTGCCTGCCTCTCTGCCTACTTGTGATCTCTCTCCTCTCTGTCAAATAAATGAATAAATAAATCTTAAAAAAAAAAAACAAAGTTGGAGGACTCACAATTCCCAATTTCAAAACTTACTCCAAAGCTATAGTAACCAAATTGTGGTGTTTGCATAAGGGGATGATACTGATCAATGAAACCAAACTGTGAATCCAGGGATAAACCCAGCGTCTGTAGTGAGCTGATTTACATCATTACCGGGCTTGGACGGGAAACTAGCTGTTACAGATTGTAGAGCCCATTGTCAATAGCAAGTTACATCCTTAACTGGATAAAGAATTCACTTCCTCTGCCTGTGCTAGTTGGTGTTTATTAGTTTTGAATCTTACCACTGTCATTTTGGAGACAAAAATGAAGAATTAGACTTCTTTTGAGAGAATGACAGATGGCTAGGGTGACTTGGGAACTTCAAGGAACAGGAAAGTAAAGAAAATGATCAAATGACCTCAGGAATATGGCTACAGCATGGACATCACAGGATAGAATGCTGCAACTAGGGGCAGGGGTAATTTAGGTGGAATATGACCAAAGCACCCTCCACCATAAGTGATCTGGCACAGCGGACTGAAAAGCAATTATAACCCAAAGGAGCCAAACATACAATCGTACAGTTGTTTTTACTGACTTGAACGAAATACTAGTGAAACCTGAGGTACCGTGGCAAGGCTAGAAACAGGAAATTAAACTACATAACATTTAAGTTGTGTCTTCTGGTTTCTAGGACAGAGAAACCTAGAATGGCTAACCAGGGATGGGAGAATACCCAATGACTCTCTTGAGTTTTTAGTCAACTGTTAAGTAAGCAACTTTTAAGAAATAAACTGCCAAGGTTTTGGGGGAGGGTATAAATACAGAGGTCACAAGTAATGTAACTCAGTGACCCAGCTTTGTCTGTGAAGACAAAGAGGAGAGAGAGATCAGGACCTGAACCGAGGGCAGATACTTACCCAACTGAGCCACCCAGGCGCCCCTGCTCTAGGGCATTTTTGAAGAACTATGTTTTTGACCTACAAAAATAGGTAACACCCTGAATTCTACAATTTCAAATGTCCTTTCTAACAAATACAAGTACTTTAAACTCTTTCTGTTTAGAGGAGTTTTAGTTATATCAACTGCCACGTAATACTTCTATTTTCTCATTTCCAATAGTTACTCTTTTCTACGCTAATGTTAAATCATAATGGTGATATGGACATATTTATACTGATTATGCTATAATTAGAATGCTCTCAGAGTTTCATTGTTAAAAATTACGTTTTACGTTGGCTTGAGATAAATATTTACTTATTGTCCACAGAACTTTATGTTGTTTTCAGATAAATACTTATTTGTTCAAAAAATATTTATATTTATTGAGTACCTACTAAAACCAGGGACATAATGGTTAGAAAAAAAATCGATAAAATTCCTACTTTCAAGAAGTTTATGTAGTCTAGTAAGAAACAAAGACATCAAGGAATCACAGGACAAAATTATAAAATTATAATAATTCACTGTGCAAAGTATATGGAAGGACTGGTAGTTCTGTAACGTAATAAATATGTATATACACACACACACACATGTGTGCACGTGTGTTGGGGGCAAGGTTACCCAGGGGGCCAGCTTGCTCACACCTTGCACATTCCCTAGAAGGACCTGTTTCTTCGACAATGGTTCTGCGTTGGCTTCTGAGAACTCACTCTTGAAACCTTCCAATAGAGCTTCTCCCACGCTGAGGGTCGCGCTGCACACTGTAGAGGTTTGTACAGAGTTTCTGGGAACATTAGGAAGAACGCATCCTTTCCTCTGAGGGTCTGGAGCTTCGGTGACTGAGATCAGTCCCCCGGGCATTCTATGCTCATAGGACAGACCCCTTTTTGAGCCCTGAACGCCCGGCTCAAGTTAGCCCGGCACGGATCGTCACACATGAAATCAAGCATGTCACCTGCGACTCCATGAGGAGCAGCTCTTGGAAACTCCCGCCTGGTTTCCTCTGGTTTTTGCCTCATGCTCTCTCCGTCCGTCCGTCCGTCCGTCCACTGACACTCCTTGTGTTCTGCTGCCCTAACAGACTGTAACCAGCATGTAACAACTCCGAGGCTTCCTGAGTCCTTCTAGCACATCACTGAGCCTGAGGCTGATCCCGGGGCTCCTCGATGCTACGCGTCTATGACCGTTTTCTAACCTGGGGAGCTGAGGTCAGCTGCTCTTAGGAAGTTCTGTTTGGAGCGGAAGCCTGAAGAAAGAGCGGGAGTTGATTGGACAGAGAGGGGAAACCTCGCTGCCCCAGTATGAGAGAAGGGAAAGTGGCAAGAGGAGTACTTCACAGTCTCAGCGATGAGAGGAGGGAGCCGGCCTCTCACAGCCTCAATGGCCACGTGAGGATGGGACGGCGTCCTGGCTGCAAGCAGGGGTGAGGTGAGCAGGCGTCCTGGCTGCAAGCAGGGGTGAGGTGAGCAGACTCCCGGTTCCCGCAGGCGGCAGCACAGACTAGAACTAGAACGCTTGGAGCCTTCGCTTGGAGCCCCTGGAAGGCGGCGAGCTTCTCACCATAGTAGGTGGCATTCTTACAGTCCTCAGATTTTAATTATTTGATGTTTTGTTGCTGTTCTTCAAGGGGTTACCTGGTTGGTCGTGTTTATTTTTAAAGCTGGAAAGCTTCCTCAAAGAATGAGTTCGTGAGAGGAAATGCAGAGAGCAGGAAGAAGAAAGAAGATATGAGAATGAGAGGAATGAGTCTATATTTTTACTTTTCTTCTCACTGAGTTCTCCTGCAATCTCTTTCAAAATGCTTAAATTTATTTGAAAGCCTGCCAATATTTGGTTTTATGCCAAGTCTTAAATCTACAGGTTTTAAAAAACAAGGAATTACATGAGCACTTACCATTACAGAAGAATGCCTAATATCTAATGCATAGGTATGATCCAAAACCTGTGAGTTTAATTTTAAAAATTTGCTAACATCTTCTTTAAGGATCCCCAGACTGCGGAGGCCATTCATCATTCTTCCTTCTAGTTTCAGCATATCCAAAAGACTTTTAAAGAAAAAAAATCAGTTTTATTTTGATTTGCCAAATTAAAAAAAAAACACTTTAAAAGTTTATAGCTTTCTTAAGGCATTAAAAACAAATTCCACTGGTATTTTTATTAATAGCGGGAAAAAAATTATTAAACTCATTAACAAACAAGATAAGGAGTTCTAATTAGTTACCTAGGGTAAACTCAGGTTGACTTTTTTGTATGCAGTGACAAAATCTTAATATTAAAGAAGTAAGGCAACAAGGTATATTTATTACATTCTTTAGCAAAGAAGTGAAGATATGCTCACCCCTAAGTGAGCCAAAAATGAAGGGAAAAATATACTAAGTCATTATTTTGGTAAATCTACTATTAAAACAAGGTGAGATCAAATAAGACCTAGAATATAAAATTTTAGCACAGAAAAAGAGCCATTAAATCTTGAAAGTTCACATCTGTTTAGAATACATATTAAAATTTCTAATCATAATACTCTGAGAGCGCTTAAACACATCAGAAAATACTATGGCTAAAAAATAACATCAACAAATAATCCTACTGGCAAAAACTCTGGGCTGTTTGAGTCTTTAAAGTCCTACTGATGAAGCTCACATGTGCGCCAGGTAAGTGCCTCGTTCTTTCCAAACAGGGTGCCTCTCACAATCCCAAAGGAAGTCCCAAGTGATGCAGGTGAGGCCCAGGCAGGTGGTCCCCCACCCAGGTCCCGCAGCTGGTGCACAGAGCGGGGATGTGAATGATGTGGGAAGACAGCCCTTCCCTGTAGCCGTAAAGATAAGGCTTTACCAATTGTGGTAACGTGTGCTTCTGTTTGAAAAAGTAAAACTTTACCACCAGGCAAGGAAGGACTTCATTACTTTTTGAAACCAAGTGTTAAAATTCCTATTTAGAACATTTAACCTAATCGCTTCCTAAAAAAAATCCAATCACGGAAATCCCTTTGCTTTTCAGAAATGAACAGAAATCGGAATAAAGCAATATATGGATTTTAGCCTACTATTCTCAGGGAGGTCTATGGAGATCTACATTAATTTTTATCTTTATTTTTAAACATTTTATTTTATTTAGGGGTGCCTGGGTGGCTCAGTTGGCTAAGCATCTGCCTTTGGCTCAGGTCATGACCCTGGGGTCCTGGGACTGAACCCCCGTGATTCTCCCTTTCATCCCCGCTCCTACTCCCTCGCTATCTCTCTCTCGCTATCTCTGTCTCTCTCCCTCTCAAATACTTTTTTTTATTTAAATGTATATAGGTGCCTCTAGAGATCTATATTTAAAAAGTAGAGATCTAATATCTGAACTCTTACACAAGCAGTTTTTTTAATTAAGTGTTTCAGGCTGACCTGGAGGACTTAGCTCTGAACGTCTGTATCCTAAGGCAGTTCTGACCCCGGCTTTACAAAGTCCACTTTTTAGCCTCCCCTCCCATCTGTTAGAGGATGAGCGTGGTCAAAAGAGCACTAGCTTAGATACCACAAGTCACCCTTCTAATAATAAGATTTAGTCAGGGCGACAACGCTACTTCACGTGTGGCTTCTTGAAGTTCTTATTCTGAATCCCTTTGGTCTAAATTCTCTTATGTGTAAAATAAGAATTCTGGATTGCATTGCCAATGTTCTCTCCATTTGATGATGCTTATGGTCAGTTTTCGGGGGGAGTAACAGAACTTTAATATTCTACATAGTTTTTGTATCTGTCATCTTTGTAATCTGAACCTAGTTTCCAAGGAAAACCATCAAGGGAGAGGCCAGACGGAGCTACAGGATACACCGGAGAGAGCGTGAGATTTTGAATCCTGTTACTGTTTGCCATGTCCCTGTCTTTGTGTGACATTTGAGTCTTTGTTTCCCCATCTAAAAAAGGGAATGGTGATAATCACTTTATTAGGCATTAAGATTAAATTAATTCAGTATGGGGCACACAGTTGCCCTCGATAAGCATGTTTCTTCCTTGCTCTTTTCAAATCTCGCATTTGGGCTACCAATTAAAAAAACGGTTCTTTAAATGTGCTAGGTCTATTACTCAGGAAAACTCCTTCTATCTCTGGATTTTGAACAATTAATATAATTTCTCATGCCTCTCTTTTAAATAGTTACTATCTTAAGATTTGCTTAGAGCCCTTCGCCGGCTTCTCCTGCCCTTGGGAGGAAAGGTGAAAATCCGAAGCCTGGTGCCACAATCTGCCCCTCGCCCGCCTGTGTGACCGCAGCTTCTTCCGGCTTCTCCTCCCTCCACAGCCTGGCCACAGGAGTGCATTTTCGTTTTCTCAAATGGGCCACTGCTTGCAGAACCCCCACTCCCCACTTTGCCTGATCCGTCCTTTAAGTGTTAGCTTATATGATCCCGTCCTTGAAGAAATCTGACATTTCTACCGTCCCCATGTTCTGTCAAGAACTAGTTTACATGTCTGGAGTTCTACACTCCCAGAGCCCTGCACTTTAGCTTTTGCAAACCTTCCTGCACTGTCATTATATATTTACTATTAGTTTTCCCAGCACATCGCTTACTTCTGTCGTCTTCACCGCTATACCCCCAATACCTACCAGTTTCTGTAGCATAGTAGGCACTCGGATATTCACAGAATTGTAATACTGATTTCATCATACTGAATATTAATGTTTCATGCATTACAAATATATATTTTATCAAGAGCTCCAAAGGAGTCTGAAGCCAGACAACTTCATTAAGATACAGAGAAACACCACACAAGTAGGGACCTCGAGACACCTTTGTTAAGTCTTTCAGTCTGGTAGATATACTGTGGGGACACGCTCAGGCAAACAGGCTAGCTATCAAAAAGATTAACATCCACGTTGTACCAGTCTCTCTGCGCAAATCTGTGGTTGAGGTGATTATGCTTAGAGAATGAGATGTGTCAGTGGCTCTAAGGTAGAGATGTGAGACACCATTTATGGACCTCCTCAGATTGACTCGGCCCTACCTGCCTCCCTCCCTGGTCACAGCCACAGCCTCCGGCTGCTCACCTCCTGGGGGATGACAGTCAGGCTTGGACCTGGCCTTTGACTCAACCAGCGCTGACCAGACCCATGGAGGCTCTGGCTCCTCCCACAAAAGCAGGGTCCGAAGACAAAGACTGCATCTGAACCCTACAACCCAAGATGCAGTGAGAGACGGGCAGTAGGAAAGAAGTGCAAAATAATTCCTCACTCCCGTTCTTTCCCTAAACAGGTAATTCTGCAGTACTAGTCCCACGGGACCTCTCTCTGCATCTAGGATATAATAACCTCAAGTAACATGACATTTCCCTTCCTTCTCTTCTTTCCCAAATCATTTTCTTCTAGGCTCCACACTGATTTTATTCTCCATATTCTGGTATCTTTCTGGGAATTTATTTTGTGCTAAAACTGTCAGAAGATATAAACATCCTCACATCCTGTCCTCCTTGAAGGGCTTCCACTAAAGGAGCTGCAGCCGGTGGTCACATCAGTGAGGAACAAAATGGCTCCCAAGTTGCACAGATCACTACCCACCAGTTGGAGGAGTTAAGGGGCCTGTACTTCCTGAGTAACCTACAGCCCTTCTAAACAACTGGGCCAAATGTTCCTGCTAAGAAAACCTTCCCAAAATCTACCCACCACTTACTCCCTCTCTAGAACTCATTCTCACCATTCCTGAGCACAGATGGAATTTCCGTCCTGCTGAGGCTTGCAGGCCAGCGGCTAACAACCGCTCTGCCCCTGCTGTGGGGACGGCTTACCCTATGTATCTTAGCTCGAGTTTTTCCCAAAGATCCAACTAAATAAAGAGAAAAGCCTCATCTGGGCTACTGCATTTCTCAGTCTTGCCTACATTTTCCTACTCTTCCCAAACTGGTAAGAAAATGAAATAAACATTTAATTAATTGAAGTTCAATGACAGTATGTGCAATTCAATTAAAATTGAATATCTGAAGTATCGCGTTTACTAAATTTATTTTATAAATACTAATTTTTAAAGTAGTTGTATGCTTCTCTTTAAAATAAACTCAGTTTGGTTTTTCTTCTGTTTGGCCCATGACTAATTTGTGGATCAGTGCTCATGACAAAGACAAGACTTTCTAGTTTTGCCCTAGAGCATTTTTAAAAAAGATTTTATTTGTGGGGTGCCTGGATGGCTCAGTGGCTTAAAGCCTCTGCCTTCAGCTCAGGTCATGATCTCGGGGTCCTGGGATCGAGCCCCGCATTGGGCTCTCTGCTCAGCGG
Source organism: Nasua narica (assembly GCA_028533885.1). NCBI lineage: Eukaryota > Metazoa > Chordata > Mammalia > Carnivora > Procyonidae > Nasua > Nasua narica. The sequence continues at coordinate 12,652,537 of CM052810.1, read as the reverse complement.
GGAGCCTGCTTCCCCTCTCTTTCTCTGCCTGCCTCTCTGCCTACTTGTGATCTCTCTCTCTCTGTCAAATAAATAAAAATCTTAAAAAAAAAAAAAAGATTTTATTTGAGAGCGAGAGGATACATGAGCAGTGGGCGGGTGGAGCAGAGGAAGAGGGAGCAGCACGCCCCCCACTGAGCAGGGAGCACAAGGCAGGCTCGATCCCAGGACCCCCGAATCAGGACCCGATCCGAGGGCAGACACTTACCCAACTGAGCCACCCAAGTGCCCCTGCTCTAGGGCATTTTTGAAGAATTATGTTTTTGACCTACACAAATAGGTAACACCCTGAATTCTACAATTTCAAATGTCCTTTCTAACAAATACGAGTACTTTAAACTCTTTCTGTTAATTCCCTCCTTCTGGGAAAGTGCCTTGTGTTCCTTTCAGTTCCTTCCTGGAGGGCAGAGTCCCTGGCTGCTCGGCACGGTCCTGTGGAACTTCCCTGCTAAAGGACAGACCTGCTAAGGAAAGATAGTTTCCAACAATGCGACAAGTACAGATGCAAGGCTCAAAAACTTCAGTTTTCACATGTGAGCAAATGTGTCCAGGCTCTCCGCCAGGTCTGCGTTCTAATACACTCGAGAGTATTCTAGCCAAGGAACAGAATGGTTTTGAACCAAAACATGTATTCGCTTTATTTTTAAAGTGGTTACTCGCATTCCGGCGAACACTAAATTCCTTCATGTAAATCACAGTCTCTACCAGTAACTGAACGCTTACCTAAAAGCATCATAAGCACTCAAATCAACACGAAGTCCATTTATGAACAGACAGCCATCCCCTGGCTGAATTTCAAATCTCTCATGAAGACCCTGGAAAGAGAGCAGGGTAACAGTTAACCAAGTCATAGACAACAACAGCGACCTGCGCCTGAAGTCGGCAGACTTTCTATAGAGTCATATAGTAAATATTTCAGGCTTTGCTGGCCATAGCGTCTCTGCTGCAGCCACTCAACTCTTTCCTGAAGCACGCGAGCAGCCGCAGACAACACGCAAATGGGCACGCCTGAGTTCCAATAAACCTTGAATTTATGGGAACAGGTGGCAGGCCGAATTCAGCCTGTACGTGGCTAGCAGCCTGCTCACCCCTAAGCTAAGTGATGGAAATCTCATGAGAGCTTAGAGACACAGATACCTGAATATTCTGATATATATTTCTGCGATATGTATTACAGTCCTAGTTCTAGGACAATTATTTACCTAATACATCTTGTATCTGTGTGTGTGTGTGTGTGTGTGTGTGTGTGTGCGCGCGCAGACACACACATACTTAGAAATTGATAGTTGCCACGCTCCTCATCTTTCCTACCCCCAAACTCAAAACTTCGGTGTATTTGTAAATATCTGTTGGAGACCACTCTAAATTCATAAAGGTTTCCACTGAAGCAGTGCTTCAATGTTTATCTTTTTTTCATTCAGTACATGCTCCCCAAGCACCTGCTAGGAGCTAGAAACCACTCAGGGACTAGAGCAGTAACAGAAGTAAAGAATGGAATGTTCTTGCCAGTACAGCATAGTTATCAAGCGAGTGGTGAGGGGGTCCTATCAACTTTAAATCCTAGTCTTGCCATTTAGTCACGGTAAGAGTTGGACAAAGTTATTTTGCTTCCATAGGTCTCCGTTTTCTCATCTGGAAAATGGAGTACTTACTTCTATCTCACAGGTAATAAAGTATAAACGTGATATATATCTGTGTCTAGTCACATATGCAGCACTCAGAAGTGAAGTTTTCATTACTATTATTATTAGGGGCAGGCAAATTCATTTAGAAGGAAAAACAACATCAAAACAGTGCATTTCGGGGCACCTGGGTGGCTCAGTGGGTTAAAGCCTCTGCCTTTGGCTCAGGTCATGATCTCAGGGTCCTGGGATCGAGCCCCGCATCTGGCGCTCTGCTCAGCGGGGAGCCTGCTTCCCCCTCTCTTCTCTGCCTGCCTCTCTGCCTACTTGTGATCTCTCTCTCTCTGTCAAATAAATAAATCTTAAAAAAAACAACAACAGTGCATTTCAGTGATGCCACATGGTAAATAACCTAACAGAGGCTGATATCAATTATTCTAGAAAGGCAGGTGAAGCAAGTAACGAGAGATTCAGAGAAGGTTTGGCAGAGGTGAATTTTTCTGTATGTTCTCACCACAACAGGTTACATAAAGAGAGGGGAGAGAAGGATCTAAATTTGTTTAACAGGACAGAAAATATTTCCACTTGATTTATACAGAATACTAGCAAGAGATTAAACTCTAACATGAGAAGAGTCATAGGCAAAACTGATTTATCTTTAACCATTTCTGTGCCTTTCTATCACTTATTCTAAGAAATGTGCATTCTAACTCTAAAATCTATACTTGCCTAATGAACTCATGGCTTATTTTCCCAAAACTTGCACTGAATCCTCATACACACTGTGTCAAGCTCTCTCCAGCACCTAATTCATTCAAGGGATCTCAACAATAAGGAGACAGCACCTCAAGCACACAGATCTATACTAAACTGCTAATTCCCTCTCCAAGGTTGATGCCAGCCACAGGGCCTTGAACAAAGACAGTCGAAACAGGGCAACCAATTGAACTCATGGATCTGGCCGCTGAAATACTGTTCGTCTACTGGAGACTGCTGCCGTCAAGTTCTTTCTCTTTCCCCTCAGAGGAGTAAGCCTTAAATCCCGGAACATTACCCAAGTGTACAATTTAAGACAGATTTTTACAAATCAAGAGGTTAAGACTTCAGTTCCAGCAATATGATGAACCAGAGATCCTGAAATCCTACCAAAAAAATGCTAGATTAAAATAGTAATAATGCCCCTCTAAATAGATGGTTCAGTTTTTAAAAGTAAAGACTTCACCTAAGGGCAGAGAAGTAGGAATAGGAGTCCAAGGATATAAGCAAACACCGAAGGCCCTGTCCCAAGGAAATCTCAATCTTCCTAGGCAGCCTAAAGCTTGGGACTTGGAGGGCTGATCTCAGAAGGACTGGAGGCAAAGCCTTGGGTCCAATCAGGGCAGGGAGAAGGGTCAGAGATAGCTGGTGCACACAAATGAGTGTTATACTCAGTGAAAGGTGACCTAGAAATCAGACTGCCCTGCAGAGACAGCATAGAAGCTTGCTGGTCTCACCTTGGTTCTCGGTGAGGGAAGAACAGGTTTTTCTTTTTTTTTAAGATTGTATTTATTTATTTGAGAGAGAGAGAGACAGGGAGAGAGAGAGCACAAGCAGGAGAGGCAGAGAGAGAGGGAGAGGCAGACCCCCCATTGAGTTGGGAGCCCCATGTGGGGGCTCGATCCCAAGACCCTGGGATCATGACTTGAGCCAAAGGCAGATGCTGAACTATCTGAGCCACACAGGTGCCCCAAGAACAGGTTTTCAGTAAGAATTCATGACCTCTTTCATCTTCATAGGAGCTTGAGGCTTGATTTCACATTATTTTTAAGCTCCAAAAAATATACACAGACCTTTTATTTGAACTGGAACTAAGCTGGGAGTGCTCTTTGGCTTTGAGCAGAAACAAATATAAATCCCTAATGAGAAACAGAACCTCATTAAAAAAAGAGGGAATACATTGCAACATATCCCCCTTTACCAACCAACAGAGCTGGGCCGTTACCTGAAGCTAAAAAAATTCCAACTGAGTGAATCTCAGAAGACTGGTTGAGCTTTCTACTGATAAGTTTGTTTATAAACATGTCTGGAGGCCCCCGGGCTGGAAATGCATTTATTCTGAATTTAAAAATTGAAGTCAGATATATCTTAATATAGGAGATGTTCTTTTGTTATTTTTTTCCCCCTCAGGATGAGTGATGAGAGAAGAAAAAAAAAAAGTCCTATTGAAGAACTCTTAGAAAGGATGTTCTATTAGGGATTTTCTTTAGAATTCTAAAATTTTCATACCTTCTAAGTAATTAGTTCACATAATTAGGAAAGGTAGGAGCTTTTATTTGGATTAGGTATAATTCTTTACCTGGACTTTATATTTAAATACCTGCATTTGATTTATTACATAATTATGAGATTGAAACTGTTTCATAACTATTGAAGTTAAAAAAAAAAGTTACCGGATTACCCTGTCATATCTCCATTTTATTCTCCCAAACAAAAAAGTGTTATGCAATTAAACAGCTCCTACAGTAAACAATAACACATACAAGTTGGACTCACACTTAAAATCACCAAAAGTAAATTCTGACCAATATCTGATTACAATAACAATTCTGAACTTCAAATGGTAATTTGCTGTACTTTGGAGTGAAAGCAGTTGCCTCCTGAATAAAACCAAACCCAAATTCACTTCTATAACTTCAGCAAGGTCATATTTTCTGACTAACCTCTGCATGAGTTCAAAGTCAAACCATATAAAAACCTATACAAAAAGAATTCTCATGCTCATTCCAGCACCTCTGTCTCCTGGCCCCCCTCAACACAAAGAGGTGTTGAGGTTTTCTCCCCAGTTTCTTATTCACCCTTCTGGTGTTCCTTTACGTAAACACTAACATATACAAATACATACCTTGTTTTCCCTGTTTTCTTGCACAAAAAAAGAGAAACTTGCTGAGTACACTATCAAACTTTTGAATTTGCAAAATCGGGCGTCTCAGTTTAACTCTAATCTGTATTTCTTATTATGATTGAAGACAGATCATCTTTTTACATATTAAAGACCACTATCATTGTTTTTCGAGTGTAAAACTTTTGTTGATGTGTTTTACGGGAACTGTACTCTTCTGTGTGGATAGATGAGATACCACAGCAGTGACCTACGTCCAGGGTGTTCACATGCCCAGGCTATGCTCCGTAACACCGTAAGGGACACCCCGGGAGTCCTGGACTTCTGGTCACCACCACCCTCCCCTCCAGGGCTGGAACTCCAGTTTTTTTCAGTGGCACTCACACACATACCCCATGTGGTAGTGGGTAACATGGACCTCTGGTCTGAGCGCGTTCGGCCAAGATTAGTAACACAAAAGCTATGACCATCCCGGTCTTTCTCCCGGGATGCTCCGAGGAAGACGGCTAACCAGGATGATCATATACACCGTGATTGTTTATTTTACTGATTAAATTCGGTAAATTTCTTGCTCCGAACACAAAGCTACGTCAAAATTATTTCACTGACCCCAAATGGAGGAGAGGTGGAGAAAGTGACGCAGCGGTGGCCCTGGGGGTCCTAAGCGGCCTGGAGCAGCCGGGGGCCAGCACAGATGAAGAGTGACAGGGCACGATGGCGCTACTGGGTTGTGCTGGTGCCCACGTGGGGCAGGTCCCTCCGGCTCTTTTAATGTTTCAGAGTATTCCTGGCTAGGAGTCCTTGCATGAACTTTTAGATTCGTCAAGTATCAGAAAAAAAGAAACTCTTGGTATTTTTATTAGGTTCTGATCACGCCTATCAATTAACTTAGAATGGAATTTATTGTAATCTTCCAACATAAGAACGCTCAGAAGGAGTGTTTCAAATTCTTCCTTACACACTTGTTAAGTTTATTATCAGATGCTGTTTCTGTTGCTATTATGAGTCTTTTTCTTTTCTTTCTCACATCTTCCAACTAGCTGTCTGCACTATATGGAGCCTACTGAAGTCTATACACATGTCAATCGTGTAACCTATTACCTTTTGTTGCGGATTTCTAGTGCATGCCCCTCTCCAAATTCAAATACTGAAGCCCTAACCCTCATTGTGACTATATTTAGAGACAGGGACTTAGTGGATATAAATAGCGTGAAATGAGGCCATGAGGGAGGTACACTTCGTGTGCACAGAGGAAAGGCCACGGGAACACACAGCGAGAAGGTGGATGTCTGTGCATGACTTCACCGCCTAAGCCACCCAGGCGTCCCATTTTCCTAACCTTTTAGGTTCAGTATTAACTCCTTTATTTTTATTCTTTCATTTTTACTAATGTTAGATTTTAAGGCTTTTCTCTGAACTTTGTTTTGTGCCCCAAAGATTCTAATAGCTTGTGTTTTTATACATCATCAAGAAACACTGCAATCTGAAGGCCCCTGGGTGGCTCAGTTGGTTATGTGTCCGACTTGATCTCAGCTCAGGTCTTGATCACAGGGTCGGGAATTCAGGCCCTGTGGAAAACTTGAGAAAAGGTGTATTTTCTCTATTATAAGGATACAAAATCTATTATATATCTGTAAGACTTATCAAGATGATAATGTTGCTTGGTTGTGAATATCTTTACTTATATATCGCCTACATACGTCTTGGGTAAATTCTGCTTTTTCTTCCATCTCCAGTAGTTTCTGCTTTATGAATGTTGCTACAGTGCTTTGATGTACAGATGTTAATAACTGCTATATTTTCATTAGTATTATACAAGGCCCTTTTTTGCTCGTTAATATTTTTAGGCCTGAATTTGGCTTTATGTATCAAGATCACTACACCGGCAACAGCATTTGCTTGGTCTTCCTTTGCCTCAACTCTAATTTTTAACATTTCTCAATTAGTTTAAGATTTTCTGTTTCACATACATTTATCTGCTAATGCTTCAAATTACAAACTTTTGCTAATGTTAAGCTTATTTACATTTATTGATATGACAGAGGTTTGCCTCAGTGGTCACTCTTTCCTGCTGTATTTACTCTTCCGAGATGTATTTTTTTAAAAGATTTTATTTATTTATTTGGAGAGAGAGAGGGAAAGAGAGAAAACGCAAGTGGGGGGAAGGGCGGAGGAAGAGGGAGAGAGTCTCAAGCCGACTCCTGCTGAGTGCGGACACTGACTCGGGGTTCGATCTCACACCCTGAGATCACGACCTGAGCTGAAATCAAGAGTCAGACACTTAACCGACTGAGCCACCCAGGCGCCCTCTTTCTCGATGTATTTTTAAAATGTCATTCATGAATGGTTTGCTCTCCGTATGTGGGGGCATTTCTTTTTTTTTAGGTTCTTTTCCTGCTCGGGTGGATTTAGACTTCTGCTCTCCTAGTTACTATTACACATCCTCAGTCATCCCTTTCTTTAAAAGGTAGCTAATGATTCTAGTACAAAAAATAATAAAATTAGTTTCTGACCTCTTCCTGCTGCTTCCCTCCCCTGCGTTCACAGTGAGCTCATTCAACGCCCGCTGGGCAGTTATCCTGCCAAAGTATCTTCAATTAGTTCCTGGTCGGAAAAAATCCTCAGAAAACCCTCTTTCCCTGAATTCTTGTTCAGCATTTGGGTAGCCTAAATATGCACATCTACCTGGAAGTCAGGCTGGAAGACAGTTTTCCTTCCAGGAGTATCCCGTAGGTAGAATTCGCCGTCTCCCAGGATTGAATATTGTTTTTGGAAATCATGGTAACCTGGTTTTCCTTCCTTATCCTTATCGCTACATGCACCGATAATTCCTTTTTTCCTCTAGTCTTTGTTTGTTTTGATGATTCTTGGTCAATTTTCCCAGTTACACAGTGTGGCCTTATATCTATTTATTTATTTAGAAAAAGATTTTTATTTATTTGTCAGAGAGTGAGAGCGCACGAGCACAAGTAGGGGAGCAGCAGGCAGAGAGAGAAGCAGGCTCCCCACTTAGCAAGGAGTCCCGGATACGGGACTCGATCCCAGCCCCTGGGATCATGACCTGAGCTTTGAGACTCAAAGGCACTCAACAGACTGAGCCACTCAGCCATCCCCACAGTGTACCCTTTTAATCATGTGGGTTCAAGTCTTTTATTTCAGAGAAGTATCTAATTACAGTTTTAAACATTCACTCTGTCCATTTCAGAGACTCCGCTATAGGAATGTTGGATTTCCTTTACCTGCCTTTTATTTGTCATTTTTCTTAAATTCTATTTTTTAAAAATATTTCATCTATTTGAGATAGACACAGAATGAGAGAGAGAGAAGAGAGAGCAAGTGTAGCAGAGGGAGAGAGAGAGAAGCAGGCTCCCCGCTGAACACGGAGCCTGATGTGAGGCTCGATTCCAGGACTCCAAGATCAGGACCTGAGAGGAAGGCAGACCACCTGAGCCACCCAGGCGTCCTTTTTTTGCATTTCTTAATTCTAGCCACTGTGTCTCCTCCTATGTTTTTTAAAAGGTCAATTCTCCCTTGTGGCATTTGTAATTTTGCTCTGTATTTCTGAAATGGATACTTTCAAGATCTTTGCAAAGTCCTTCTGGCTCTGGTTTCACACTCTCTGGTGATCTGGGCATCACCCTTTCTTTTCGGCCCATCCTTGTCCGTGAGTCACTGTATTTCTGCAATGTGTGCTG
>CM052810.1:12633670-12644203 GCA_028533885.1 Nasua narica | reverse complement strand
TCTCCCAGAGGAAGAGTTTGTTCCCTCAAACTGGCCAGGTTTTCTTACATCTGCCACTTCCGTGCACTTGGCGCGACTCTCCTCTTGCAGCAGACATGCCCTCTCCTATCTGTTTTAGTCCCACCTGCCCGCAGAGTTCCGTCTCAGGGCCGAGCCCTCTCCTCTGAGGGTGATCGCTGGCTGATGCTTTCTGGGACCCCTGCCACGATCCACGCTTCCCGTCCACGCGACTGTAGCTTTACGCTTCAGTTCCACTGGTGCTGGGCATTTCCCACCACACACACAATTTAGGTTTTTGCCTTCTGCTAGTTTTGCCGAAAATGCTGTTTCATTCTTCTTGTTGCTATGTATGATTTTTAGGAGAATAAATGGGACTATTTTGAATTGGGCTGCAGCCATATTCCTAGTGGAGCCAATCACTATTTTCTTAATAACAAAATGTCGGTTTAGGCCAGCTTTAACTCAAACTAAAATTAACCAAAGCCAGCCTTCCTAGCTAAGTTGACAAAGAAATGCTGAATTATACAAATAATAAAGATAATAAAATTTAAAAGATCCAAATAATTCCTAAAAAATGAGGAGATACAGTAGATACTAGGATTGACAGATAATGTTAATCCTGGATAAGGTAAACGAAAGATTTTTTTTAAATGTAATATTGGAATAACTCTGTAATAATTCTAACCTTAAACTTGTTATTTTGACTACATTTCTACTATTTCTGCCATCTTGACATTGTATATATTTACAAAATATGCTCACAGATGATTCTAATCTGAACCATATAATTACATTTTACAGAAGAGGTTTAAAGAAGATGACTTCCTCAAAGCTAGTACCAGGAACTATACCCAGAACTTCCATATCATTTCCATAGCTATTTTATTCCTTCAGTTCTTCTAATAGCCCAAAAATCACGGTTTCATAGAGCAACAGAAATTACTCTGAATTTCTTTCAAACACAGAGACCTTGTTTTACAGTTTCAAGAGCACAGGATAAAATACAATTTAACAGATGGAAAAGTAATGTATGAAATTTAATATATTTGATGATATTACTGTAACCAAGTTCTTAATATAAAACATTTCCACATCTCAGTGGCTTACTAGAGGAAACGTTTACTTCTTGCTCATATCATATATTCACACCTTCAAGTCACCTTCGGTTCCACTCCAGGGCTTTTTTCATTTCAGGAGCCAGACTAGGAGAGCAGCCTCTATATGGGACATGCCTCATGACAGAGAGCAGAAGCAACAAGGCAAGTGAACCACAAAGCTGCTGCTTGCACAGATGTGTGTATCTGCTCATTTTATATTTGCTAAAGTGACATGGCATCAATCAACATCAGAGGGAAGAGAGTGACTATGAACGATAACATAATCCATCTCAATATTTCATGTTTTCCCTCTGCAAATATATCAACCAATGATCTTAAATTTTTGAACAATCCTTCCCCAGGACTTTCTATCTAATAGCAATACCAAACCTTTGGTCCTACAGTACTATAGGGAAAATAACACTGTCTCTCCCCACTTTTCTAGCTAGCTACTGTCTCCTTCTTGAGTCATCTCTTGCCCTCCTAGAGGGAGATGAGACCACCAATGTTATTAAAGCTCAGCTACTGGGACTGAGAATGGAGATCACTTGAGCTGATATCGCTTAACTATTACAGGAAATTCTTGTCCAGGAAGATAAAGCTATAAATGAATAAATAACCATTTGCTTTGGGAAATTCTTGCAAACAAATTGTGCCAGGCAAATCTGGAATAGATCTGCATAACAGTCTGGTCTGCAAATCTGAACAGTTACCTAATCTGGGCAAAGAGCTTGCTTATAAGTTTGCTCATCAAAACCATCACTTTTGTGTTGACCGATCCTAAACTACTGTGTTACAGATTCGCCCAATCCCCAAAATTCCCCCTACCTTAAAAGACCCAACTCACTTGAACAGAAGCTCTAGAACCTACAAATAATCTACCGTAACGTCCTTCTTTTGAGAGTAAGATTCTACCAAGGTGTTGTTCTCCCTCCCTTCACTTCAGTAAGTGATTAAACTCAGCTCTGCTCAATCAACAGGTTTTCCTGTGGGTTTTCATAGAGGACCCGACAGTCTACATTAGACTCCTCCTATCCCACCATTTTATTAAATTCATTTCTCTCAATTTTGTATGTTGTTCTTTTGCAAATAGAAGTCAGCCAAGAATTTTGAGAAGAAATGAAACTAGGTCAAATTTCTTAAGCTCCTCAAATATCTTTGTTTTCTGATCACCGGGCAAGACAGTTGGCCCTTGAACAAATTCAAAGTGCTTATGAAATTGATCTGAAATGAACTGGGTATCAGAGCACAAATTCTGGTTCTTTTACCAACTCTGTAACTCAACAGAAATCACTGGATCTCATTTTAGAAACTGGAATATTAATAACTAACTGCTATAATATACACATACCATTTTTAAAAGTTACCTGCTGCTAAACATTGACTATATTACAGGTAACATTTAAACATTCAACAGTCTTTAATTCAACACATATTTCTGAAGGAATGTGCTGTACCAGGCACCATACTCATTCAAGCCTCCAGATTCAGAGTTTCCTGATTTCCTCAATTCTATCCTCTTCCACTTCCATTCTGCTTCAGCAACCAGCTTTGGTCATCACCCTATGATTAGGCCATTGTACTGACCTACGTCATTTTCCAGTGCAGTGATCTAGGTCTTCAGTCCTTCCAATGACCTCTCTTTCATCCCCACTAGATTCTTCTTTAACCTCATGAAGTCCTCCAGCCTCTCAACCCTAAGTCACCACTTGGAGCAAAGCTCTGATGACTGGAACACCCACTCCGGCTGTTCCATGAGCACAAAGCATCCTGGATTGGGTGAAGCCACTGATACTCTGGCATCCTCCATTCGTCCTCCCTTTTCTTCATGACCCTCTCTTCTTTTCCTACTGAAGGTACATTATTCAAACAAAATTCACCAGAACTATGGTACTTTCATTAGAAAACAATCCACTCTGTTCCAAGAATGGTAAGAACAACTAAGAAAATTACAGAAAGGAGTAATACTACAACTAGTTTTGGAAAATAAACAATAATTCGTTAGGTGGTCAGTGAGGCAAGGAATATTCCACCCAGGGATGCTGTGTGGTGGTTCCCATCACCCAGGCTCCAGGTACGGATGAGGCATCTACTTCTTCACTATTACTGTTGGAGTTGTTGGTTGCCATCAGAAGAACTAACATCCATTGAGAGCTCTGTCTCCATGGGACAGGCACTGTTGGTTAGCTAAGCTAGCCCACCTCTCCTCAGCTTGCCCCAATTACTAGAAAAGAACACGACTTTTCTAGCCTCCCTCGCATGCAGCGAGAGATAGCCGCATGACAAAATTCTGGCCAATGCCATGGAAGTAGTTAGCTGAAGTGTTCTAGGAAGGCTTTAGGGAAGACACACGTGGCTAATACCATCCTCCTGCCTCTTTCTGCTTTGAATACAAATAAGAAGTCTAGAGCTGTGGGAGCCACTCTGCAGCCACAGAAGGAGAAAACCATGTCTGTAACCACCTACTCTGAGAATTCTTTATGTGAGAAAAACAAACTCCTACTGTTCAGGGCCCTGTGCATCTGGTTCTAGTTCTTAAAGCCAAGACAGTCCTAGGTCATTAAGCCAGGCAGTGTTCTAGGCACTTCACAAACACCAACACAGCTAGGGTCATTGGGTTCTTAAGGCAAGAACCTTTTCAAATTATTGATCAACTGTGCCCTATATGACATATGATTCTAATAATGTTCTAGTGGTCCAAACCTGACTCGGGCCTCAGAAGCTTTTGAAGCAAAATCAGTTATGAGAAACAGGATAATTAACTCATAGCTTTATTCTTTATCCTGTAAAGAAAACCGTACAATGTGGGCAGAAGGTCTGGAGTACAGGGTGAAGTAAGTAAGATGTATGTCAGGAAAGACTGGCTAGAATCACAGACTGTAAGCATATAAAGTAGACAATTTAAAAATGGAAAAACCTGAACTGTTTTAATAATCTAAAAAGCACAAATTATCATTTTCTTTTTTGCACGAAAACTGAAGATCCAAACTCTATAATAGTGGTCTTAATGTAGTAAATTAAAAAAAAAAAATTCAAACAAACCTTTTGATTTTCCTGTATTTCCTCCCTCATAAGTTGATTTACAGCAATTCTGGTCAGAGATCTGGAAAATAAATATGGATATAATTAATTTTTCCTTAAATGTTTCAGACTAATTTGTAATTCTATGTAATATAATACTCTGGATAAGAACCTAAAAACTCAAACTGTTTCATGACCCAAAAGTACCCATTTCCACGCAGCTATCTGACGACTGGTACAATGGCTTTGGTTGGACAAGGGTGTTGGAGTCGGGTGGATTACAGACTGTCAAGGGTTCATGTCCGCTCTGGGTGATGGATGGAATTGCTAAATCACTGTACCAGACACCTGAAATTAATACAACACTGTATGTGAATTACCCGGGAATTAAAATAAAAACTTACTTTTAAAAAAGGGCTCATGTGTACTAACTGTATGCCTTAAGTACTGTCGGAATTTGTTTACTACTAGATACTTATTTTTCAAATATACCCGACTGAAAATGCTGTTTTGTGCTATTGGGCCCATGCAGAGAAATTTTGTATGAAATTACCAATATCATCAAATGTGTCAATGCAAACGGGCAATTTTCAGAATAATTGTACATGAAGATTTTGGTTAGCCTGGGACCTCTACCAGAGCATGTAAGTTCCAAACAACTAATGCAACTGATTTCACATATTCACTCTTGAATATCCCCTGTAACTTAAAGACAGAGAAGATTTTTTTTTAACAAGTCTATTAACTACATTTATTTGACCTGATAACTCCAAGCAAAATTAGTTACATATCTGTCAATTTTATGCAAATAAAATGATTGAAAAATTAAAAGATTTATAATGCAAAGTTCGGCTTTACAGTAAAACACAAGCAGAAATGTGTATCTTAAAACAACTCATAATGAGTATGTATTATCTCCTAAAATATGGCAGCATTTGAGAGAAATTACAACAGATAATTTGATAATACAAATTTTTCATTCATTTAGCAAATATTTTATCATTTACTGATTGTCTAAAGAGTGGCTTTATAGACATGCTCAAGTCTATAAGTTAGCCACCAAGCAGTGTTACCGAAGTTTGCAATTTTTTTTTAATGATCAACCACAAACTAAGAGCAGAGTTTAGCAACAGAACCCTAAATTACAATGGACTTACTGTCAAAAGAGTGAATTAACAGTCTTCTTAAAACTAGAGTTCTTTTACTTAATTTGTATTTGATCTAGTAATTTCAGAAACAGCAACGCAGCTAAACATTTATACACACGTGCATATTTCTGCTTTAGGATATACTGACTTCTCAAGTTCTTGACTGTTTAAGCTAGAATTAACACAAACAATCACATCAATACATTTATTCTTAATGTGTAAATAAGCTGACAAACCCCTCTATTTCGGGGTCCCCTGGAAAGGTTCTTGTTATCTTGTGACCAACTACATATTATTTATCTTGGGCACCTGGGTGGCTCAGTGGGTTAGGGCCTCTGCCTTCGGCTCAGGTCATGATCTCGGGGTCCTGGGATCAAGCCCTGTGTTGGGCTCTCTGCTCAGCAAGGAGCCTGTGTCTCCCTCTCTCTCTGCCTTCCTCTCTGCCTACTTGTGATCTCTCTCTCTGTCAAATAAAATAAATAAAATCTTTATAAAAAAAACCCAAAACTCTTAAACTAATAAAAAAATTGTTTAAAAAAAAAAGTCCTCCACAAAATATTCCATGAATAAGACATTACTACCTATTTAGAATCTGAAAGGGTAAGAACATTAACCTACCCATACTCTGGGCATAAATCTACTTAGAATAATACTTTTCATCACCCCCTACCTAGAAAAAAGAGAAAATATTCCCTCAGTATTCATTCCTTAAACAAATTTACCATACCTGGATTACCGTATCACTGTTTATGTTTAAATAACTTCAATAAATTATTTTTATTTTCCATTTGCCTCTAATTCAAGAGTTCTGGCCTACAGTATACACACGTGTACACAAGCCAGTATTGTTCTGATTAAAAACATGCACAATGAAGAACTATCCTAATTTCATTAACACTATATCTATTAGTATTAATTGATATCACCATGTTAAAATGAAATCACCTATTTCATAAAATTTATTTAATGAAAAGAGTTCTGGTTATAATCAAAGCAATAAACTTTAACATACCTGGCTTTTATGGGGAAGTTCTGTGAAATGTCTTTCATTAATTTTATGGCATCATAAACTGGAGTGGACATTATTTGAGAAGCTGCCTGAAAACTGAGATCTGGAAAAAAAAATCATTAAGGAATCTAGCATTGTATCAGATCTTTATAGACATTTCCATGTAATATAAATAATTTAGTCAACATTTCTTGCCATGTATTAATATATAGATATGTTAATACTCTTATATTTAACATTCTTCAAAAGTTTTAAATGGAAGCCTATCATTTATGTCCAAATAAGGTAAACTTTACACTTTTATGAAGGATTAATTATCATTAATACCTACTGTTTTCCACAAATTACAGTACAGCTTCAAAAAGGGATACAGGAAAAGAAATGTTGAGGCAAAACTATTTTTTCTAAGGTTGCATGAAAAGATGCAACAAAAAACTCTGGTAAGAATATTTAAAGGAGGGGCGCCTGGGTGGCGCAGGTGGTTGAGCGACTGCCTTTGGCTCAGGTCATGATCCCGGAGTCCCGGGATCAAGTCCCACATCGGGGTCCCAGCTCCATGGGGAGTCCGCTTCTCACTCTGACCTTCTCCCTTCTCGTGTTCTCTCTCTCTCTTTCCTAATAAATAAATAAATAAATAAATAAAATCTTTAAAAAAAAAGAATATTTAAAGGAAAAAAGAGCTTTAAGGAGCCAATTCTGGAAAGGACTTTAAGATCCAACGTGTCCATCTGAAGGGGCATGTGCATGTGAATGTTTATAGCAGCAATGTCCAAACATAGCCAAACTATGGAAAGAACCTAGATGTCCATCAACAGACGAAGGATAAAGAAAATGTGGTGTGTATGTACACACACACACACACACACACACACACACACACACACACACAGGAATACTATACAGCCATCAAAAATGAAACCTTGCCGTTCGCAATGATGTGAATGAACTAGAGGGTATTATGCTAAGCAAAATAAGTCAATCAGAGAAAGACAATTATCACTTAATCTCTCTGATATGAGGAATTTGAGAGGCAGGGTGGAAGTTCATGAGGGGAAGGGAGGGAAAAATGAAACAAGATGGGACCAGGAAAGGAGAAAATCCGTAAGAGACTCTTAACCTCAGAAAACAAACTGAGGGCTGCTGGTGGGGTGGAGGGAGGGCTGGGGTGGCCGGGTGATGGACACTGGGGAGGGTATGGGCTATGGGGAGTGCTGTGAATTATGTAAGACTGATGATTCACAGACCTGTACTCCTGAAACAAATAATACATTATATGTTATTAATAATAATAAAAGATCCAATGTGTCCAACTCAGTAAACAGCAAACATTTGCTTTCTCTTTCAACACGTTTCACCTTTATACCACCATGAAAATAAAATCCTAGACTTGGTATTTTCCCTGATACTACAATTCTATGGAAAGAAAACTGGCTTATGTGTTTGGTTTCCAGTATGCTGGAAGCAGTCATCTTACTTGGTATCCTTTACCTTGTCAAGAGTCAGAAAAGATTTTATTATTTTTTTTAAGATTTTATTTATTTATTTGACAGAGAGAGATCACAAGCAGGTAGAGAGGGAGACAGAGAGAGGAGGAAGCAGGTTCCCTGTTGAGCAGAGAGCCTGACTTGGGGCTCGATCCCAGGACCCTGAGAACATGACCTGAGCCAAAGGCAGAGGCTTGACCCACTGAGCCACCCAGGCGCCCCAAGTCAGAAAAGATTTTCAAGCTGCATTCTGTTCACTATGGACCAGTGAAACATATCGTTTCTCTTCAACATTTCACCAAGGGTAGAAACATAGCTTACCATATACTAGTAAAATAATCAGTTTAGCATAACAAGGCTGCTTTTGTTTCCATGTTCTCAGTGTGGTGAATTGGGTAGGGAGTCAGAGCTTAGGAAGAGATGTTCTTAGCACAGCTTCCCATGGGATGGAGAGCCTAACAAGCAAGGTTCAAATCCCGGCTCTGTGTCACTTTCTAGCTGAGTAACTCAGATGGCATTTCCTGAGCCTCCGTCAGCACGTCTCCAGCTCCGGCCCTGCAGTGAATAACTGCCAAATAGGGCAGCCGTCCCCAGTGCTTCCCTTGCCAAGATCCTTCTGCAAGAGGACCCCTTCCTGCAAAGAAGTACTCTAACTCGCTGTTCAGTAAAAGGTGCTGGGAAAACTGGACATTCACATGCAAAAGAATGAAAATGGACCCCTAGCTTACACAATACACAAAAATCAACTCAAATGGGGTTAGACTTCAATTTAAGACCTAACCCATAAGATCCTGAAAGAAAACATAAAGGTAAGCTCCTCGACATTAGTTTTAGCAATGATTGTTTGGATTTGGCACCAAAACCAAAGGCAGCAAAGAGAAGATGAACAAGTAGGACTATATCACACCACAAAGCTTCTGCACAGCAAGGAAATCATCAACGAAATGGAAAAGCAAGCTAGAGAATGGGAGAAAAATATTTGCCGATCATCTGATAAGGGGTTAATAACAAAAATATACAAGGAACTCATGTAAGCTGGTGTAGCCACTATGGAAAATATTATGGTGATTCCTCAAGAAATTAAAACTAAAACCACCATGTGATCAGCAATCCCACTTCTGGGTATGTATCCAAAGGAAATGAAATCAGTATCTCAAAGAGATATATGTATTCCCATGGTCACTGCAGTGTTATTCACAATAGCCAAGATGGAAACAACTTAAATGTCTATGGATGAGTGAATGGTTGAAGAAAATGTGGGATATACACACAATGGGATATTATTCAGCATTATAAAGAAGGAAAATTCTGCCATTTGTAACAACATGGTGAACCTGGAGGTTATACTAAGTGAAAATAGCCAGACAGAGAAAGACAAGTACTGTACAGACTCACTTACATAAAATCTTAAAAAAAAAAAAAGAAGAAGAAGAAAGTCAAACTCACACAAATGGAGAGTAAAAAAGTAGCTGCCTGGGAATGGATAGAGGAAAGAGGGAGAGGTTGGGAAGAGGGCATACATTTTCAGGAGAAGATGAAGAGGGTATGAGAATCTAACGTATACCATGGTGACTAGAGTTGGTATCACTGTAGTGCATAATTGAAATTTGCTAAGAGAGTAGAAATTAAATGTTCTCACTGACAAGAAGTACCTGATACACAAGTAGGTGCTCACTAAGTATTGATGAATGAATAAATGACTAGCAAAATTACAAGATATTTTATGTTCTGTTTCTTATTCTATTGCTATTAAAGGCATTTATAAGCCTTTTTAACTGATGTGTATATATTTTTAGTTACACAATTTTTAACTGATGTGTATATATTTAGGAATATACATATTTTTAAAGAAAACTTAGTCATTACTTACCTGATTGAGTGGTGTAACAACTTATAAAAAAGGAGAGTGTAAGATCAAAGATCTTGCCTGACAGTATTTGCTTGTACAACTATACATTCAGAAAAGCACAATGCTGGGCAGAGGAAAGAATTATACTTTATAATGACACAGACCTGCTCATTTTAGATATCCCTGATTTGCCTTTATCAGATCTGTGAACTCTGATTCATTATTTTATGTGTCCATTTCTTAATTTCCTCATCTGGAAAAGTGGGATATCTAACTCATATGAATTTTTAAAAAAGAAATTAGGATAATGTATATAAATAGCCTAACACTTTGCCAGACACAGCGTTAGCTAATTTTTTATCATCACCAATCACTACTGTGATGATCATGGACAACTACTTCTTACTCAGGCTTAAAAAAACACATATAGTCTTTTAAAATGCTTTATAACATGAATGTAATTCTCCTTTCATGACCAATTTTCTGTGCACAAGTTATTTGAAAATTCACTTATGAAATCAGATAGAGTATAACTAACCAAATGAATATATTATCAGATTCTATTAACATTTTTTGCTTTGTTCTAAACTGTTCCATACCTAATGACACGTAAGTAACTACTTAAGTCAGGCATCCAAATTGGCAAAGAAGAAATCAAACTCTCACTCTTGGCAGATGATATGATACTTTATGTGGAAAACCCAAAAGACTCCACTCTAAGACTGCTAGAACTCATAAAGGAATTCAATCAACTGTCAGGATATAAAATTAATGCACAGAAATCAGTTGCATTTCTATACACCGACAGCAAAACAGAAGAAAGAGAAATTAAGGAGTCGATTCCATTTACAATTGCACCCAAAACCATAAGATACCTAGGAATAAACCTAACCAAAGAGGCAAAGAATCTGTACTCAGAAAACTA
>CM052810.1:12559349-12633170 GCA_028533885.1 Nasua narica | reverse complement strand
AAAAAAAAAAAAAGATAATAATAATTGTATTTAAAGGGGCACCTGGGTGGCTCAGTTGGTTAAGCATCTGACTCTCGAATTCAGCGCAGGTCATGACCTCAGGGTCACGGGCTTGGGATCTGTTCTGAGCATGGAGTCTGCTTAAGATTCTCTCCCTCCCTTCACCTCTTCTCCCCCACGCTCACACACACTCCCTTTCTCTCAAAACACAGAACTATATTTATGAATCCTAGCAAATATTATACACATATGGTTTTGTTTTTTTATCCAAGTTTTTTTTTTTAAGATTTTATTTATTTATTTGACAGAGAGGTAGAGAGATCACAAGTAGGCAGAGAGGCAGGCAGAGAGAGAGGAGGAAGCAGGCTCCCCACGGACCAGAGAGCCTGATGTGGGGCTCGATCCCAGGACCCTGGGACCATGACCCGAGCCGAAGGCAGAGGCTTAAACCCACTGAGCCACCCAGGTGTCCCTTTTATCCAAGTTTTAAATCTGTTTCAGATTTAAGAAGAAAGGAATCTGAAGAGAAAGGAAATATCAACAAGACACAGAATCCCCATATATTTTTCCACATAAAATTCACATTTAATAGGTATGTTAATTTTTAAAAAAATATCTTTGAATAACTGTTCAGGTGGAAATTATGTAAAACCTAGTAAGGAAATTATCAAATGTAATTTTTATATACAAAATAATCTCAGATAAAACCATACCTGAATATAATGCCGAAGAACATAAAGAATTTCCCCATTATGAGCTTTTTCAGACAATACTTTATGAAATTTACTAAATGCTCTGGTACCAATTTCAGCATAGAGTATAGTCACTGGTAAGTTCTCTTTGTTTGTAGGAAATTTATGATCACCTTTAAACAGATAAGGTCTGGGCCTAAAATGGAAACAAAACACAAACATTTATTTATTTATTATTTATTTATTTATAAAGATTTTTAAGTAATCTTTACACAAAACATGGGGCTCAAACTCACAACCCCAAGATCAAGACTTGGATGCTCTACCAACTAAGCCAGCCGGGTAACCACAAAGCAAACTTTTAAAAGAACTGAAAGAGCATGTTGAAAACATATCATGACCTTTTATAATTTCTACTTATCAAATAACTTACAGGAAAAAAATACACATATACACACATACAGATTACCCATACACAGACATATATATATATATATGCACATATACATATATACATATACACACATATATATGTATACGCACATGTACATATATATGCACACATACACATGTACATATACATATGTGTATATGTGTGCGTGTGTGTATATGATCACAGAAAAAAAGTGTTTAAACTTCCTGTGGTGAAATTTCATCCTGTGTACAGGTTAACATAGTAATTTCTGTGGGAGAATTAAAAAATGTAAAGACAATACACCTCCAAAATAACTTTCCTTACACACAAAACAATATAATAAACATATAAGACAATGTAGTGCTCAAAGTTTTATAGGTGTATGTCAGTGAGAAAGAACGCACACAGTATATGATATCTAAGGGACTCAATAGAAAATGACTTCTATTC
Source organism: Nasua narica (assembly GCA_028533885.1). Classification (NCBI taxonomy): domain Eukaryota; kingdom Metazoa; phylum Chordata; class Mammalia; order Carnivora; family Procyonidae; genus Nasua; species Nasua narica. Next base: position 12,631,613 of record CM052810.1, on the reverse strand, counting down.
AAGACAGAAATCTGGTTAACCCAAAATTTAATATTACAAATATTTTTAATGAATAAGACTATCTTTAAATAACATAATGATAATATATTTTTCAATGAAAAATTTTTTTCTTCAATTAGAAGGGTATAGTTTTTCATAGCCCACATTTCCTGAAAATGGGTTCTAAATATTTAAAAAACAAAAGCACTATGTCATACAAAGATGATCAGTACTTAATATGAATAAAGACCTATAGTCTGGCCCTATCATATTCTTTGACACATTCTTATTTTCCAGGCACTGCGCTAATTCTTTATACGTATCAGTACAGTCTCTTTTCCCACCAATTCCTTTATATAGTTACTATCATTTAAACTTTAAGATTCCTGAGGCTCAGACAAGTTAAATGTCCAGGACAAGATCAAACAAAGCTAGGATTTCAACTCCTGTCTATGGAATCCTAAACCTACATCTTTTAACAATCTACACAGGTAGAAAGAAAAATGAGATAATGAAATTAATAATAAAAAGGTGTTGAGAAATAACTTTTATTTAATGAATTCAGGTATCTACAACCTTTGATCATTTACTATCTTTAAATAACAAACATGAAAAAAAAAGGAGAGAGGGACAGGGACATGAATACCAATCCTACAGCATACTCATGAAAAGACTGTGGGGTTTGAAAGTGGGCAGAATAGGATTCAAGTTCTAGTTTAATTACTTACTAGCTATGTGACTCTGAGCCAGTGATTTGATCTTTCTTGGGCCTCTTTACCTGTTCAAGAGGAGGTATTCTCACTACCTCCTAGGAGTGTCCTAAAGATTTACCAAAATGACTTGAAAATTGTCTAGCAGAGCATAAAGCACATGCTTGAAGCTAAAGAATCATTCTTCTCTCATTCTTGCCAACCTCCCCTTATTTAAACTATTGCTCAAGAGTACTGTCAAGGAAAAAAGGCATCAAATGTTGAATAGTATACCACCATTAATAATCAAAGCAGGGAGGATGCCTGGGTGGCTCAGTCAGTTAAGCCTGTCTTTGGCTCTGGTCATGGTCGCAGAGCCCGGGATGGAGTCCCACATCGGGCTTCTTGCTAGGATGCGGGCGGGGTCTGCTTCCTCCTCTGCCCCTCACCCTGCTCTCATTCTCGCTCAAATATTTTTTTAAAAAATGATGAAAGTAGGGGGTATTTATTCATGTAATTATGAGTATATATACCTTATTTCCAAAAGGATACACAAGAACTTGGTAGAAATGGTTGACTCCGGGGAGAAGTTCTAGAAGTCTGGAGTAAAAAAGAATCCTATAATTTCCTGGATGTATGCATTGTATCAATTCTTAATGTTTAAACTTAATACATTGGGAACATGTCCTTTTGATGTAAATTAACAAAGTTCATCAAAAAATTAAAGGGACAAATTCTACACTCAGATGAACGCTCAATTATTAGATCACTTTCTATCGATTCCCTCAGGTTTCATATACTAGACGTGTATAGGATTCTTTTTTTACTTATCGACGTAACTATATAAAATTCACAGCATGTTTATATTATAGTCTATCTTATTATTTTTATTATATTGTTTTGTGTGTAAAGTAAATTACTATGTAAGCAGATTTTCTTTACATTTTTTAATTCTCCCACAGTAGTTAATTTAACCTGCACAAAGTAAGGAAAAAAAAATTCTCAAAATCAAAATTTAAAATGAAAATGGAATCTTTTTATCAAGGGGTTATGATTTTAAATATGAAAAATTCAAAAATAATATTCTATTACTTATTTGAGTTAAATAGAAATTGATCTAATGGTTTGGTGATAACCACTATCTGTTATTTTAGAGAGAAACATTTCTAGAATATTCATGATACACTTGGACTTTCTACAATAAACTATGGTAAATAACATAACTGATTTTTTAGCTTTCTGAAATGGCTGGAAAATTGTACCTGTATAAATTTTATCTTCTAATAGAGAAATTCAAATTTTTATTTTAATTACAGAACAAGGCTTACCAATATAAGTTAGCTTTTACATTTAAAAACTGGCTAAATTACTATTGTTCCTGGTAATTGACTTACTTTAAACCAATATCACTCAAGGGCTCAATACCTCTAACAGAATAATGAAAACTTTCACTAATTACTTGACTTCAAATGTGTCATATTTCTGGACACTGACATGGAGTACTGTGTTTATTTCCGGCTTATAAGATTTACATGAGTTCAAGCACCTTTACAGTGATTTATGGTTTGGCTGGCATAGTAAGCATGCACACTCACCCACCTTATTTTAATAAACTTCTTTCGAAGTTTTACACATTCATCCACTTTCCTTATTATTATTACTGTTTTTTAAGGTTTTGAGAGAGAAAGAAAGCACGAGCAGGGAGGGGATGGTTGCAGTGGGAGAGGAAGAAGACGCCACACTGGGCAGGGAGTCCCATGCGGGGCTCGATCCCAGAACCTTGGGATCATAACTGGAGCCAAAGGCAGATGTTTAACTGACTGAGCCACCCAGGCGCCCCATCATCCACTTTCATTATTAACATTTAATGTAAGATATGATTTTAAAAATATTACTGTCAATGTTTTGATATTTGAAACATGAAACAAACAAAAATTTTATCAGCCGAAGTAAGAATTGAGTTCGCAATTAATCTCTTCTGCAACAGATGATGAGACAAGAATGTGCAAAACAAGAGAAACAGAATTAGTTGCCATTCTTCATAGGATCCTATTAATAAACACAAAAATAATACTAAAATCACAATTCATTTAAAAAGTAAAAAGGAATCAAGCTAGATGAGATTATTAAAATCGCTTCATTAATTTTAATTGATACCTAGAGCTCAAATGGCACTAAGTCAAATGGATTATTAAAAATACTGATTTTTATCAAATCAGTACTATAGAAGTGCATCTCATAATTTATACAGGATAGCTTGTGTTTTAATATTGCCTGAAAGAAAATGTTTTCAAATAATTTATTATTGCTAGTAACTGGAAAGGCTGCTGATGAAACAGTGCTAGTAGATAAACGTTTAGGTCAAAAAAATTAAAGTAAAAATTACAAAAAAGGGAATAGATTTTCCAGAGACAAAGGCCTCCTGAGTGTAGATCTCCCCCGACCCCAAGTTCACGCATAAACAACTTCATCCTGATGGTGCAATCTCTGTACTCCCCTGCCCGAGCAGCCTTGGGTGAGGCCACGTGAAGACAGAGGCTGCAGCAACCAGGGGCGAGTTTAACAATTTTGGAACTGGAGTCGCATGTGCCACTTTCGGGTTTTATGCTTGTATTTGGGAAAAGCAGGCACAGAATGTTTCCATGGGGGAGACATTGTTTTGTAGCCTGTTTATTGTCCCCAGTGAGTATCTGCAGGGACAGTGGAGATCAGGTAGGTATAAACTCCCCTGCACAGGTTTTAAGGGATAACAGACTGATGTTAGATGACATCCCATCTGTCTGACACAGGACACACTAGTCCCCCCGCCGGGACTTATTCATGGTTGGCTGAATCTGGGACCCTGGGGGCGTGGTTGAGGTTGCGCCTGCAGATGGACCCCCTGCTGCTTGGAGTCCTGTTGAGAGTAGCCTTAATGAAACGCTTTAGGAGACAGCAGAATGGCTGATGAGCAGCACGGTCACAAAAATTTGAGTTTGGTCAAGAATTTGTCAGGCCCGGGGATGGACTGCTGCTGGGAGAGGCTTTCTGCCACAGCCGCTGATGGTCCTGCTGGGTACTTCACCACTGTGCCAGGTCATCTCTCGGCTTTGCAGGAGACTTTGAGGGGATGTTAAGGCCTCCCTCTGGGACAGAGAGCAGGTTGCTTACTGCTTGTTCCAAGTCCTAGGTTCCCCAAGCTCCACATCCTTCAGCTGTGATGTACCCCAACTGCTTGTGCAGTGTTCTTGGGGGCCCATTCTCACCCCCGGGGAAGGTGGAGACATAGGACCCAGTGCAGGCAGGCGAAAGCTCACACTGCTGTGGCCGTGAAGGGGACAGTTCTTTGCTTCTGACCTAAGAGCCTCCGGTCTTCTGCCAGAATCCATGAAACAGTCGAAGTCAAGCTTATCGACTTGTAGGAAGGGAAAGACCAATCTCAGGGAAGCTTTATATAGCATTTAAGGTAATACATTTTTTTCTTTTTGTGACCTTAAGGCACATAATCCTTGGCTTATGACCTATGGATATTTGTTCACAGCAGTTGTTTCTTTTTTAAGCAAATGACTTAGAACAATTCTATTACCTTTTGCATTCATGTTATTTTCTTCTTTTCCCTTGGGTTGAGCTCAACACTTGGTTTATTTTCTCCTTTTTTTAAAATCATAACACATTTAGGGCATCAAAGTTGCCATTCTTCTCTATATATTATTCTCACCATCCCAATTTCTGAAAAGGTACTATTAATACTTTTTATTTCCTTGGGGTGCTTGGGTGAGTTAGTGGGTTAAAGCCTCTGTCTTCAGCTCAGGTCCTGATCTCAGGATCCTGGGATTGAGCCCTGCATCGGGCCCTTTGCTCAGCAGGGAGCCTGCTTCCCCCCTCTCTCTGCCTGCCTCTCTGCCTACTTGTGATCTCTGTCAAATAAATAAATAAAAATATATTTTTTTTAATAAATAAAAATCTTTAAAAAATGCTTTTTATTTCCTTGTTGGGGGCAGGGCGAGCAAGTTATACTTACTTAGAATGATGACTGCTGTCACTTTCTCCCAAACACATAATCATCTAGGTACTTACATATAATATCTGACAAGTGTTAGGGCAGATCCAGAGTACAGATCTTTGAACAGGAGGTAGGGAAGAGACAAATCATTCTACCTATTTTTGGCCAGAAAGTCGTTGTGTTTCAAGTGGTAAGGTATTATGTTTGAAGTGGTAAGCAGCTTGACTTTACTCAGGCTAAACGAACGGGCCTAACACTGTGTGCATTTACAGAAATAACTCTGACTGGCCGATGGGCAGCAGCACTTATTTTCTCAGGGTCCAGCCCCGAAGATGGTGCCTTTACTCTGCCAGTTGGTGGTCTTCCAAGTGGCAGATCAGACGGGTGGCCGCTGGCAATAGTCCAAGAGTCAGTCTAAATGCACCAAGGTTCACCAAGAGGTCAGAGACCAGTCCGGGATGGGAATACCGCCTTGAATTCTGCCCCCTGAATGCAGTGAACACATCTGCTTTGGGTGTAACAGAGCTGTGGCTTCACGAAGCAGTAACAGCCACCGAAAGATACCACCAGCTTGAACGTAGCTCAACATACCAGTAATGTGGCCCAGGCATCCAGAGAAACCACTATGGACTGAGGGCCCCACTGAGCCAGAAACTTTCCTTGAGGTAGTGGAATAGGGTACATGGTTTGTCCCAAAGGGTAGCTACCGCTTTTCCATGGAAATCCAAGATCATGCTACGTCAAAACAACTGTGCTCCTGAATATACCACTTTCAATTGACCAGAGAGACTTGTTAGGTCCCTCTGTCTCGTAAGTCACTGAATCCTATTTGACAGATGCCAAAATGTAAACCACGAGATGTCAGAGTCACAAGGCTTCCCTGCGTTAGACCTTCAGTTTCAGAAGAGCTTAAGAGCCCCTAAGAGCTGCTTCCCATAAAGGAATACACTTGATGACCGGGTCAGGCAGGTGCTGCTGCCGGACTCGAAACTGCCTCTGGGTATTCCAGACCCCGCTCCGTCTGGAACTAAGGTTGGGATTCCAGCTCGACTTTCTCCACCCCCCTCCGAGATTCTATGTTGTTCACCTGGAAACAGACGGTACATGTGGCGGTCCCCCTTGAGACTCTGCGAGCATTCACAGCATTCGTGGTATACACACACACAGTATCAGTGCCAAATGGAATTCAGTCATGAAAGCCGAAATAATAAAACTTCATCGAATCACTCTAGATATCATTTCAAACCCTTGCCCATTGTGAACACCTTCCAAACCCCGTCAGTTGAGTTTGGGGGGCTCTTTCCCGCAGGAACATGTATCAAGGAGCTGTGACAGGGGCTACAGCAAGTTATCAGAAAACTGCTCTCTCCCGGCCAGGAGCAGAGAATACAAAATGGCAGGGGGAGAGAGAGGAGAGCAGAAGGACAAAATTGTAGGTGTTGAGCTTTTGTCTTCCTCCAACCATGTGGCCCTTGTCCTTCCTCTCTGGAAAGCCATGTGTCTGTCAACATCGCACCCTTTTTTCTAAAACTATCAAGAACTGTAAAAGATGGGGCGCCTGGGTGGCTCAGTTGGTTAAGCGTCTGCCCTCTGCTCAGGTTGTGGTCTCAGGGTCCTGGGATCAGGCCCTGTGTCGGGCTCCCTGCTCAGTGGGGAGCCCGCTTTTCCCTCTCTCTCTGCCTGCTGCTGTCCCTGCTTGTACACTCTCTGATGGATAAATAAAATGTTAAAACAAAACAAAACAAAACAACAGTAAAAGATCTAAGGTTTGACTTTACCCTACTTACAAAACATTAAGTTAGGTTTTTATAGTTTCCTGGTGAGAGGGGTAGGATGGCCAAAATATGGACCTAAATGGATATGACACAAATAGTGGGTGTATGTTGTAGCTGAGGGACACTATACTTGGGGAACCACTGTTTTATAGCAAGCAGTAAACAAGCCTGCTCTTCTTTCCAAAGGGAAAATCATCTCATCCCTCCAGGTTGCTGCTACAAACACAACTCTGCGAAATGCCTCAGGTAAAGAGCAGTCAGGGACCCCCACGCTCTATTCATCAGACCAAGAACACGCAAGGCTCGCAAGGCCTATCGCAAACGGCCTCTCCCAAAAGCTTGATGTTAACCTCTTTTTAATCTTAATTTTATATTTAATACCTATTAAATATTATTTAAATATTAATATTAAATATTATTAATATTTAAGAAAATTATAAAGTCAGACATCAAGAATTAATAATTTTAAAAGTTACCAAAATTACGTTTTAAAAATGCACTAGGAAAAGAAAAAAATGCACAAGGGCTGACAATTTCACAGTTAAAACAGCAAAGGAAAAAAAAAAGCTATAAAGGAATTGAAGATCTTGCCATTTGTAACAACATGGATGGACCCGGGGGTGTTAAGCAAAACAAGACAGAACAAGACAAATATCATATGATTCCACTTATATGTGGAATCTAAAAACCAAAATAAATAAATAAACAAAAAAAACCCCTCCAGAAACTGATAAATACAGAGAACTGGTGGTTCTCAGAGAAGAATGGGGGCGAGGGGAGGAATAGGAAAATAGGTGAAGGGGATTAAGGAATTACAAACTTTTAGTTATAAAATAAGTCAGAGAGACAAAAAGTACAGCATAAGGAATAAAGCCAAATAATACTGTAGTAATGTTGTATGGTGACAGAGGATAACCACACTTACCATGGTGAGCACTTCAGAGTACAGAATTGTTGAATTACTAAGTTGTGCACTTGAAACAAATACAATGTTGTATATCGACATACTTAATAAAAATAAAACAAAAATTCAGTGCAGAGACCCCCTAAAACATAGCAGGGGATACTTTTCACAGAAGCTTAACGGATCTAAAATGCATAAAGGTATTAAAACACCTGGATCAAAGTCCTTTGAGAAATAAACTGCTATATTAAAAAAAAGGAATTGATAATTTCTATGATATACTTTTCTATGACATATATATGTATATATATGCAAAGTATTTGGAGAAAAAAGAAAATGACCATTTTAAAAAGTGGCATTTAAAATTTAAATAGCTAATCTCATCTATTAAAATAGAAGCATGAATCTTAAAACATAAGCCATGTTAATTTAACAGAAGATATCCCACACCATTAACAAATGCAAAGATGGTACAATATTTTAATATATTACAATACATGGTATGTCCAATGAGAAAAACTTTGTATTCGTCTCAATAAACAAAACAACTGATAAGTTATTTCTGATTTTAAAAACATAAAACTACAAAACTTTAACATTTTAAAAGGGATGAACCAAAAAAAAGTATGAACAGAAGACATATAATGTCAACTGTTGAGAGATTCAATATAATAAAGATTTAAATTGTTCTTAAATTAACCAACAGGTTTAATGTAATTCTAATTAAAATTCTACCAAGGTTTCTTAGGAGGCAATTTGGCAGGAGAAAAAGGACTCTAATGTTAATCTGAGAGCATCAATAACTGCAAAGAGCTAAGAAAAATTTGAAGGAAACAAAGCAACAATGAAATGGTACTGTGAGATATCAGAATATACTATAAAACAATAAATACTAAAACAGCATGGCACTGCTACAAGAAGCAGTTAATGTACAGGATAGTTATGAAATAGAGCATAACATACATATAATGAATATATAATCAACAAGTCACCTAAAGGGAAAAAGATCTGACTTTTATCTTTGATAACAATAACTTACATGGATTAAAAGTTTAAGGCAAAATGAAAGGAAAAACTAGGAAAGCTACTGGAAAATAATAGTTAAAATCTCTCACTCAGATTTGGAAAAAACTAAGTATAAAACCACACATGCATAAAAGAAAATTTGGACTACATGAAATTAAAGAGGCTTCTGTATATTAAAATTAATATAAAGTGCAAGAAAATATTTTAAAAGGTTTACAACAAAAAAAGAAGTACTGAGATGAATTACTAAGTAAATATTACTGTTTAATATATAAAGAACTCTCACAAAATTAGAGAAACAACTTTAAAACTTTTTAAAGTATAAATAAATCAGAGATGTATACTGGCACTAATCAATTAATAATTTCCTTCTGACTGCCCATATCCATTTGTATTAAATACTTGGAAGAAGTAAAAACGTTTTTAATAATACATTGTACCAAAGCAATTCTATACACTGTATCACTGTTTATATTACCAATTTGTTATTCCCAATTTATACATTCAGTTTATATTTAAAGAGAGTCCAAATAAATCCAGTTTTGTGTTTATTTGAAAAAACAATCTATGATTATATAAAACATTTACTGTATTTTATGGTATTTTGGTATAATTTACATTCTAAAATCAAAAGCTAATGAGAAAAAATACTGAAATAGTAGTACATTTTCAAAAAGGACTTGAACTACCAACTCAGACAGATTCAGTTTTTCAATAGAGTACATTCTTCAATAAGCAATATCTTCATTATTAAAATTTTTTATTATAAGAGATTTCTATTGCAACCCTCATCTCTTTTTATAAAGCATTTCTTTCACTATAGGCTACCATGAACTTACCTTGAAGTAGCCTTCTTCAGCAGTTTTTTGAGCTCATTAATTTTACAGGTGTGTTTTTTATGGATAACTACAAATGCATCACAGCCGTCTGGCGGGGGCTCATCAGCTGCAATCTAAGATTTCAGAGATTATATTTAGCTACAGTAGCTGATAATTACAATATGATCTTTAAAACTCACATATTCCTTTGATTGAAGTAACTCATCAACTACTATTAAGTTGTTGCTCTAATTAAAGTAAAAAATATCTACATGCAGGCAGAATCAAATACTTTTTAACAAAATCAACTTTACAGTAGAACATGCTTCAAAATCATTGAAAAATGCCATAAAAAAATGCCAAATTAAAATTTTCAGTAATTTCAATAATCATTTGTCCTTATAATTTCCTTATTCCGGGTAACTATAAAATTATATAAAGTATTCAATTATAATCAACTGACAACGAGAATAAAATCAATGACAGGCTATGGAAGCAGGTATTATAAGTCTACAGATTTTTTTTCTCCCCAAAGATTTTATCTATTTGTCAGAGAACAAGCACACAAGTAGGGGGAGCAGCAGGCAGAGGGAGAAGCAGGCTTCCCGCTGAACAAGGAGCCTATAAGCGATTGGATCCCAGACCCTGGGATCATGACCTGAGCTGAAGGTAGATGTTTAACCTGCCTCCCAGGTGACCCTTCTGTAAATCCTTTTGAACCAAAGATATTCACATTAAGATTTATGCACACTGCCAGCATGCTTTTTTGTCAACTATAGTTTGGGTACTTTTACATACCTGCTGAAACATCTGAATAGTTGGTGAGTATGCCCTTATAGAGAAAGCAAACTTTAAAAGATTGATATGCAAATTGTCTAAGAATTGTCCAGCTTTCTTCAGGATTAAGTTGTAATAAGAATAAGCTGATTCTACAAAAATAAAAATTCAAGAGAAAAGGATGTTATTTTCATTTCCAACACACTGGCACAGCTCTACTGTAAACCTAACTTAATACCATCAAATCTTAAGTTTGGTTATGGGTGGTGTTGGAGAAAAATGAAAAATCAAGATCTTGTTCATTAACTTCATTTGAATGTGCCAGTAAAGTATAATCAATAGTTATGAGCCCAGGTGAAAATTATCCCACCACTAAAATCTATTTGAGAGAGGCCAGTATATCAGATTAGTTCACTCCAAGGCTATGGGTTATAACACAAGCATAAGACGCAGGCCCTACCTACAATTTAAGAGGAGACTAAGACCAGCACAAAAAAATTAAATATGACTTAATTTTATATGACACATATAAATACAACTCAGATTTAATACACAGAGCTAAAAGCAATTAGTGTGTCCAGAATGCTTTAGGAGACAGAATTTGAAATAGACCTTAAAGAACAAATGTCTTCTGGTATACAATAACCTGAACTGCTGATTCCCTCCTCTAAACCCTTCTGCAAAGATCCTGCACACACCAAAGAGAAGGATAAATCCTAGAGTGTAAGAACTCTTGGACACCCCCGGGGAAGATGGAGATCATTTGGCTGGGAGAAGTCCCGGAGGAAAAAAAAAAAAAGGAGTAGTCCCGGAGAACGGAAGCCAAGAGCTGAAGAGGGCCTGGTGACACTCACGGGGTAAGAAGGGAAAGAACCATCTATTTTTTGCCCTTTCTTTTTACTCTACACCGCCTGGGCTGTAATTGCCGTCTGCACTGTCGCCCCCGTGTCAGCCAGAGGTGGTAGGGTACAGCACCACAGCTCCGGAGCCAGCTGGTATCAGCTCCCATCAGCTGGCCCCTGGACATGCCCTGGTCATCTCCTCTCTCCTTTACTCCCTGGTACTAAGTTATCAATTGTCAGAAGAAACTTCATTAAAAGAGCAGAGCTAGGGTAGACTCAGATCTTTATCCGCAGATCACAGTTCCTAGGCATGAAAAGGGGTGTGTAACCACAGACACCTTCCTTGGGGGATCGGGGGAGGGGGAAGAAAATGGCGCTGCACAGAAGGAGAAATGTTGGCGGTGGTGAGGGAGACTGGACTGTTTGTTGATTGCTACAGTGTCTACTACTTGTTCAAAAGGCGCTGGGCTCTGACCCTTGGCTCCTCTCCTCACTACAACCCATTCACTCCAGTGTCACCTGGCTCTCAGCAGTGCCCTGTGGGAATCGGGGCTCAGGGACCCAGAACACACATGTAAACATGGCGGGTGCTGCTTTCTCTCTGAGTAAAAGTCCTCCATCTCTCATCCAGGGGTTTCAGGTCTTCCTTCCGCATCCAAGAGACCAATCTATTAGCTTGGAAACGGTAAAATCTCGGAACCTTCACAGTACTTGACAGATCTGACAACAGAGATGGAATGCTGACAGATACACAGATTTTTGGAGAAGAAAAGACCCAGCCTCATAGGTCAATTGAAAGAATTTAAAGGAAGTCCTTGTAAACTGATAGCGAACATACTCATAAAATTGTATGGTCAATCAGGCAATAAATGGTCCTCGACTTTGTTGCCTATTATTGAAAAGAAAATAAGGACAAGGTTAAAGATCAAGAACTGGGCAGTAGATTCAGAGGCATTTACCCAAATGAGGTCTAAGTTGTTAACTCTTCTCCATGCAAGTGGACTTCCCCACCAGTGGTTCTGTCAGCTTCAAGTTCAACCCACTGTGACAAGTATAAAGACCTTTCTTGGATCAGGATAAGGTTTGGCCTTCTTCAGACAAGAGCTACAGTCATGTACACGTGCATGAAGTGAAAAAGGAAGGAAATCTGTTACCACTATGGACAGAAGGCCGGAAGTCATTAGAACTTTGGCTTGCGTGGCAGAGGAGAGGATGGAGTACAGAGTGCAGAATTACAACCACCTTATGACTCAATAATTCCTACAGTCTATCACGCTAACCTTAGATCCTTTCAAAAAGGACAGTAAAAAGCTTTGAGAGTTACTGTAATAGGTCATGGCCTAAGAAGAGAACTGTGGCCCACTCGGGAGATTTCCCTTGGTCAGTCAGGAAGTCTTCCAATTCTGATCCAGGGTTCTCTGTCTCATGCCTTATGTTTGATCCTTAAAAATGTGGGAAGCTAAGTTTTTAGGCTTGCAAGTAGGATAAAAGAACTTCAGCCCCTTTCAAGTTCTTGATAAAAAGCTCAAAAATGAGAGAACTAAAAATGGGGGGGGGAGGTTGTGTGCAAATTGTTCTGAAGGAACGAAGGAAAGAACTAGAAGAATACCAGAAAATATAGACTAAACTAGAGGTAACACAAAAGTAAAAAGAATCAGGAAAAACAGAAATAGAAAATATACAGGGAAAGTGAAGAAAGTGAAATATAAAAAGAATAGGAGAAGATGAAAAAAAGATTTAAGAGTAAATGACAGATCCAGAAGTCTGGCAAAGGAGATCTACAGTATGTATAATTGTATCCCTAATGCAGGAAATAAAAGGAAGAGAATGAACAGAGAACTCTCCAGAATGAAAAGGAACAGTGAGTCTACATATCCAAGAATGAAGACTCAGAATGGTTAGCACCGCAACATTTTCTAATAAAACTATGGGACTCTAAAGTTAAAAATCTGAAGTATAAAATTCATGCATATACAGTCCTATATGGGAGGAATTCAAGGCCATTATTCCTAGGAGTCATTCATGAGGCATCAACTAGGGAGGAAGCTTTATCCAACCAAGAAATAATTGGAGGAACTGCAGCACAGAGTGTTTGATGGTGAGCTCTGAATATACTTAACTCATAAAAACAAGAGTAATAAAACAAACAAACAACAAAAAAAAAAAACAAGAGTAAATGGAGGAGTTGGTTGAGATTCAGAAAAGACTATGTGAATGCTGCATGCTCCAGCGATGCAGAAAAGCATGCCACTAACCAAACTGCGACAAAGGAGAAATTAAGTGGAAAGTGGAGTAAGCTTGGTGATTCCTCATAAATGTTAGCTGGGAATAAAAGAATATCACTGAAGCCAACAAAGCAAGCAGCAGAAGCTCACGTATACTTAAGAATACAAAAGATTAAGAATAGTGGTGCTCCAAATCAGACGGTGATGAGGGGAGAAAAGACCATTAGCCATCTTATTACTGCTTCCAGGGGACCAAGAGACAAGACCCAGAGGGAGGTGGCTAACAACTCTGGGCCTTCACACGCCACTGCTCTGCCATGAAATGCAGAAGAGTGCTCAGCCAACTCCTATGCAGTAAACCTCAGCTTCAGTGTCATTTGTTTTGGAAAGAGTTTTCCCTGGCCTCCCCAGTCCAGATCCTGCTATACACTCTGACAGGTCCATACTATCTCTAGATCAAGTCTCAAAACTAATGCAAGATTATTTGTGAATTTTTTACTGCTGTCCTTCCCATTAAGCTATAAGCTATGAAGGCAGTAATCTTCTCCAGGCTTTCGATTGTATCTTTCTGCTCTTGGCACACCCAATCGGTCTTCAATTCCCTTCTGGAATTGATGTTTAAGAAATGAATAGGTCTCTTTCTTCTAGGCCATAAGACGTTCCTAATGTAGCACTTTTAAAGAGTTATATAGGTGTGTGCTCATTCACGCCTACTTCTTAAACTACAGATGATTTCTCAGAAAGTTATGGTGATTTTCTCTCAAGAATAAAAAAATAATGTATGTATGATTCACCTTCAACAGTGAAAGCAGCACAGATTAGATATTATTAGAGATATCTTAAAAAAGTTGTAAAAGATACAGGGCCAACAAAAAAATAGCCAAAATTAATGCAGTAGCATAACTAAGACTGTAGCAGAGACCAGTCATCCACGAAAACAGAGTCAACAGTTGTGCCTGACAACAGACATTAAACTTTGTCACCAGTCACTGTTAAGGTCTCTAATGTAGAGATGGACATAGGGTTCGGGGGTTTAGACTCTATAATTTAGGCTTAACTTGCAAGATCAACTCGATCACTCCTTTAACTGATGTTTTAAGATAAATCAATTCAGGGGCACCTGGGTGGCTCAGTCAGTTAAACATCCAACTCCTGATTTCAGCTCATGATCTGAGGGTCAGGAGACCGAGCCCCGCATCAGGCTCTGCACTGGATGTGGAGCCCGCTTGGGATTCTCACTCTGCCTTTCTCCCTGTTTACTTGAGCTCTCTATAAATAAACTAGATTAAATTAAAAATAAAACTCAATCCAGGCTCACCAACTAACCTACTAATAAGGACTTTTTGCCCTTTCAATATCCTTCCTCTTTCTTCAGCCTTACGTTTTACTTGATTTTTGCCTACTGGCATTTAACACACATAAATCACTCTCACCTTCAGGGCGGGGTGGAGCAGCAGCCTCCACAGTCTACTACTGATTCACTTATTTGTTTCACAATTTTTTTTTCTTCAGGTGTAGAATTTAGTGATTCAATACTTTTATATAGAGTACCCAGTGCTCATCACAAGTGCCCTCCTTAATGTCCATCATCCATTTAACCCATCCCCCCACCAACCTCCCCTCTGGTAACCATCAGTGTGTTTTCTATAGGTAAGAATCTGTTTCTTGGTTTTCTTCCCCCACCCCCATGTTCGTTTGCATCTTAAATTGCACACAGTAAAATCATATGGTATTTTCTTTCTCTGACTTATTTCACTTAGCTCCATTCAGGTCATTGAAAACATCAAGATTTCATTCTTTTTTATGGCTGAGTAATATTCCTGCAGGGGTTGTGGATGTACACACCACACCACTTCTTTGTCCATTATCAGTTGATGGACACTTGGGCTTTTTCCATAGTTTGGTAATTGTTGACGGTGCTGCTATAAACATAGGGTGCATGTCAAATTGCATGCATCAAATCCCTTCAATCCCTTCAAATAAGTATTTTTGTATCCTTTGGGCAAATACCCAGTAGTACAATTGCTGGGTCATAGGGTAGTTCTATTTTTAACTTTTTGAGGAACCTCCATACTGTTTTCCAGAGTGGCTGCACCAGTGTGCATTCCCACCAACAGTAAAGAGGGTTCCCCTTTCTCCACATCTTCACCAACACCTGTTGTTTCTTGTCACTAATTTTAGCCATTCTGACTGGAGGTGACAACTCATCGAAGTTTTGATTTGTATTTTCTTGAAAAGGAGGGACGATGAGCATCTCTTCATGCTTTGCAGTCCATCTTGAAAGACTTAAGATTCTTCTCTGCTTCCAACCAGGACTTACCCCTCAACCTACCATAGTTTGGATAACTATACCAATGAAACTGCTAGCTAAATCACCAATAATTTTCCTGTTTTTAAAATCTTAATATTCACATTATTTGATCTGTCTATAGTATTTTATAACATCCATCATTTACCATTCAGTATTCTCTGGCTTTCATGACGTCACACTTTCCAGGTTTTCACCTGCATCTATGAGTACTCCTCCTAAGTCTCTATTGTGTGTTCTTCCTCTGGTTAGTTCTTAAACACTGATGTTCTTCAGGGTTCTGCCGTTGGAACCAGTTTTCTTCTCATTCTATACCTCCTCCCTCTAATTTCAATTACCCTCTTGGTGCTGATAACTCACAAATGCTACCCCTGAGCCTAGATTTTTACCACCTAAATCCCCCATGCATATATCAATTTACAGGATATCTTCACTTGTATATTTGACAAGCATTTCAAATGTGACACATCCGACTGCAATCATCTTTCCATCCAAACCAGTTATAAGTAACCAAGTTAGAAATGTCATAACATTTTCCAAAAATCTTTCCATTAAAATATATAAGCGACTTTACTCGTGTAAAAACCATTAAAATCTTCAAGGATTTTGAGAATGAGTTTCTTTTACGTGGAGCACATGGGGAAGTAAAAATAAATAGGGACTCTGGAAAAAAAAATAGGGTAACTGGAACTAGGTAAACCTTGGTTGACATTTCTAACTCACAAGACTCATAGGTTAGCTAATAGCATGTAACTTGAATCTTGAAGCATCAATAAATATATAACTGTAGCAGAACCATATAAAATGATTGAGAAACCAGGCAATTCAATGTTTAAAAGATCTTAATTTGCTGACACATAATATAAAGTATTCTCACTAAATGGCATGAAACTAGCACCTGAATTCAAGAAGTTAAATCTTCAATATTTACAACTTTTTTAGGCAAGTAGATCATCAGAATTATTCTTCAGTAAAGAGTATTTCAGTAAAGAGTAAAGGTTTCATGGAGATTCAACAACCTAAAAAATTACAAGTAACTGAGGATTTAAAATGTTTCCTCTAGGATAATATCTGAAAGTAAATTCGGCAAATCTGACAGTTGCTGACATATTTAACTTCTCCTATACAGAATCCTCTCCTAAACCTAACAGTATCAGTGATGATGCAGTGTACGCATTTGACCCTTGCCATTATAAATAATTCTAATGGAATTCTGTTTTCAGTGTTGGTAATTCTTCTTTAATAGAATTTCTTTTAGGTTCAACCCTGAAATACACACCTCCTATATTATATGCTTAAAGTAGAGCTTAGGTATTCCTAAGCTTATATTCCAACTTGTTGATAATCATCTGCCATCAGATTGTCCAGGCTGTCATTTCATTTAGAGAAAATACGTGGACACGTCTAAGTAACTACAGAGTTCAAAATTTATAAGACTAGTTTTTGAGAATAGCACTGAATAACACTAAAAAGTATATACTGAGAACCAAAGATTTGGGAAAGCTATATTTAGGGTTTTAGGTGAGGGCCACAACACTTGGTGGATTTTTTAACTGTGAGAACCTTATATATTAACCTAGCCTGTTTTCACCTCAAATACCAAAACTGAAATTATCAGGACGAATACAAAGCCAGTGAACAACAGTTCCCCATCGATTTGCCAGTCCACTTCTAAGTGGTCGAAAATCCCCTGCACAGTCCATTGCGCTCTCTTCTGCTCGTCTCCCTTCCCTATCCCTGGGTCCCACTGCTGACTGCTGTCATCCACACTGAGCTCCAACACTCACCACTACTAGAAAGGCCATCCTGCTCTCGCAAATACTGACTAGGTGCCCTTTTCCATGTGCTTCCTTGTCATCAGGGCCCATGAAGCTCTGATCACCTCAGAACGGAGCTGGCTCTCCCACTGTCCCCTTCACGGTATTGTGGGGCCCGGGGAACACATCACATTTATTCACCTTTGTATTCCCAGTATCTACAGTGGGGCACAGTATCTCTTGTGACTCCAATCATGATAAATAATGAAGCCTTTCAGTAAAAGTTTTCTAAAGAGCAAATTATTTGGTTTTGAAAATATTTCAGTTCAAAATATCATGAAGGGCATGCCTGCTCTATTTTTTTTAACCTATCTCATGAAATCCTAAAATTGCTGACCTTCAAGGCCACTTGAGCCATAGAGTCCCATAAATGAACACTTAAAATATGCAAAACTGTGTTTCTCTTACATTTATATTCAAGAACAAAATCGTACTATTCACCACAGTAAGTTGTCTCTAAACTATTTAATCTTCTTAGTAAGAAGCTCTCCCATGTCTACAAGGCTAAAGAAATCCCCCTTGAGGGACTCCATGTTACTATTTATTATAGTCTCTGTAGAGACAGAAAAATAACCTTTCTTTATAATAATTAATATTTAACCATTTAGCCTCTGCTGCTGAAACCTCATTTCAGCGTCTTTAGTCTACAGACCTTCTCTCAGAAACATATTAACTTGCTCATTCTAAAGATATATGCATATATACAGATATGTAGTAATATATAGTCATATATACTTAAAAAGTAGGAATGACTAACTGCATTTTCTAGGTAGTGCAATAAAAACACATAGATTACCTGATTTCTTAAGGGCAAGAATTAAAAAAATCTCTTTAATTTGGAAACAACAACAACAACAACACAACACTACTAGATGCAAAACTAATACTATTTCAAAAAAAAAAAAACCAATACTATGTCAAATAAATCTAGGTAAAAAGAAAGGCATAATTCAACCATTTCTAGTTATTTTTGATATAATGCAATCTGTAAACACTGCTAATTATGTGAGGGTTTTTACAATAAAGTGTTAAACCTTTATTTTTTGGAAATGGATGCTTAGAATAATTTCCATTAGAACGTCTTTTCAAATTTAATATTCAGATATACTAACCCAATTACGCATTTACACTTTGCTCTTAACATTAGAAACAATAAACATATCAATGTATACACACAGATACAAATTTTTAAAGTTATAATATGCACATCGCCTACCTGTTTGCTTATAAATTGCTAATTCTTGTACAGTTTCCAAAAACAGCCAAAAATTTTCATTACTTTCTTCTGCCATAAATTCACTATTAAAATAAAAAGTAATCAGTTAATGGACGGAAATGAAAAATGAAATGAGAACCAAATTATAACTTATGGTTAAAACAGATACCTCCAAAAATTAAAGTGACTGATTTCCATTTACTATAATGCAGAAAGAGAACAAACTGATGAATCTTACATGAAATATCATTCTAAACTTACAAGCATATACTCATGCCTGGAAAAGATTGCATAAGAAATTACTTCTGGCTTTTCCTCATTATTAGCTATAATTAAGAAATGGATAATTTATTTCTCCAAGTGAAATACCACTGAGAAGTATAACTTTTTAAGTTTTTTATTCCAGTACAGTTAACATACAGTGTTCTATTAGTTTCAGGTGTGCAATAGTGATTCGACAATTCCATACAGCACCCAGTGCTCATCACAATAAGCGCGCTCCTTAATCCCCATCACCTAGTTCACCCATCCCTCTCCCCGCTTCCCTCTGGTAACCACCACTTTGTTCTCAATAGTTAAGAGTCTGTTTCTTGGTTTGTGTCTTTTTCCCTTTGCTCATTTTTTTGTTTCTTAAATTTCACATGAGTGAAATCATATGGTATTTGTCTTTCTCTGACGTATTTCACTTTATAGCTTTATACTCTCTAGCTCCGTGTCATTGCAAGTTACTGAGAAGTATAATTTAACAGTAGTGAAGGGAATGTTATATGAAGGTAAAAAAAAAAAAAATACACTGCCTACGTTTCACAAACAAAAATTGGTTTTATAAACACTTTTTAAAATAATTATTATTGGGGTGCCTTAGTGGATGGCTCAGTTGATTAGATGTTTGACTTTTGATTTTCGCTCAGGTCATGATCTCAGGGTCCTGGGATCAAGCCTCACATCAGGCTCTGCTCTGGGTGTGGTGGAGCCTGCTTGGTTGGGATTTTCTCACTCCCTGTCCCTCTGCCTCTCCCCCCACTTTCTCAAAAAATCATATCTATTATTTGTATTTACCTGCTTATTTGTGTAGACAATCTTTATTATTTAAAACAAAATACCTTAATGAAAAAAATTAATAGGAAGCTGGTTTATCAAATTAGGTTTTTGGCCTTGAAGCCCAGACACTTTGATTTTTCCACAGGGCATAGGTCAGAAAAAATGATCAAAGCATTTAAAACCTTTGGAAATAACAGGGAAATAAAAAATAAAACCTTTGGAAATAATGAATTAAATAAGAGGCTATTCAGTCCTGTACAAAACAAAGTGCAAGACACCCAAAGGCAAGTAGATTCAACTATCTAAACTAGAAAGGAAACAGCCAAACAGATGGCAAAGATTTATCACCCATCCTATCTTTCTCTCTAGTCTCGGTAAATTTAAACTAATGCTTAATATAAATGGCAGGTATGAGGACATCCAAGACACATGCAAACTAATTCTTGTGAGTCTGGTCACTAAAGGGGAAGAAGAGGGGAGAAAAACTGGTTAGTTTATCCACATAAACATGACAGGCACAGGAACTGAAAGCAATGCATAAACAACTCTCATTGTTAATGGTGTCCAACTCAATGGGATTTAAAAAAAAAAAAAAAGAGAAGCTTAAAGCGGAAGAAAAGATGGGATAAATAGGATGTGACCTGTAAGATCAAGGATGGTACAAAATCTTAAGCAAATCAGGGAGCAACACTTCATACCTAACTGACTTGACTACAACTACAGACGGGCTCATATACTGGGCAACCACAGGCAAAACTTGCATTTTTACACAAGAATTTACACATTTAAGTATGATCATTCCAAGTGTTCACCTTAAGAATGTATCCCTGCACGCTTATTCCCTCAATATATCACTACTCTCAGCACTTTTGGAACTCTTCTGGAATTTACTGTCAGGGGAACTTGCCAGTAACTCATTAATTTTAGAAAAGGAAATATTCCTGACAGTTCACCTAAAGCAGTTCCTCACCTAAAGTTTAAAAAGGTAAAAAAGCCCCCCAAAACTAGCATTTCCAATTTGTTCACTTGTTTTATATAGTATTTAGCTCCAAATAACAGTGTTCCCCAAAAAAGTTCTACCAGAGGAAAAAAGTGATTTGCATAGAGGATAGGTTTTTATGTATGAAAGAGCATGACAATAGTTACAAGTGAAATGCCAAAAAATATTTTCATCAAGAGCAACACCAGTGGAATAAATGCAGTTTCGACGTAGAAGTTACACGTTAGAAAAATTTAGCCCCATCAGTCTATAGTCATCCCTAGCAAATGGTACTAAACTATAAATCTCTTTAGGTAGGGGACAAATCTCATTCATCTTTGCTCCCTATACATCATGGCCCCATCAGAGGGCCATGCCCAAAATAGACACTCAAATTTCTAGGCTGAACTGAAAGATTACAGAGATAGGAGTTACAGAAATTCCCAAGAATGTTTTAAAAAACAAAGTACCCCAAACAGAAAGCTTTCACTTCTCGGAAGTTTCTATCTCCCAAACTCCTTCAATCTACCCAATGCTCTCAATTCTTCCTTTTCCACACTTATTCCCTTCAACCTCTTCAACTTCCTTGCATTTTTATGACAAGAAACATTAAAAACTGAAACGTGTGCAGAATAATGAAGTCTAGAAAACAAAATGTGAAGTTCAACAGTTAAAGGAACTATGGGCTTCTAGCCTGCTACACTGTTAAAAAGAAGAGATCTGGTTCAAAAGGATGAAGTCAAGACTGCTAGGTAAAAGTTGTAGTGGGAAAGACTTTTGTTTATGTAACAAAGGACTTGCTGCCAATGTATATTTGTTCACCAGAGAATAGGTAAGTGCATGAGGGAACACTAAGCATCCTGTCTCGGTGATGCCATCAGGACAGCAGTTTCTACAGGTCAGGTATATTGTAGAGGTAATGGTGGTCTGAAGAAGACACTACCTAATATAAGGTCCTTTCCACTGAATCAACATTATTAGGCACCTACTTCTTTTATACTGAGCCTTGGGAAAACAAGTATGACTAAGAAATACTCTTGGGGCCCCTGGCTGGCTCAGTCGGTTGGGCGTCCGACTCTTGATTTTGGCTCAGGTCATGATCTCAGGGTTCTGAGTTTGAGCCCCTCATCTGGTTCTTTGCTCAGTGGGAAGTCTGCTTGAGATTCTCTTTCCCTCTCCTGCCCCTCCCACTTGTGCTCTCTCTCTCAAATAAATAAATCTTTAAAAAAGAAAAAAAATACTCTTGTTGCATTCTACCAAGTGAATATTTATTACTAATACTTCCTGAGCACCCATGTTTGTGCACCGTGCCTTGGCAAAATAAATATAAGAAATAATCTTATCCCTTGAAGCTCACATTTTAGCAGCAGAGATTAGCACACATACCTTGCAATAAGAATTATTACAGAAATACTGACCAAATGTTACGAGAATATACTAGAAAGACATTAGTTTTATCAGGGGATAGGATGAGCCAAAGAGAAAGTAATATCATAGGTCCATAAATAAGGTAACAATGATGAAAAGACTGTAGTGGAGTATTACATTCATTGCCTTCCTAGGGTTACTACATCAAATTACTACAAACATAGTGGTAAAACAAGAGAAATTTATTCTCATAGTTCTAGAGGCCAAAAGTCTAAATTCCTGGCCTCAGGGTTAACACAACAAGTTCCAGAAGTCAGGATCTAGAGTCTTTTGTGGGGGAGGGGCCACCATTCAATCCACTATATTCCATCCTGGGCTCCCCAGAATCCGTATCTGTCCCACATACAAAACATATGCATATGCCCTGTATCTCAACAACCTCCAATGTAATCTCAACCCTGCAGAGCATTGTCTCTAAGCCAAAAGCACATTTAAATATCACCAGAAGTCTCACATCTCCTGTAAATCAATTAAACCAGCTGTGAGTGAGACGCTGGGCATGCTCCATCCTGGGGCAAAATTCTTCTTCGTATGTGGACCAGGGAACCAGAAAACAAATGGTCTGCTTCCAAAATGCCATGCTGAGATAGGAAATCCAAATTCCAAAAACAGACATTCCGATTCCAAAAGGGAGAAATTAGAAAGAATAAAGAAATTACCGGTCCCATACACGTCCGAAATACAGCAGGACAAATTCTACTGGGGGCT
Source organism: Nasua narica (assembly GCA_028533885.1). Taxonomy (NCBI): domain Eukaryota; kingdom Metazoa; phylum Chordata; class Mammalia; order Carnivora; family Procyonidae; genus Nasua; species Nasua narica. Next base: position 12,609,099 of record CM052810.1, on the reverse strand, counting down.
GACTGCTCTGCTTGCTGTGCTGCCTGCCACAGCTCTGCCCTCGGTCTCATTACTCTTTGTTCTTTTTTTTTTTTTTTAGAGATTGTATTTATTTGACAGAGAGAGAGAGATCACAAGTAGGCATAGAGGCAGGCAGAGGGAGAGGGGGAAGCAGGCTCCCTGCTGAGCAGAGAGCCTGATGTGGGGCCCTGAGATCATGACCTGAGCCGAAGGCAGAGGCTTTAACCCACTGAGCCACCCGGGCGCCCCTCCTTTTTTAGAATCTTTAGTTTTTATCTTTACAGTCATTCTATCCCTTCATCATATTTACTCTTATTTTTGTATATACATACGTTTTTCTTTCTTTAAAATTTTGGAAGGCAGTTTCTTCTAACAGACCAAAATACACCCAAAATCTAGTATGTGGCTCTGTTCTATTCACCAACCTGATCATATTCCTTTTTTCTTCTTTTTTCTTTTCTTTTCCCCCAGTTTCGGGTCTCTTCCATTTGTTTAGTGTATATTTTTCTGGGGTTGTTGTTACCCTTTTAGCAATTTATCCTCTCATCTATTCTTCTCGGGACAAAATGACAAAACAGAAAACTCACCTCAAAAAAAAGAACAAGAGGCAGTACTGACTACCAGGGACACAATCAATATGGATGTTAGCAAGATGTCAGAACTAGAGTTCAGAATGATGATTATAAAGATACTAGATAGGCTGGAAAAAAGCACAGAAGATACTAGAAAATCCCTTTCTATAGAAATAGAAGAACTAAAATCTAACCAAGTCAAAATAAAAAAGGCTATTAATGAGGCATAATATCAAAAATGGAGTCTCTTACTGCTAGGATAAATGAGGCAGAAGAGAGAACTGGTGATATAGAAGACCAAATGACAGAGAATAAAGAAGCTAAGAGAAAGAGATAAACAACTACCGGGTCACGAGGGGAGAATTTGAGAGATAAGTGATACCATAAGGCAAAAGTATTAGAATAATTGGGATCCTAGAAGAAGAAGAAAGAGACAGGGGGCAGAAGGTATACTGGAGTGAATTATAGCAGAGAACTTCCCTAATTTGGGGAAGGAAACAGGCATCAAAATCCAAGAGGCACAGAGACCCTCCTCAAAAATAAAAAACAGGCCAACAAACCAAAAAACAAACCCTATCATCTAATAGTAAAACTTACAAGTCTCAGAGACAAAGAGAAAATCCTGAAAGCAGCTCGGGACAAGAGGTCTATAACCTACAATGGTAGAAATATTAGATTGGCAGCAGACCTAGCCACAGACATTTGGCAGCCCAGAATGGACTGGCATGATATAGTCAGAGCACTAAATGAGAAAAATATGCAGCCAAGAATACTATATCCAGCTACGCTGTCATTGAAAATAGAGAGATTAAAAAGCTTCTAGGAAAAACAACAACAAAGAATTTGCAAACACCTGGGACGCCTGGGTGGCTCAGTTGGTTAAGCAACTGCCTTTGGCTCAGGTCATGATCCCAGCATCTTGGGATCGAGTCCCGCATCGGGCTCCTTGCTCCGCAGGGAGCCTGCTCCTCTCTCTGCCTCTGCCTGCCTCTCTGCCCGCTTGTGTTCTCTCTCTATTAAATGAATAAATAAAATCTTAAAAAAAAAAAAAAAGAATTTGCAAACACCAAACGAGCCCTACAGGAAATATTGAAAGAGGTCCTCTAAGCAAAGAGAGAGCCTAAAAGTAACAGAGATCAGAAAGGAACAGAGACAATATATGGTAACAGTTACCTTGCAGGCAATACCATGACACTAAATTCATTATCTGTCAATAGTTACCCTGAACGTATATGGATTAAATGCCCCAATCAAAAGACAGGGTATCAAAATGGATTAAAAAAACAAGACCCATCAATATGCTATCTGCAAGACACTCATTTTAGACCCAAAGACACCTCCAGATTTAAAGTGAGGGGGTGGAAACCATATACCATGCTAATAGACATCAAAAGAAAGCTGGGGTGGCAATAGTTTTATCAGACAAATTAGATGTTAAACCAAAGACTATAATAAGAGATGAGGAAGGACACTATATCATACTTAAAGGATCTGTCCAACAAGAAGATCTAACAATTTTAAATATTTATGCCCCTAACACTCTAACACTGGAGCAGGCAATTATACAAGCCAATTAATAACAAAATCAAACACATCGACAATAATATAATAATAGTAGGGGACTTTAACACCCCCCCTCTGTCAATCTGTCCATTGAAATGGACAGATCATCTAAGCAAAAACTCAAAAAGGAAATAAAGGGTTTAAATGACACATTGGACCAGATGGACATCACAGATATATTCAGAACATTTCATCCCACAGCAACAGAAATCATATTCTTCTCTAATGCACATGAAACATCCTCCAGAACAGATTCCACAAGAGGTCACAAATCAGGTCTCAATCAGTACTAAAAGACTGGGATCATTTGCTGCATATTTTCAGACCACAGTGCTTTGAAACTAGAACTCAACCACAAGAGGAAACCTGGAAAGAACTCAAATACATGGAGGCTAACGAGCATCCTACTAAAGAATGAATGGGCCAACCAGGAAATTAAAGGAAGAATTTTAAGAATTCATGGAAATAGATAAAAATGAATGCAAAACTGCTCAAAATCCTTGGGATACAGCAAAGGCAGTCCTGAGAGGAAAGTATATAGCAATATAAGCCTTTCTCAAGGAACAAAAAAGGTCTCAAATACACAACCTAACCCTACACCTCAAGGAGCTGGAGAAAGAACAGCAAATAAAGCCTAAACCCAGCAGGAGAAGAGAAATAATAAAGATCAGAGCAAAAATCAATGAAAAAGAAACCAAAAGAACAGTAGAACAGATCAACAAAAGCAGGAGCTGGTTCTTTCAAAGAATTAATAAGATTGATAAACCTCTGGCCAGACTTATTAAAAAGAAAAGAGAAAGGATCCAAATTTATAAAATCATGAATGAAAGAGGAGAGATTACAACCAATACCAAAGAAATACAATCATAAGAACATATTAGGAACAACTATATGCCAGCAAATCAGACAATCTGTAAGAAGTGGATGCTCTTCTAGAGAGGTATGAACTACCAAAACTGAACCAGGAAGAAACAGAAAACCTGAACAGACCCATAACCAGTAACGAGACTGAAGCAGTCATCAAAAATCTCCCAATAAAAAAGAGCTCAGGGTCAGATGGCTTCCCAGGGGAATTCTACCAAATATTTAAATAAGAATACTTATTCTCCTGAAACTGTTCAAAAAAAAAATAGAACTGGAAGGAAAACTTCCAAACTTATTTTTATGAGGCCAGCATTACCTGGATCCCCAAACCAGACAAAGACCCCATCCAAAAGGAGAATTATTGGCCAATATCCCTGATGAACAGTGATGCAAAAATTCTCACCAAAATACTAGCCAATAGGGTCCAACAGTACATTAAAGGATTATTCACCACGACCAAGTGGGATTTACTCCTGGGCTGCAAGGTTGGTTCAACATCCCCAAATCATCAATGTGATACAATACATTAATAAAAGAAAGAACAAGAACCCTATGATGCTCTTAATCTCAGGAAACAGATGGAGGATTGCTGGAGTGGAGTGGGGTAGGAGAGATGGGGTGGCTGAGTGATGGACATTGGGGAGGGTATGTGCAATGGGGAGTGCTGAGAATTGTGTAAGACTGATGAATCACAGACCTGTACCCCAGAAACAAAAAATGAATGTTTAAAAAAAAACAACACTGTGGTCCATTCTCATCCACATTTCTAAATAAATGCAGCGACTTAACCGAAAGTAATTTAGAACTGCGATGGCCATTATCTGATCTCCCCTCACACTTTTCCCAAAGCTGAACTGGGCCACCATGGCTCTGAAATTGTCAAAGATGTGTGGGATACCTATTTGGATTGGTGTTTTGAAACTTCCGAAGGTTATCAGAAATCTAAAATTGCCTCTTAGCAAAATACGATTTCTAGATTAGCTGAGGCAAACAATTACAAAGACACAAAAGTTTGAGGTCTCGCTCTTCCCCCTGCCGTCTTCTCTCAGAATGCGGCAGCCACCTTATGCTCAGACTCTGCCTCCCATGCCATCGTCCTCCTTCCCTTCCTTACTGCCTGCACCTCCTCTACAGCCTCAGTTTCCCCCCTCTAATTCCCTAGCCAAAATTACTTTTCCCCCCAAAGTGACTGAAGACCTCACTAGGTTTGCTGAAGAATTTAGCATAGCTGTTCGAACTTAGCAACCGATTCGTCCACATGCTTGTTGGTCAGGCCAAACACTGGATGAAACTACTTCAAGAAGATCCTGAAAGGGATTTAGAGAAACAGACACCTAACTTTTGGCAAGATGCTGAAACACTTGCTGGAAATCTCCACTGAGCAAGTGCAGTAGCTTTTCCCAAGCCTGTTGATTGGACAAAATTTAGGCGGGCACACAAAAGTCTGGTGAACCCATTCAAGACTATCACAATCAACTCCAAATGGTTTTTAAATTCCGATGTTCCTTTAGATGCCCAATCCACCTAGGTAGCATTTAATTCTATGTTTATTCGTGGGTTCTCATTTAGTTAAAAGGATCAGGATTGAATAGGAAACTATGTTTACTCTAGATAAAGTCAATTTGGCAGACTAGCTTGCTCACATCCTAGATATGTCACACCCCCAATAAAAAAAATGAAATTACTGGGGCGCCTGCGTGGCTCAGTGGGTTAAAGCCTCTGCCTTCGGCTCGTGATCTCAGGGTTCTGGGATTGAGCCCCGCATGGGGGTCTCTGCTCAGTGGGGAGCCTGCTTCCCCCTCTCTCTCTGCCTGCCTCTCTGCCTACTTGTGATCTCTCTCTGTCAAATAAATGAATAAAATCTTTTCTAAAAAATGAAATTACTAAAATTCTTCATTTACATCTCCGGAAAATGAAGGCCCCTGAACAAAACCAAAAACCTACTAGAGTTTTTACTATTTGCAAAGAGCCAGGATATTGGAGAAAAGGTTGTTATTGGCTTAGGAGCTTGTGGCACCTTCAGCCCCCTAGCCATTATTTCCAGAGTCCTCCTAATTCCCAAGAACAGGGTTCCAAGGAGCTACAGAGGCTCTTCCCAGTGTTCCCTCTTAATTGAGGCAGAGAAACCACTCTCCAGATTGGGAATGAATCTCTGTCCTTATTGGAACCAGAGCTGCATTCTTGGTTCTCAGCCCCCAAGGCTATGAAGCAGCCCCTGCTCTGGAGTACTAAAGTGGGGGGTCTCCAATAAAACTCAACAGGTTCCTATCTCTGAACCTACTTCCTTTTGTCTAAGCACTCTGATACACATACCTTTCTCCTTAGTTCCTTTGTCACTCTTCATTTATTGGGCTGAGAGTTCTTAGAAAAATACACCAGAATTCCTTTCTCCCAAAAGGGGAAATAATGCCAGAATCTGAATGCAGTAATCAAAATAGGCAACCAGGTAAATTAAATGACCCTTTGACATCTTTTATTTGCTCTCTGACAAGACTACAGCTGAGTCTGAGGACCCTGATCGTTTGCCCTACTGGATCCATCCCCTATGGACAAGATCTTCAACTCGTATTGGCAGAATTCATAGTGTGCCTCCCATCAAGACTCAAATAGATTCCTCAAAACCTCTCCCTAGAATTAATGAATATCTTGTACATAAAGAAGACTTTCAAGGCATCAAGCACCGTGACAGAAGATTACAAAGCTCAAGGCCTCATTACCCCTATAATATGCCTATTTTACCTGTGAGGAAATCCAATGGCCAAGAAGGGAGGTTTATCCAAGACGTCTGAGCAACAAATGACATTGTCATCCCTCAGGACCCTGCTGTCCCTAACCCACACACTGACAGCCATCCCCACTGGAGGCAAACTTTTCACTGTACCTCACCTACACAATGCATTTAGTATTCCTGTTGATAAAGACAGCCAGGATCTTTTCCACTTGGGGAGAATGGAAAGACACCTGGACAGTAATCCCAGTTTCATAGTCCTTCTTCTCACAAACCTTAGAATCTTAGAAGCTGATTTGGATGTTAAGTTTTTTACGGGCTCGACTTGGTTAAAATACCTAGATGATCTGCTTCTCTGTTCTCCTTTTCAAACCTCTTCATAGGAAGACAGCATTCAACTGCTAAAACTTCTGGCCTTAAAGGGAAATTAACACTCCAAAGAAAAATTTCTGTTTGCTCAAAGTCAGGTCTGATACTTAAGGCACCTGCCCTCAGAACAAGGACTACATTTGGATCCAGGGAGATTTCATGGCATTCTGAACTTTCCAAAAACCTAAAACTGAGGCCAATAATGAGGTTTTCTTGAACTGGCTGTCTATTGTTGAAACTGGATTCCAAATTTCTCTCTTATGGCTCAATCTCTAAAACTTTTACTAAAAAATGTAAAACCTCACCTTATTATTTGTAAAGATCAGGAAGATATATGTGTCTCTGCATATGAGAGGGAAGGGAATACCCACCCTTGGGAGTACTCACCCAAAAACATAGGAACCCATAGGATATTACAGTCAATGATTAGACCCAATCGCACAGGGATATCACCCTGGCCTCAGAGACATTCCTGATGAAATCGTCATGGGATCCCTTTTAATCACTCTTGTATTTTGCCTAAGGGCAAAACTGCAAACGTTTATACTGATAGTAGGTGTGACTTTGTGGTAGCTCATGACTTTGGATAATAGAAATAAAGTTTCCTTACCTCCAATAGGGCTCAAATTAAAAATGGCTCTAATGTCCAAAATTTGTTAGATGCCACACTTTTGCTGGCTGCTGGGGCTGTTATTATGATTCCTGGGCATTCCAGACTCAACATCCTGGAGACCAAAGGAATCTCATTGATATTTCTGCCCAAAACACTGCTCTCAAAGAAACCAATAACCCGTCATAGTCCAAAAGAATGTTCTGCCAAATGATAACTCAGAAAGACCACCAAGAGATACCCAACAAGTGGAGCACCTGGGTGCTCAGTCAGTTAAGCATTTGCCTTTGGCTCAGGTCATGATCTCGGGTCTTGGAACTGACCCCTGCATCAGGTTCCCCGTAAGCAGGGAGTCTGCCTCTCCCCTCTGCGTGTGTGTGTGCACACATTCTCATGCTTTCTCAAACAAATAATCTTAAAAAAAAAAAAAAGGAGATACCCAACAACTGCCCCCAAAACAATATTGGAAATCTAATCATTGTTGGTTCAATAAAAAGAGAGAACTCTGCTTTGGACCAAACAACAATCTGGCCCTACCAGAAATCTTCAAGTTCCTACGACTTGGGACGCCTGGGTGGCTCAGTTGGTTAAGCTGCTGCCTTTGGCTCAGGTCATGATCCCAGGGTCCTGGGATCGAGTCCCACATCAGGCTCCTTGCTCAGCAGGGAGCCTGCTTCTCCCTCTGCCTCTGCCTGCCACTCTGCCTGCTTGTGCTCTCTCTCCCTCTCTCTCTCTCTGACAAATAAATAAATAAATAAATCTTTAAAAAAAAAAAAAGTTCCTACGACTTACCACTATAAGTGCATTAAACCATTGTGGTCTACTGACACAAGGTAATATTCATGAACCAATACTGGTGGGGACATTTTAATGAGGTTGCAGGAAGTGCCTACCTCACTTGTTTTGAATTGTCAAAAACACAATTCAGGGAAACTTGTTTACACAGATGGATTTCATAGCGCTTTCCCAGCGCATGGATAAAAACAAGTTTTAGTAACGGTCCATGTTTTCTCAGTGGACTGAAGCTTTCCCTTATAGAGAGGCTGCTGTTTTTACTGTGGCTAAAAATTCTATTAGAAAAAGGGATCTCGGGGCGCCTGGGTGGCTCAGTGGGTTAAGGATTCTGCCTTTGGCTCGGGTCATGATCTCAGGGTCCTGGGATCGAGCCCCGCATCGGGCTCTCTGCTCGGCTGGGAGCCTGCTTCCCCATCTCTCTCTGTCTGCCTCTCTGCCTACTTGTGATCTCTCTCTCTCTGTCAAATAAATAAAATCTTTAAAAAAAAAAAAGGGATCTCTACCTGGGGAACCCTCTCAAACTTCACAGTGACTGGGAACCCACTTTACAGAGCAGATGCTTTGAAGTCTGTGCTATTTGCCCAGTTTTACGACTGTGTCATGGGGCAGATCACCCTTGATCCTCATAGTTGAAGTATTAACAACACTATTAAGACTCAATTGACAAGGACCCCTGGGTGGCCCAGTTGGGTAAGCGACTGCCTTTGGCTCAGGTCATGATCCTGAAGTCCCAGAATCGATTCCCACATTGGGCTCCCAGCTCCACAGGGAGTCTGCTTCTCCTTCTGACCTTCTCCCCCCTCATGCTCTCTCTCACTCTCTCAAATAAATAAATAAAATCTTAAAAAAAAAAGACTCAATTGGCAAAATTTGTAGAGATCCTCCAAATACCTTCGCCAAGAGCACTGCCACTGGTTCTTCTAAATCTCAGATCCATCTCTTTCAAACTCAGACTCTCGCCCTATGAGATGGTCACGGAGGTTCAATGCACTTGGCTCCTACAGCTCCTTTGATCCACAGTAGATAAAAGGGGATATACTTCAATATTGTAAAAGCCTAATTACTTCTATGAAAAACTATTGTTTTTCATAGAGTGCTACCAAAGCACTCTACCGTGCTTTGGTAGAGTGATCTTTTTCATTGCCGAGACAATGACCTTAAGCATCACATCTTGCAAACCGGAGATTTTGTCTCTAGAAAAAGGCACCTCCAGAAAGACTACTCAATCTTGCTGGAAAGGCTCTTATCAGGAACTGCTAATCCTTGTGGCAACAAACTCCAAGGGACAGGCTCTTGGATTCATGTGACACATCTAGAGAAATCATCAAGCCCTGACTGGACCTTTACACCATTTGGAGACCTGCAAGCAAAGATTTCCTCAAATGAAAGCAGACCACATCTGACGATACAGCTTGCTCAGCTTGTCGGGAGTAGGCCTGTATACCTTTTCTGCACTGTTTGCTTCTACTATCTTTATCTTAGAAAGGAAACGCTCACAATGGCCACAATCGCCAAACTTGGAAAGAATCAAAATGCCCTTCAACAGATGAGTGGATAAGGAAGATGTGGTACATCTATACAATGGAATATTATGCCTCCATCAGAAAGGATGAATATCCAACTTTTGTATCAACATGGACGGGACTAGAAGAGATTATGCGGCGTGAAATAAGTCAAGCGGAGAGAGTCAATTATCTTATGGTCTCACTTATGTGTGGAGTATAAAGAAAATCATGGAGGGCATTGTGAGAAGGAAGGGAAGGGTGAATGGGGGGAAATCCGAGGGGGCGATGAACCAGGAGAGACTGTGGACTCTGAGCAACAAACTGAGGGTTTTGGAGGGCAGCGGGTGGGGGGTTGGGCGAGCCTGGGGGTGGGTATTGAGGAGGGCACATATTGCATGGAGCACTGGGTGTGGTGCATGAACACTCAATCTTATAACACTGAAATAATAAAATAAACATATTTGGGGGGGAAAAAAAAGAAAGGAAATGCTCTTGTGTGCATTTCCCAAACCCCTATGAAAGGGAGAGACCTCTTGATTATGGCCTTTCTCAGCAACAGCCTCATCGTGACTCCATGAAAATTTAAATTTTCACTTGCTTTTTCTGAAGGGTTAGAAGGTACAGAATTTACCAATGTCTTTCTTTCATCTGTCCTATTATCTGAATCTGAATTCTTATTCAAATTCACGGTTTCTGAATTTGCAATCTTGCAGGCTGTATTACTGAACAATTTTCAGTTTTCAAATGGTTCTTTTAATACTGTTTTTTTTAAAGATTTTATTTATTTATTTGACAGAGGACAGAGATCACAAGTAGCCGAGAGGCAGGCAGAGGGAGAGGGGGAAGCAGGCTCCCTGCTGAGCAGAGAGCCCAATGCGGGACTGGATCCCAGGACCCTGAGACCATGACCTGAGCCGAAGGCAGAGGCTTTAACCCACTGAGCCACTCAGGCGCCCTGAGATAATACTGTTTTTGAAGTTTTGCTATTTTTGCAAAAAGTTCATTCGTTATTGCTTCATGTTTATACCTGCACTGAATCTCTCAAATGCACATGGTTAATTCTTCCAGTGTGCTCTTACAGTATTTATTTTGTCTTCATGGCTACTTTAAATGGGGACTTCCAGGAGGCATACAGGACTCCAGGTTTGCCTCCCTAAGGAGAACTTTTTTCCCTTAAGTCTGAATAAGTGCCAATAACTATCTTCAGCTGGATACTTTCTGACCCAGGGGCCCCGTTTAGAACCATCATACAATTTGGAAGTTATGTTACTTCTTCTGTTTTTATATAATTATTTTTGTATTTAGTCGCCTATCAAACTTTTATAAAAATGATATACCCAATTAGGAAAGAATCTCCAATATTTATGGTCTTGAAATCATACAAGCTTTAGATGGTTAGGAGGGAGAACTCGAGGCACTTCCCTTCCTGTTACTCAAATGTGGCTTGTAACTGGTTTCCAACCCTATGTACTTTCCATCAGTGTAGGACAAGACAATCAGGGAAGATACTTTCCAGCACTGGGGGACAAAACCACTAAATATGAAAAAACCTGACTTTTGGTCAGTAATGCTTTTCAAGGAAAGATTTTGATCAAAAGGGTGAAATGTAAAAATTATTAAACAGAAACCTCACTAACATGGACTGGGAATGGTAAAGGGGTCCCTGTACCACTCCATGTCAATTACAGGAAGAACTGTCAATTGCAAACTCCTAACAGAAAATTTTCATCAGGGATCATCAACTAGAGGCCCCAATAGAGAAAGATGAATTTTGCATCCCCTACAAGAAACTGACTAGTCCTGCAACTCAGCCAAAGATAAACTGTCATCATAGTGGCTCTGACTTTTCTTCAAAGACTTTAGTTCGAAACTATCCTCCAAACTTTCTTAGTCTCCATAAAATAATGTTCCTCTCCTTTGTTTGTTGGTTTTGCCATAGTTTGATAGTTCCTAATTGCAATTCTGTATTATTCCCAAATAAGTCCATTTTTGCTGGTAAAATAGCTTATTTTTAAGGTTAACCAGTATAAACTTTCAGTTATAAGAATAAGTCATGGGTACATAACATATAGGACGGGGACTATAGTTAATTGTACTGGACTGCATATTTGAAAGTAGCTAAGATGTTAAAAGTTCTCAACACGAGGAAAAAAAATTGTACCTATGTTAGGTGATGGATGTTAACCAGACTTACAGCAATGATTTCACGATATATACAAATACTGAATATTACACCTGAAATTAATATGTAGTGTTAATTATAGCTCAACTAAAAAACTGTTTTAGTATCAAATATGCAGTGTGGTATCAGGTGGACTTTTTAGGACCATCAGCTGTTTCTTTGACGAATTGTTAAAAAAAACTGGCGTTAAGGGGCGCCTGGGTGGCTCAGTGAGTTAAAGCCTCTGCCTTCCGCTCAGGCCATGATTCCAGAGTCCTGGGATAGAGCCCCGCATTGGACTCTCTGCTCAGCAGGGAGCATGCTTCCCCCTCTCTCTGCCTACCTCTCTGCCCGCTTGTGATCTCTCTCCTCTCTGTCAAATCAATAAATAAAATCTTTCAAAAAAAAAAAAAAAACTGGTGTTAAAAGTTCATGCTAACTAAAGAAAGGAACTTTCAAATTTTGTTTGACTTCTAGAATACTAAGAGCAAAATTCAGCAGCTCTAAGTTTTGTTTCTGCAAAGTGGTATCTTATGAACTAATTTCAGCGGAGGACACTCGGGGAAGAAATAACTTGTGGGAAGCTGCCGTCTCTGCAGGAAGCCTAGGAGCCGACTATGGAGTTGCTCTGAAACTAGATGCTTCCAATACCGTTTCCTAAAAAGAACGGCCTACATCGATGGAAGTTGCCTGCATTAAACGCCACGCTCCGGCTCCCGTTCTTTCCTTTCTTTTTCGTAAACGCTAATGAATTCCAAACGATTTAAACAAAGGCCCCGAAGTTTGGAAAACCGTAGGTGAGGCAAAGTAGGAACTGCTGGGAGAAAAGGAATTGCAAGTGAGTGCCGCGCACAGGGTCGCAGGGGGGGAGGTGATGCTCCGGCGCCCAGCACGAAGGCGACTGCGGCCGCGGCGCAAGGAGCTGGAGGGCCGGCGAGACCGGGAGCGAGGGCCGGCAGGGACCCGCAGTGACCGGCGAGCCCGTGGCCCCACCGACCCTCCCTCCGCGATGGGCTCGGCGGAGGGGCCGGCCCGCACCCACCTGGCCTCCAGCAGCAGCGGGGTTTCGGGCCACTTCGCGGCCAAGTGGGCCGTCACCGCCTTGGACGCCGAGGCCGTCCGAGCGCCGAGCAGCGAGAAGCACAGCGCCGTGGAGCCCAGGAGCAGCCGCACCACGTCCGCGGCCTTTGCCATGACGCGGAGGGGGAAGCGCGAGCCCCTCGGACCCCGCGACCACAGCCCGCAGCTGCCACCGTACAGCCGGCTCCTCCCGCCGCGCGGCCGCCCACTTCCGGTGGGGGGAGCTCGAGTCCGTTACTTGGAGCCGGGGCCTGGCGGGCAGCGAGCGCATGCGCATCCCGCTCCGGCGCAGCGGGGGAGCCCGCCGGGGCTAGATCCTGGAGCCACGTAGATGCAGGCGGGGCGGGATCGAGTCTCCGCGCTGCAGATGCTTCGGCGGGTCTGCGATTCGGGCTTACCTTTCTCCGGCAGAGGCTATGGGACGCGGGGAGGGAAGGCTGGCTCCCGGAGACCGAACTGGGATTGCGGCCGACTAAGGCTGGGTGGAGATGCCAAAATTTGGAAGCATAGGCAGGAACTGTTGTGGATTTTATCTACGTTCACACGGGCGGAAAATAAGGCTCATCAAGGTTCAACTGTCGACTTTATGGGCTTCTAAATTTTATTGCATATTAGGGTCATCTGGTAGGGCTTTGAGAAAGCCTGATGCCCAGTAGTATTTAACCCACCCCGCCCCCAGGTGATTCAAGTGGGCAGTCAGGTTTGGAAAACAGTGACATCACCTGGAGGGCTTGCCAAAACACTGGTGTTGGGGGGGTTCCTGGGTGGTTCAGTCGATTAAGCGTCAGCCTTGGGCTCTGGTCATGATCCTGGAGTCCTGGAATCGAGCCTGCTGGGTGGGGAGCCTGCTTCTCCTCCTGCTCCCCGTGCTTGTGCTCGTTCTCCTTCTCTGTCCCTGTCAAATAAATAAAATCTTAACAAAACAAAACACTGGCTGTTGGGCCTCACACAATCTGGTGTGTCTTGGGTATGGGTGGGGGGACAAAAATTTGCATTTCACCTCTATCAAGTTCCCAGGTGATACTGATACTGCTGGCTGGAAACCTCTTCTAGCCTTCGTATTCAAAAGTGGTCCACAGAGTAGCGGCTGCAGCAACATGAGCTCATTAGAAATGCAGAACCTCGGGCCCCACCCTAGACCTGCTGAATCTGAATCCCCAGGTTAACAGGAACCCCAGGTGGTGAAAAATGCAAAGAAAAGTGATAGTTGCTTATGTGATTGTCAGCCAAAATCACACAACTTTGACCGAGTCTTGATTTAAACCACGGACAGGGGGCACCTGGGTGGCTCAGTGGTTTAAGCCTCTGCCTTCGACTCGGGTCATGATTTCAGGGTCCTGGGATCGAGCCCCGCATCGGGCTCTCTGCTCATCAGGGAGCCTGCTTCCACCTTCTCCGTCTGCCTGCCTACTTGTGATCTCTTTCTTTCTGTGTCAAATAAAATCTTTAAAAAATAATAATAAAATAAACGAAGGACAGTCTGACCCCAAAGCTCCTGTATTTACAGCATCAGGCTCAAAGACAAAACCTTGCCACAGACTTTTAGGTGGTTTTCCAGTAATATGATTCATTGAATCAAAACATTCAGTTTTATTTAACTGGGTAGAGGTGGAGGCTCGAGATTTTGGCTCCTAGTCAAGAATGATTCTTTCTTTCTTCAGAAGGCTGTTAATTTATTATAAATATTAAAATATATGGTAAAGAGAAGCAGTAACTGGGAAAAATAGTTGAGGAGAATGCACTGATCCATTCCTTTTTTCCAGTAACTCTGCCACCATATAAGGAACTTGGATTTCTTGAAGCTGCTAATTTTTTTTTTTTTTTTTTTTTGCCATTTCCATTCATTTGCTTAGTATATGCCTTTCCTTAGAAGACAATGCTTTGAATCTTCAACTCAAGTGTCACCTCCTAAGCCTAGCCTTCATTTCCTGATTTTTCCTACTTGGTATGATCTATCCCTCCTTCAAATTCCCATAAGCTCTTTATTTTCCTGGTCATATATCTCGCGTAAGCCTCACTTGAGAATTTGAATACAGTGGTGTTTCCCCCAGGACTCATGCCTTACTTATATTTAGCATCCGTTACAATACCTAGCACAATACATGTTATTGGGGCTCAATAAACATTGAACAGTCCTTGTTTGTTTGTTTATTTGTTTGGATAAGTAGGCAGAAAGCTAAGGTAGATGAGTAAGGAGCTTCATTTCTATCCACAGAAAATGATAGAAATATATATTATGAATCTTCCACAACTATTTGCTTTAATTAACCCCTTATGTCTACTTATTCTTGGACTGATATTTAAAAAAAAAAAAGAAGAAGAAGAAGGTAAAGAGCTTTGCTCCATCCTAATAGATATTTTTATTTTTACTTATTTTTTTTTAAAGATTTTACTTATTTATTTAACAGAGAGAGAACACAAGCAGGCAGAGAGGCAGGCAGAGGCAGAGAGAGGAGCAGGCTTCCTACGGAGCAAGGAGCCTGATGTGGGACTCGATCCAAAGACACTGGGATCATGACCTGAGCCAAAGGCAGCTGCTTAACCAACTGAGCCACCCAGGCATCCCTTTGGACTGGTATTTTGACTAAAATTGTAGACTGAAGGAAATAAGATATTTACAGTGAATGTCTTCAATAAAAGCATAATCTGATGGTTGCAAATTTTTAAGAAATGACTTGTGGCGTGAAGAGTCATATAAAATACACTATTAAAGGACTATTAAAGTGGGCAAGTCAGGTTGCCCTATACACTACTAAAACATATATTTATACACATTCCAGCATATTTGAGTTCACAGTAGGGAGGAATGCTACATTTCTCTTCTAAAGAATGAAATTAACCCAGCATCATTTCTTTACATAATTATTATACATTTTAGCTTACGTAGTATTTTCCTAGAAATCTAAGTGAAATATTCCTTAGACTGACCATCCTTAGGCTCATTTCCTCATCTGCAGAACAAAAATGCCGTGCAGAACACTAGGGGATATGTACTCGTTGGAGGAGATCATCAAGAGAACTCCTAGTTGATCTCAGAGCCAGACTCGGGGGATGAGACTCCTTACCCTCTCTTCTGTCCTTGGAATGTAAGCTCTGTGCACACTGTTCCCACATCAGGAGCTGCTTCAGGGAAGCAGCCTTCAGAGAGTAATATTATTGAGACCATCTGCTCCATATAGGAGACTGAACTCTGTGAGAGCCTCAGTAGAAACTCTCAGCTGCCGGCAGGTGAGTGCACAGACCTACTTGTCTTGCAATTGTCCCAGACCAGCTTTGTAAATAAGTTCCTTTACTTATTAAAACTGCCATCTACCAATGTGGACGGGTCTGCTTCTTTCTTCCATTTCTCCTTGCCCTCTGAGTATGGCAACAAGTTTCAAATTTCACCCAGGGAACTCTCAAGGTTGAGCGCCAACATTGAAGTCTCTTCTATATGTCATTTCTACGTACAGATAGAAATATTAAAATGCAAAAGTTGAGTAACTCAGAGAAGGTCACTCAAGTTAATAGAGCAGCAAAGCAGTCTAACATTCATTATCAATAACCCTTTGGCACAGATTGGCTATGAAGGGAATGTAGTTCAGGGACACAATTGAATATTTTTTAGCAAAATGTTATTCAAAGTTATTCACATCAGGGTAATATGAATGAAAATTGATGATGATAGCAGTTTTCATTGTATGCAGAAGAAGTGATTAATGGGTGCTTCATAATAAGAATATTGTGTTTAATAACATAACTCATCTGGAATTTTTTTTAGGTAGGTACAGCATGGACTATAGTTATTTAATGAAAATAGTGGTGCTATGTGAGGATTAACTTGCTACCAAATTATTCTGTAATATAATAAAACTTTAATTTTCTCTACCTAAAGACGTCTCACCGCAGAAATGGCTTTAAAAAAAAATATTACCCTGTAGGTCTTCCAGATTTCCTTTACTATAACAAAGACCCTTTTCTCATTTTTTAAAAAAGATTTATTATTTTAGAGAGAGAATGCAAGGAGGGGGAGGAGGAGAGGGAGAGCAGCAGGCTCCCCACTGAGCGCAGAGCCTGACTGGGGGCTCAACTCAAGACTCTGAGATCATGATCCTGAGATCATAACCTGAGCTGAAATTAAGAGTTGGATGCTTAACCCACGGAGCCACCCAGGCACCCCACCCTTTTCTCATTTTTTATTTGAATATCTTAAGTACGAGAAAATGTCCTACCCTTCATTTCAGCTGGGAAGAATTTATAAACTTATTTAATTTGTTACAGTTATACTCCCTAGCAAGATTGTACTAAAATCATAAATGAGTTATTGTTAAGTGTGAGTAAATTTGATTTTTGCATATTTTATTTAACATATATTACGAATGCCTCACAAACGTCTAACTCCAGGTATGTTTGAGGAAATTTTTTACTGTAGTTTATTTACTACAGTGACTTTCAAATAACAAATTAAGTATATGAAATATAATCTTTTAATCAATTGGGATGATATAAAAACACGACATCTACTATTGAACAACACCCTTTTATACTTACATACATGGTCAATATTTCATAATTATGCATTCAAAGTTTGCTAAGTTACTATTGCTTCCACTGTTTTGTTTTGTTTCTTTCACAAAACACATGGGATTGAAATATGTTGGTGTCAGACGAACATGTGTCCTGTTTTTACATCTTCTAGTAGAGGTTAGTACAGTTATGTGCACAAACTCATCATCAATTTATTCAAAATATATTGTTTGTCATCTGTGGGAAGCTGACTGTCTCACATGTTGGGAAAGAATACTGAGTGAATAAAATGGTTAATGTCCTTAAAGGGTTTATGGTGTAGTGAAACCTAACGACATATACCAATAAATTATTACAAAGGACAGTCAATAAAATTCTATGGAAGTCAGAAGAAGATACTTCTTTTTTAAGATGTTATTTATTTGAGAGAGAGAGAGAGAGAGAGAGCATGAGCAGGGGGGAAGGGCAGAGGGGAAGAATCCTCAAGCCATCCCCGGCTGAGTGCAGAGACTGACTCAGGGCCCAAAGTAGGACTCAGTCCCAGGACCCTGAGATTATGACCTGAGCCAAAAATCAAGAGCTGGACACTTAACTGACTGAGCCCCTCAGACACCCCTAGAAGAAGATACTTCTTCAGAAACCTTGTTGAACAAATAAAAAATAAAAAGCTTTAGTAACTTTTCTCATTCAAATTATTTCATGGATTTAAATCTAGGACTTTGAGAAGCTGCATAAATCCTTTCAATCTCCTGGGAAACATCTGACTCTACATCATGAATATCAACAGCAAAAATAAGCATTTATAGAGCAGCTGCTTCACATTTATGTCAGGAAACATGGTCTCAAAGCCTAAGTGACTTCTTCGTTCGGTTGAGGGGGATAGTACAGTACATAAGTAAATTATAATGAGGAGTTTTATGTGAGAAGACCTAGAGGACTGGCACGTGACAATAAAAGTGACAGGAATTAAAGGAGACAATGGGCTTGAGAAAAGCCTCACATGACAGTTGGTGTGACTACAGTCTGAAGGAAGGAGGGATGACAGGTCTGCCATTGTCACACGAAGGCGGCCACAGATAATATGTAAACAAATGGATGTGGATAGCTTCCAAAGAACTTTATTTATGGGCATTTGAAAATTTCCTATTTTCCCATATCATGAAATATTCTTTTTCTTTTGCTCTTTTAAAATTTAAAGATGTAAAAAAAAAATAAAAATAAATAAAAAAATAAAATAAAATAAAATTTAAAAATGTAGGAGTGCCTGGCTGGTTCAGTCAGAGGACCATGAGACTCTTGATCTCTGGGTCGTGAGTTCGAGTCACACATTGGGTGTAGAGATTACTTAAAAATAAATAGATAAAACTTTAAAAAATAATATAACATTTTAAAATGTAAAACCATTCCTAACTCACAAGCTATATATATATGGCCCATGGGCCTTAGTGGGCGAAATTTTGCTCTAGAGGAAGTTTTGCAGGAAACTTATATAAGAAAGAATTATTTATAGAATTATTGTTTATTATAACAAAAAACTGGATACAGCCAAAATGTGTATTTCAAATGTGGCTTAATCGTTCAATGGAATACTAAGCAACAGTGACAACAAATGAATCACAGATATGTAGATAAACACAATGAACCTCAAAAACACAGTACCAGTGAAAAAGCAAGTCAAAAGATCATATACCCTAAGGTCCTATTACACAAGGTTCAAGGACAGGTAGACCTAACAATATAACCTTTAAGGATACATTCCCATAACCTTTAAGGATTTCATTCCCTCTAATGAAAGCAAGGGAATGACTAACACAAAATTCAGTATATTGATTATCTCTTAGGAGAAGAAGATGAGATCAAAGATGGGTCTTCAAAGATATTAATAGTCTACTTCTTAAGAAAGGTGGTAGGTGCAGGTTCTACTTATGAGTGACATAGTTCATAATTTTTACAAAGTGGAATAAAAAGCCACAGAACAGATTATGTCAATGTCTTAAAAAATGATGCTTCCCCAATGCCTACAAAATTAAATTGAAATTCCTTCCGTATATACTGCTTGACACACTTTTAGATTTTAAATGTTTCATTGAATCCTGGATATGTCTTCTTCATTTCCCGGAAGAGCTTCCACTGGAGTTGTAAGTCCTACTATGCTGTTTAGAAATCTTCTCTCTAAGGGGGCCCCAGGTAACTCAGTTGGTTCAGCATCAGCCTTCAGCTCAGGTCATGATCTCAGGGTAGTGAGATTGGAGATTGAGCCCCACATCGGGCTCTCTGCTCAGAGGGGATCCTGCTTCTTCCTCTGCCCCTAACCCTGTTTGTACTCTCTCTCTCTCAAATAAATAAATAAATAAAATCTTTTTTAAAAAATAGAAAATAGGGGCGCCTGGGTGGCTCAGTGGGTTAAAGCCTCTGCCTTGGGCTCGGGTCATGATCTCGGTCCTGGGATCGAGTCCCACATCAGGCTCTCTACTCAGTGAGGAGCTTGCTTCCCCTTCTCTCTCTGCCTACTTGTGATCTCTCTCTCTCTCTCTCTCTCTGTGTCAAATAAATAAATAAATCTTTTTAAAAAATTGAAAATAGTAATCCCCTTTCTTAGAGTATGTCAGTTTTTAGAGAATCTTTCTATAAACATTTTCTTTTCCCTATGTTTAAAAAAACCTTTTTTGTTTAACACTAACCCCATTATACCCGTATATCTTTGGCCTCAATCTCATTATCATGTTCCTTATTTTTTAAAATTACTTTTCATTTCCTGAGTTTTCCAATCCCTTTAATGTACTCTTTTATGTGGATGTTGTACCTTGTAGCTAGAATTCCCTTTCATTCTTTCATCCCTTTCATTTACGCTGGTCTGACAGTAAAGTCCCTATCTTTTCTACTATGCCAGGACGTAGAATAATGTCTTCGTCCCCATGGCTCTCTAGTCCTTGCATGGGGTTTAGCTTATAATAAGTGCTTAACAAGTATTTATTGAATATTAAATAAATGGAATAGAATTGTAACTTGTCTAGAATATTTAGTTTTTCTTTTTCTTTTTAGTGTTTTCAATGGAAAGAATGTACAAAATGACTCTAAAGCAACGAAGCTAATTTTTTTAATGACACATTTTAGAATTTACTTATTTTTTATTTATTTTTTTGAGACTTTTTTTTTTTCTAGAGAATGCACGTGGGGTTGGGGAGGGACAGAGGAAGACAGAGAGAGAATCTGAAGCAGTCTCTGCGCCCAGCATGGGAGCCCAACATGAGGGCTTGATCCCACATCCCTGAGATCATGACCTGAGCAGAACTCAGGAGTTAGATCATTGCATGCGTGGGTGGCTCAGATAGTTAGGCGTCTGCCTTCAGCTCGGGTCATGATCCCGGGGTCCTGGGATCTAGTCCCACATTGAGCTCCCTGCTCAGCGGGGAGCCTGCTTCTCCCCCTGCCTCTACCTCTCTCTCTGTCTCTCATGAATAAATATAAAATCTTAAAAAAAAAAAAAAGAATTAGATGCTTAACTGACTGAGCCACGCAGGTACCCCCAGAATTTACCTATTTAAACAATATCACAGAAAGACCTTTTTTAGGGAATAGGCACTTTATCAGATGCTATAACAGGCCAAGTATTTTTTTTACATCGTGGCAAAATGTGCATAACAAAAAATTTTCCATCTCAACCATTTTTAAGTGTACAGATCAATAGTGTTAAGTATATTAACGTGGTTGTACAACCAATTTCCAGGACTTTTTCATCTTGCAAAACTGAAACTCTCTTTCCATCTGACAACAACTCCGCATTTTCCCTCCTTCCAGCCCTTGGCAACCACCCCTCTACTTTCTGTCTTTGTGAATGCGAGTGCTCTAGATACCTCATATAAGTGGAATCGTGTGGCATTTGTTTCCTTGTGGCTGACTTAGCATAATGTCCTCAAGGGTCATGCATGCTACAGCATATGTCAGAATCTCCTTCCTTTTTATGGCTGAATAATATTCTATTTTATGTATACACCACACTTTGCTTATCCTATCTTCTGTTGGTGGATACTTGGGTTCTTCCATCTGTTGGCTGTTGTAAATAGTGCTGCTATGAACACAGTATCTCTTGGTGTCCCTGCTTTCAATTCTTTTGGATTATAATCAGCAGTGGATTACTGGATCGTATGGAAAGTCTATTTAAAATTTCTTGAGGAATTGCCATATTGTTTTCATAGTGGTTCTGCCATTTTACATTCCCACCAACAGTACAAAAAATTTCTCTTTCTTTTTTCTTTACTTTTTTTTTTTTTTTTAGTGAATCATCCTAATAGGGGTGAGGTGATTTCTCACTGTGGTCTTGATTTATGTCCCCAATTGTTCAAAGTATTTTTGGAAAACAAATTTTTGGAACTACTTTCAGACCTAATTTATGAGCTATTCAAGTAAATAATTTCTATAATTGTGTAAGTATCAGACATTCTTCTTCGTTGTTATTCTTTTGCCAATACTTCACTCAGATTATCTCTCAACATATCATTTGAGAGATTTAGTAATTCAGAGGGATACATATGCTCCAATGTTTATTATACCACCATTTACAATAGCCAAATTATGGAAGCAGCCCAAGTATCTATCAATAGATGGTGGTATATATAAGTAAAGAAGATGTGGTGTGTGTATGTATGTATATATATATATATATATATATATATATATATATAATGGACTATTATTCAGCCATAAAAAGAGTGAAATCTTGCCATTTGCAACAACATGGATGAAACTGGAGAGTATTATGCTAAGCAAATAAGTCACAGAAAGACAAATACCCTGATTTCACTAATATGTGGAATTTAATAAGAAACAAAACAGAGAAAAAAAGAAAGAAAAAAAAAGAAACAAAACAAAGGAGCAAAGGAAGGAAAAAAAAAGGGAGACAGGCCAAGAGCCGCAAAAGCCTCGCCGTTTGACACAGTCGCGGTGAAGACAAGGCAGGTTTGCACGGCTCCTGCCATATGGACGAGATTGGTATCTCCTGTATCTCTTTGCGTTACTCGAATTCCTTTTTTCTTTTTTCTTTTTGGCCTAAGCCCTTTGCTCAAGTTGAGGCTCTGACCCACTGAACCTACTTCCAACCAGACCGAGATCTCCCTACAGAAACTACATAAAGCAACCAAACCGTTCCCCTGCCATAAAACCATTAGAGCAGATAACTGCAAGGCTCCCTTTCAATGTTTGTCCACCAAGTTATTGCAGATAAGATGATAAGGTACTTAAAGGCCAAAAAATTACACAGACCTTTAATGATCCACAGCCAACCTTAGTTCCCACCTGGGGGTTCACATTCCATCATCCACACCAACACCTGCATTCCTTTACAGTGAAGAGGACACATAAGATAAGGTAGGGATGGTTAAATATAAAGACAATAGAGTTTTACTTCAGACTTTGCTAAAGAATACACAGGATGAGGCTCCCAGGTGTCTGCTCACCTAGCAGCAAAAAAGGGCTTCTACAAACAGCTTGGGCCATTCTACAATAAACTCAAATGTCACCCCTCTTCCT
The DNA here is from genome assembly GCA_028533885.1 of Nasua narica. Classification (NCBI taxonomy): domain Eukaryota; kingdom Metazoa; phylum Chordata; class Mammalia; order Carnivora; family Procyonidae; genus Nasua; species Nasua narica. Next base: position 12,586,820 of record CM052810.1, on the reverse strand, counting down.
TTGGTTAATGTGCAAAAGATATATGTGACTAAATCTTTTTCCAATACATAGAAACAGAGTCATAAAAATGGTTGTTAAATGTCTTGCCATTCAAAATAAGATAAGCCTGTCTCTGCCTCGGTCTTAGAAAAAACTGTAGGTTCTTTTTTTTTTTTTTTTTTTTTTTTTTATTTTTTAAAACTGTAGGTTCTACAAAAAAACTTTTGTTGATCTAAGCCTCCTTATGTAAGAAAGTCATTGACTATTTTCCATGTAACCTACTGCCTGTAAATAAAGAGTCAAAAACCAATGAGGGGCGCCTGGGTGGCTCAGTGGGTTAAAGCCCCTGCCTTCGGCCCAGGTCATGATCTCAGGGTCCTGGGATCGAGCCCCGCATCGGGGTCTCTGCTCAGCGGGGAGCCTGCTTCCCCCCCCCCTCTGCCTGCCTCTCTGCCTACTTGTGATCTCTCTCTCTCTCTCTGTGTCAAATAAGTAAATAAAATCTTTAAAAAAAAAAAAAAAAAAACAATGAGACAGAGATGCCTGCCTGGTGATTGAAAGAAACCTCTGGCTCTCTCATTCCTCTCTGCCGACACCATCCATCCTTCGGGAACCCCTGGACTGCCTGGACTGGACCCCGGCAGAGACACACACAAACCAGGAAAGACTCTTAACTGTAGAGAACGAACTGATGGTTACCAGAGAGGAGGTGGGTAGGGGGATAGGTGAAACAGGGGATGGGGATTAAGAGCACACTTATGACGAAGACCACCGAGGAATGCATGGAATTGTTGAATCACCACGTTGTACACGTGAAGTTAATATAACACTGTGTGTTAACTATACTGGAATTAAAATGAAAAATTAAAAAAAATTTTTTTTAAAGAGAGATTGACTTAGGCTGACATGATCAACATTCCTGAAAAGAGTAGTCTAAACTATTATTTTTTTCATGAAACTGTAAAAAAGCAGCCTGAGGCTACTTATGATAGCCCAAAGGTCCCCAATCTTTGGTGCCTCTCTGTTTTGCCATCTTTAATGTGTGCATTTTAACCTCACATTACAGTTGGCTCCTATAGCCCTAGGCATCATTTCTAGATCCCCAGCAGGTGGAGGAGGAAAGAGGCAGGACAAGAGGCCAAATTTGGGGGTCTACAGAGTTTAATAAAGTTTCCCAGAAGCCTCTCCTCTGACCTCATTAACTGGTTCTTTGCCACCTGGCCACCCCTGGCATGTGGAGTCTGCGAAATGTACTTTGATAGCAGGTACATTTTCCCCTATCTCTCCCAACAAAATTAGGAGTATGTTGCTGAGGAACCAGGGAGTGATGTGGACTGTATGGACAACTGGTTATGTTTAATACACCCATGTAACCTCTCTGCTTTCAGTGTTTCATTTCGAGGCAAAGAATTAGCCTGGAAACTGGAAGGAGTGACATTCCAGAAGCCAGAGGACAATTTGTAAGGCAACATCAGGACAACTACGGGCCATAAGTAAATATCTCATAGCTTACTCTAAGTACCATAATGTGTGTTTCATTGATCGAAGAATCACTTGAAAGTCAAATTGCAGTACGTTAAGAAGCGCCTTTATTTAAAAAATACTGTAATTCAAAAGTAGCAAAATATCAAAATTTTGTGTTGATTGTTGGCTTAAGTCTGTTATATTTGCAGCTGCAAGTGCTAAAAATCGCTTTGTCTAAAATTAGTTGTATCAAGTAGCATGAGCCAAGAACATTTACGTCATTTGTATAATTTTGGTTTAAAAATCATCCTGATCCAGCAACTGGAATTAATATAATCAAATAACAATTTGTTTCATTTCAAAAGGCAAAACTTGATTATTCTTGCCTCGCTAAAAGAAAGCCAGGGAAATTCACTCTTCCCATTTACCCTCTCGTCTGCTTCTGAGTGCCTATTTCAGCTGTCTAATTAGGAAAGGGGGATTCTAGACAGGAAAGAGGCATGAAAGCAGTTGAAGCAGCTCATCAAATAGGGAACTGATTTCTTGTGTATACTGTGTCAGGTGGCAATCCTGAGAGGGGCAGAGATGAAAGGGAGGGGTGGTTTCACAACGTTTAGCAGACGTGGAAAATCTTTAAATTTACTTCCTTTTTGTGTCCATTCCACGTGTCAGCCCCCGTATCATTTTGTTTCCTCTTCCCTCTTCTCCTTTCCCCTTCCACAGTTAATCTGACATCATTCATTTTTAATTGAGTGCGAATGCATTTCTGAACCTAAGCTAGAGTTGCCAGAGTCCTATTTGCTGGAGGGGTTCTGTCTGTTCAAGGGTCATTCACTTCTCCCAGCTGCAACTATGCTGGAAGGAAAAGGGACATGGGCATGACCCAAGGGGGCACAGGTTAATCAGCTTAACAAGGTCCTTGCTTTATCCATCCTTGGCTTCTGTACTCTTTTCTCTGTAGCTTAGACTTCTCTCCTCACATCAACCCCTTTAGTTCAGTGATCCTGCTGCCTCCCTCCAACTGAATAACGACTCACTAGACCAGCCCTTTGGTCTCCTGCCCCAGGGAGTTTTTATTTTCAATCATTTGGTATCCAGAACTCTGGGGATCTACCTTCTAAAGACAAGAGGGGTGCACGTGAAGGTACTTCTCAGATGCACCATCGCGGGGCGAGGCAATAGGTAAAAACAGATCAGAGGGGACGTCATGTCCAGGTGGGCAACCTCCGTCATGGGCAGCGAAAGTTCCCGGCAGTTGGCTGTTGGAGAGCTGGACTCTGGACTAAGGCATTTGAGTGCGTTATGTTCACATATTAACATATATGAGTATAATAACGAAGATTAACCTGCCAGTGTGGGCACTTCATGGATATCCAAAAAACACCACAAAGAGGATAGGAACTCTAAGAACAATGGCACCAACTTAGGCGAACATCTCACTGTTTTTTACTTCATTGTGATGTGTCACAAGAAGCACATGTGAAACTACATTAAATAAAATAAGATATATAAACAAAGCCTCGCGTATGCCTCGTACATGGTAGGCACTGAAAATGCAAATCTATTACTTAATATATCATTATGTTATGTATTTGTCAAATTATATTACTATTATAATGCATTATATCATTTTATCATTACTAGGTGCTTCAGGAGACTATCTTTGTTTCTTATTGTAACTTTAATGTTCATGTAGCAGAATTTTCTGTTCATACACTTCCTAAACTGGTGGGAATATTTGTGTGGATTTTTTTTTCAAGGTTTTATTTATTTATTTGACAGAGAGAGACACAGCCAGAGAGGAAACACAAGCAGAGGGAGTGGGAGAGGGAGAAGCAGGCTTCCCGTGGAGCAGGGAGTCCGACGCCGGGCCTGATCCCAGGACCTGGGATCACAACCCGAGCCAAAGGCAGATGCTTAACGACTGAGCCACCCAGGTGCCCCTATTTGTGTGGATTTTTATTAAACGCTATTGGAAATTATAAGTCATCTCTTCACCCAAAATGTGTGTTCCAAGTTTCTGTAATTTAAAATGTCAGAATGATTACTGCCATGGACTCAGAAGGTATCTCCCTGCCTACCCGTTTCTCTGATGTTTTGTCTGGATTTAGAGTCAAGCATTTGGCTTTCATTTTTATCTCTAATTCAGCCAGGCTGGAAGCGTTGAATAGTAATACCAGCTGGCACAGAGTTGAGCCTGTATCAGCATATTGATGTTCCTGCATCAGCATATTGATGATAGCGACACCAAAATGTCTCTCTGTCTCATGAAACTGCCTCACACAGGCATTAAACCAGTGTGGTGACAAAGGGGATTTGACAGGACTCATCCCCCAAAGTGGATGGATGGCTGCCCATGGGAAGAGAGAATGTTTACAGTGAGGTGGTGCATTAACATCACGATATGAAACCAATCAGTAGATCCCAACTACCTATAATGCATGTAAGAATGAGTATGTGACTTTCTGCTGGCCATCGAAGATTAACTATCGAGAGCAGAATACTTTGATTCTGAATGTGATTAAAAAAAAAAAACAACTCACCATGATGGAGACATTTAGAAAACATTAAATCTATTGCTTAGTCCTGATAGGATGATCACTGGCTTATCAATTATGTTTTTATTTAACTTTGTAATAGAAGAAAAACATATAGACAGAAAAGTATCCACATAGTTAAACAAGTCAAGGAATTTCATACATCTACCGCATTCATGGAACCTCCACTCAGATCAATAAATGGTACATATTGATGGTACTTCTCCTGCTTCCTAGTAGGCATCACCCACGGCCTCCTCCCCAGAGCTAACTACTAGCCTAAATTCTTATACAACAAATCAGTTTTATTTAATTTTGGGCCATTCTGCTAGGCTACTTTTGAGAGTGGTTTAAAGTGAGGGAGTGTATTATCAGACAAATGTGATAGATTATTCTACACCAATATGAAGAGTAAACATGAGCCACAAAGGCCACCTAAGGAATGATTCAAATAGTTCAGATAAGAGAGAATGAGTCAGTAGAGTAGGGCTGGAAAGGAAGAAAAGCATATGCACGTGTGGAGTATGAGGGGTCTGGACATAATATAATTTTCTAGCTTTGAGAACTGGATGAATGTGGTTCTCTTCACTGAGAAGATGGAGATAGTTTTAGGGGAAAAGAAATGAGTTTGGTATTGGACATATTGAGTTTGAGGTACCATATGGCAAGGAGATGGGTAGCACTCAAGATATTAGGAAGTCAGGATGCAAGATATCTGTTGGTCGAATGTCTGAGGGAAGGACACATTAAAAAAATAAAGGTGTGGGGCAGCTGGCTGGCTCAGTTGGAAGAGCGTGCTACTCTTGATCTTGGGGTCATGAGTTCAAGCCCCACGTTGGGTGTAGACAGTATATACAAAAATACATACATACACATGTAACTTTTAAAAAAATAAATAAAGGTGTGGTGTTGATCCCCAGGACTCTGGCTTGGGCAAGTAGGTGAACATGATGGATATTCACTTGTTAGGGTCAGTGATCAAAGGAACGAGACTGATACAAAGCGAAGGTCAAGCAAAGTTTTATTTCACTCCAAGCATCAAGAATCACACTGGCCGGTCAGGGTTGTCTCTATGCAGAGAGCGACCCCGCCTAGTCTTACAGGCCATCTTTTATAGGGCAAAACCGCAAACCAACTGTGAGCTTGTCCTTATTGGTCAGAAGCAGTGGGGTCAGGGGGGGTTTACGTATGCATTCTTTGCTGATTGGGCATCTCCACCTGACCTGACTTCAGGAGCAGTGGGGTTAAGGGAGGTGGCATATGTGTCCTTTACTGATTGGACATCCCCACCTGGCCTGACTCGACCTTGTTCTTCTGGGGGACTGTCATCAGGAGCTAGCAGACCACATTCCACTGGTGTCCTGGACTTATCTAAGTAAGTTCCTCCAGGCTGACCTTGTTCCCTTAGGGCAAGGTCAGCTTGTGTTCACAACAAAATGGCTGCTTAAACAAGATGGAATCACTTAGGCTAAGCAGGTCCTAACACACTGAACTAGGAGAACTGATGGGTTTTAGTGAGTTTGAGGCACATGTAAGGAATCTAGATAGAGATACTTAGATAGTTGGATACATGAGTCTGAGCTCAAAATATGGATTTTTTTGAAGAAGATTGAACTAAAATAAGGTATTTCAAAGCACTCTGGAAATTATAGAATGCTCTATAGTCCACTATTAGCTACTACTTTTTGTTGACTCAGTTTAAAAAGACCCTGATAGTGATACCCAACTAGTCCATGATTAATTGCTGGAAGAAAAACATCATTTGTGGTTTTGCGGAGGTAAAAGAAGACATCAGCATTTTGTCACTGATAATGGCATCATGCCAGTCTTTGAAGCCATTTCAGCCAGGACTCATCAGAAATTATTCACCTAAAGTTTAACTGTGTGGTGATTCAATGCTGTAAGAAAGGAATGTTATTTTTTAAATTGATTATTATTAATTATGGCACTAAAAATGCCTTTGGTTGGGTAACTGGTTAAAACTGGGTATCCTTCTGTAGTCCAGGGTGGAAAGCCCTGTGATCAAGAAAATTGGGGCACCCGGCTGGTCTGTATGTAGAGCATGTGACTCTGATTTCGGGGTTGTGAGTTTGAGCCCCATGTTGGTTGTAGAGATTACCTAAAAACAAAATCTTAAAAAAAAGACAGAAAGAAAAGAAGGAAAGGTTCTTTGCTATGACATTGTCATCACCTTCGTTTTCAGATCCCAGTGAGTGACCTGGGAACCACTGGAAACATCAGTAAGAAAGTTGCCTAGTGCTTGAGTTGAAAGTTTGTTGGACTCCATTGAAAAGACCTGAAAAGTCTCTGTGAGGACATAACAGGATGTTTTAGACAAGCACCAAGTCTTTAAAATCCCTAAAGAGGTTATTCTTCCTCTCACAAGAGAGTTTGGCCCCTTGATGCTTTAGTAAGTATGGAACCAAGACATGAAAGAAGAAGTAGCCATCAAAGGATGAATGGATAGCGAAGATATGGTACATACATACAATGGAATATTATTCAGGCTCGAGAAAGAAGGAAATCTTGCCATTTCCTACAATAAAGATGGATCCTGAGGCCATTATGTTAAGTGAGGTAAGGCAAACAGAGAAAGGCAATAGAAAAGTGATTGCCAGCGGCTGGGGGTGGGGGAAATAAAGTTGGTAAAAGGTGGAAACTTTCAGCCACAAGACGAATAGGGTCTAAGGATCTAATGTGCACCCTCGTGACCATGGTTGATAACACTGAAATTTACTAAGAGATTAGGACTTAAATGTTCTCATACACACCAAAAAGAGAAATAGGTGCGGTGATGAATGTGTTAATTACGTAGCTGGGGGGAATCCATTCACAATGGACACATATATCAAATCACCATTAGGTACACTTTAAATATTTAACAACTCTTTTTTTTTTTTTCAAGATTTTATTTATTTATTGGAAAGAGTAAGAGAGCAAGCACACAAGCAGGGGGCGTGGCAGGCAGAAGGAGAGGGAGAAGCGGACTCCCTGCTGAGCAGGGAGCCCTATGCAGAGCTTGATCCCAGGCCCTGAGATCCTGACCTGAGCCGAAGGCAGACGCTTAACCAACTGAGCCACTCAGGCGCCCCTAAATATCTTCCAATTCTATATGTTGATTATACCTTAATAAAACTGAAATAGAAGAAAATGAGGGAAAAAAGACAAAAGAAGGAGAACAAATTTGGAAAGGAATAATAAACTGGGTAAGAGAAATCATGGCTTCATTCTTCCAGTCAGAATACATATTCACCGGTCACTCTGCTGAGTGTTGGGGATACCAAGTATAAATATGTCTTTTCTTTCAGGGTTCTTACAGGCCAGTGGAGAGACAAACCTATAAATAATGGTCATGGAAAAATGTTAATTATGGTCATGGAGCTATAAGCAACACACAATGAGAGAGTAGGTGAAGCCGGCACCTAATACTCCCAGTAACGAATACTTCACAGAGAAGTGGTAAGAAACAAGAGTAGAGGCATGAGTTGGAATTCAAATAGGCCAGAACACTTGAAGACACTTTCACTAGTTAAATTGATGATAACCTGAAATAAAAGATGAGAGTAATTAATTATAGTACACTGAGCAAAAACTATCTTTGGATCCATAGTGATATTCAAGAAAGAAGACAGGCCGAGGGATCATTATGGAGAGGGGTGGGAGAAAGGAAGCAATCAACATAGAGAAAAATGAGAACATCAGAAAATCATCATTGGAAACCCCCAATATAATGCTTGACTCAAATACAACTCATGAATAGATGCTAAAACCATTGGGTAAAATGATTTTTGGAGAATGTGATACATGAATGGTACCAAAGTATCACCCGAGAGTTGATTTATTCATTAGAAAAGTAAAATTATATCTTTACAATGAAGTGATCCGGGGACCCTGCCTTAACAGAGGACCGAATGTCTCATCCCACAGAGTGAGACAAGGTGATATCAGGTGCCTTCTGATGAGATGCCATCAGATGTACCCAACATCACTTATTAAATATTTTTGGCTAAAATGTGAAACCTGAATCTATTCAAACCTCTAAACTTAACTTCTACTTTAGAGGAAATACCGGCAAGAGGGGAACAAAGTAAACAACATTATGAGAAACCGTGGAACAAATTCAGAATATGGAGTCATTCTGCAATAAAACTGTGGCCCCATCTTTTTGTAGGTTAATGTCTTAGGGAAGAAAATGGTGGTACCATCCTAGATTACGAGAGATTCAAGAGATCTAACAACACAGTGTCATGTGTGAGCGTTGGCTGGAAACAACAACAACAACAACAACAACAAATAGCTACTAAGGACATTTTGGGGGAAAACTGAGAGGAAATTTGAATAGAAACTGGATATTCAGTTATACTGTAGAAATGTTAACTGTAGAATTGTTAATTGTCTTTTTTTTAGAATTATTAATTTTCTTAATTTTAATAAGGAAACTGGTTACACGGGAGAATGGACTTACTCTTCGGATATGCTTGGAGTTAAAGATGTCTGTGACACATTGTCAAATGATTCAACAAAAAAGATGTATGTCTTTGGCAACTACGTTAACGGTCTTTTTCACGTTGGCCCAGGGCATTCTGCGTCAGATCTGGGGCTTGCTTCCTGATCTTCTCATCGCAGACTCTTGGTGACTGCCTGCTCGGCCTGGCCTGACAACAGATCTTTTTGGGGCCTTAAACCAATGTGAACGTGGCCTGTATTCCTATATGACAAGTTGGTGTTAAGTCCCCCCGAGAGCCGCCTGTTACTGTCTGAGTCCATTCCTGGCCTCCAGTCCTGTGTCCACAGTGTGACAGAAGATGTTTCACTTGTCACCACAGAGGCATGTGTCCCAACAGACATCTTCAGACTTTCTGCACTTATCGTAGGAGACAGTTCTTTTCTTAACTTTCTGTAGATGGCTCTCTCATGCCATGTTTAAGTGGAGACTACACGAGACTCCAGCAAAAAGAAGCAGGAACATTTTTCTGCATTTGCTGCCATTCCAGGCCCCCTGCAATGTCTGGGGGCAGAATGTCCAGAGAGCTTGGGAGAGATGTATCGCCCAAATTCTAGGATTAAATTCAGCTTTAACCGAATGAGGATTGACACTCCTACACCTCTCACAGTCAAATCCTCCTGTGTTTTAAGTGCAGTAAAACAAAACACAAAAATACACTAACAACTAAAACCAAAATATTATCAGGCAATCAGGATATCAGAGGCATGCTTTGGGAAATACAGTAAGTCACACTCTGATTATAGCATTTCAAATTGGGAGACTAAAAGTATGAATTAAATACTTTCTTCTCAAAAACACTGAGTTGATGTAACAACTCGTCATTTTTTGGATGTCAAACAGAACATTCCAGTTACAGCCGTTCGATCCTTGAGTCTGTGAAATCCCTCGTGTTGAGTGTAACTATGGTGAACGTGCAAAAATCACTTTTCAATACTGCAAATGAACATCTTGTATCTTTTCCCATTAATCTGAATATGTAAAATTTACAACTCAGTTGATTTACATGGGGTCATAATCATAAAACATCGAAGAAACAGTTTTAAAATCAATGCAAAATATAAAAGGCACACATGAATGAATATGTATAAAAAAACTGCAGCCACAAGCTATTAAACATATAATTAAAATAGATTTATTGCTTTTGGCTTTGATTTTTTTCCCTCTCTGTTATTGAATCATTATGGGGATCCCTTGAGTTCAATTATAATTACACACATACACATTATAATGTTTCACATATATAAAGTACATATATAGTCTTTAAAGCTGAACTAATATAATAATATATATGCAAATTTAAATGTGTAAAATTCAGGTAATTAAAAATTATGATTCCCTAAGCAGCATTAACATACAGGTAGTTATGAATCACTGCATTGTACATTAAATTTATATCACAATACATCTCTCTGGCAAGGTGGATTTATTGGTGTATGCGTGAATTCCTTAAATTTCATAACTTACATTCTAAAAGGATTAGGCATAGATTTCTATGTTTAACAATTTTATTCGAAGGCTTTCTTTGTGTCCTGGAGAGCCCATAGCTCCCTGTACGGGGTCCCCTCCTAAGCAAAGTAGCCTTAGATGACTGCTGAAGGGTAGGTGGCTCAGGGACATTTCACAACCCTCTTCGTGTGGCCACAGGTGAGGTAATGGGTGGGTGGGCACCCTACCGAGTTTTTCCCAATGTGTAGACTTGTCAAAGGCCCGAGTGAGGATCAGAATTAAGGTCTTTGCACAAGAGGGGGTGATGAACCAGGAGAGACTGTGGACTCTGAGCAACTAACTGAGTGTTTTGGAGAGGAGGGGGTGGGGAGTTGGGCGAGCCTGGTGGTGGGCATTGAGGAGGGCACGTACTGCATGGAGCACTGGGTGTGGTGCATGAACAATTAATCTTGTAACACTGAAAAAATAAACATATTTGGGGAAAATAAAAAAAATTTTAATTTAAAAAAAAGGGCTTTGCACAAGAGAGGAGTAGGTCGCTCATTAGAATAATCATATTCTCTCACTGATTTTGAATGTGTGATTCAGAGAAGCTGAGCAGTTGGTAGACAGAACAAAATCATTAAAAAGATGAAAATAAGATGCTGAAACGTGTCAATAGGGAATATTGCAACAAGGACTCAGAAAATCTGGTTCCCTGAGGTTGCAGCAAGGTAGGTTGGTTGCTGAAGCTGATCCAAAACACCCTCTAGGTCAGACTCATTATGGATTGACTTGTGTCCCTGCAGAAGATATGTTGAAGTCCTCATCCCGGTACTGGTGATTGTGACCTTATTTGGAAATCTGGTCCTTGCAGCTGCACTCAAGGTAGGATGAGGTCATTAGGGTGGGTCCTAAGCTAATATGACAGGTGTCCTTATAAGAGGAGAAGGACATCATGTGAAGTCAGAGACTCGCAGGGAGGAGGTCATGTGATTGTAGAGGTAGAGGTGGAAGGAGGCAGCTGCAGGCTGAGAAGTGCCAAGAATTGCCAGCAAACAACCCAAAGCTAGGAAGAGATAAGGAAGGATTCTCTCTTGCAGGTTGCAGACACCTTGGGTTCTTCTGACTTCTAGCCCCCAGAGGCATGAGATGATGCATTTCTGATGTTTTAAGCCACTCAGTTTGAGTGACTTCAACAATGCGGCTCTAGGAAAGGATTCACTCACGTGAACCAAGTTTCCTGCTCCCCCATCGGGACCAGATGTCTGACTTCTGGATTCCAAGATGGTTGAGCTTCACCTGCTTCTTATTTCTATCTAATGTGAAGTGAGCTGATTTACGTTCCTCGCAACCGAAATATCGGTGTCAGTTGGAACCAGGAGTGGTGTGGTAGGTACATAGGAAATGAAGGACACGTGGGATTGGTTACGGTGATGAGGTCATATTGTCCATGAAGTGCTGGTAGCCTGCACTTTGTGGTAATGGAAAAATTAATTAAGCCATACCTGTTGTCTCTAGATACCCAGGTAATATACCCACCAAAGGCAGGTCTTTGAGGGCTTTCGTAACTCTAAAGACTAGATCCGAAGACCTGTAGGGTTGTAGGGTCAGCTGAATTCCTGGTTAGTCCATACTTCCATGTAAGGATTTAAGTTGCTCAGTCAGTGAAGCGTCCAACTCTTGATTTCGGCTCAGGTTATGATCTCAGGGTCGTGGGATTGAGTTTCCCATTGGTCTCCTTGCTGAGCATGGAACTCGCTTGGGGCTTGCTCCCTCTCCCTCTGCCCCTCCCTCCCTGCTCACACATGCTTTCTCCCCCTGCCCTTTCTCTCTCTCAGAAAAAAAAAAGAGATGGGGCGCCTGGGTGGCTCAGTGAGTTAAAGCCTCTGCCTTTGGTTCAGGTCATGATCTCAGGGTCCTGGGATCGAGCCCCGCATCGGGCTCTCTGCTCAGCAGGGGGCCTGCTTCCTCCTCTCTCTCTGCCTGCCTCTCTTCCTACTTGTGATTTCTCTCTCTCTGTCAAATAAATAAATAAATAAAATATTTAAGAAAAAAGAAAGATTTAAGACATGGATGGCAGTGTTTGGAATCTAAATAGAGAGAAAATCTGAGAAATAGGAGAAATTAAGTGGCATGTTCAAGGTCACACTAATGTTATGTTATGAGCATTTTACTTCATATAAATAAATAATAAATAAGTAAAAGCAGCTGATTATGAGTCAGGCAAAAGAACAAGTAAAGAACGTCAACTGTGTGAAGTGCAAAAGGATGCGTTGAGGATTATATGTGGGAAAATTTAAGGCTGCCGTTGGAACAAGATCTGTGCCAGAGGCCTCATATTCTCCACTCAGTGGGGTCTGTTGGACCAATGAAGGACTTGTCCCTACAGAAGTTTTATTATTTTAAAATAAATGTTTTGCTGAAATGACCCACTCGAGAGTGGGACAAAAAAAAATTAGGATAATCTATTCTTTATGATCTTTGCAGAATAGGTCAAAAATGAAGAGTGTCTTATTGCATCTAATACTTTGGTAATATTCATGATCTCTTTGGGAGAAATAAAATTATAAGAGACATAAGGATATAATGATCAAGTACTTCTTTGCTTTAACACTTTACCTAAATTAAGAACTCACAGAATTTAGTGCCATACTGTTTACCTGACATATGCAGTCAGTTTCCTCAGGAGAATCTAACTTTTGCTGCCTATATATATATATGCATATATATATATAGACCTTACATATCTCTGGTGTCAGTCATTCCTTAAACGGAGGATACAGGGCGCCTGGGTGGCTCAGTTGGTTAAGCAACTGCCTTTGGCTCAGGTCATGATCCTTGAGTTCCGGGATCGAGTCCCATATCCAGCTCCCGGCTCCACGGGGAGTCTGTTTCTTCCTCTAACCTTCTCTCCTCTCATGCTCTCTCTCACTTTCTCTGTCTCTCAAATAAATAAATAAAATCTTTAAAAAAAAAAACTGGAGGATACAAAATAAAGGTGAATACCTTCAGTGTTGTCATTTACCATTTTGGTCCCATTCCCTGAGTGATTTAATAGAATTGAATATTAAACCTAAGTTTGCTTCCTGGTTAAGGAAAAGAGAAGAAAAAGAATCCTCTGGCTTTCTTTTTTTCTTTTCTTCCTTTCTTTCTACATTTTATTTTTAATAATCTCTCCACCCTACATGTGGCTTGAACTCACAACCCTGAGATCAAGAGTCTCATGCTCTACCGAGTAGGCCAGCCAGGCGCCCTGGTTTTCTTTTGGTAGAATACAAATCTTTCCAATCTCTAACCTCTCTCCTCTGCCCCCATATCAAGAGCCAACAAACAAGCCAGTAAACACAAATGCTCAAACTAAAAGCTTCTGTGCTTTTTGCACATCTTCCAACATTATGTAGGGATCAGTCCCACACCAAAAACGTGTTTTTCCTTCTTCACTAAGGAAATGCAAATTTTGGCCATGCTAACTGGTCAAAGATAGGCGAGAGAGGGAAAGAGGGGAACAGATGTTTATCAAAGGACAACTCTTCTAACCTGCCCAATCCCACTGAGTTATAGGGAGGGCTATCTCCATGTTACAGAAGCAAAGATGTTTATTTATTCTATCAAGCCCACTTAGCCAATGGCAGAGACCCATTCTGATCCCAAGCCAGGTGCTTTTCCTCAGACATCACTCAGACTCTCCTATTAAGTTCATGGATTTGTTCATGGAAGCTTTCCACTTCCCACAAATATCTTGTTGTCTTCAGATCTTTCAATAGTTAAGACCCCTTTTCTTAGGGTAGTGCATGCGCACACTCACTCTAAGTCATAAAAGTGACAGCAGTCTGCTAATTGGTGAGTCCCAAATTTCCTGGGTGTCTTTGATATTCTTAATAAGTCCACTTTTGCCAAGGGATGATTCATATTGGAAACCATGAGGATAACCAATAATGATAAAGGACCCATTAAAGCTGTCTAAAATTTGATAATATATAAAGTACTCTCTTTAAGTTGGAAAATCCATATTTCCAAATGGATGTGTAAATTCTTTAGTAAGCTGATCTCAGAAAAGGGAATAGACCATTATTTAATCAACAAACATAATGCACACTTTGCTATTTTAATTTCACCATTTCTACTTTCTCTTTTGCTTATTAATCAAAAACTATTCTGTTTCTTGGCTTGGAGGAGATGATGCTAACAAAATGTACCGTAATAGTTTAGAAGTGATTTTCTCCAGAGATCCAGGAAGCTTAAGTAGTTGAGTTTCCTATTACTTTCTGCCCCCTGGGCTTTACATTAGTTCTGCACTGCCTTTCTTGTCTTGTGTATTTGTAAGGGTAAACGATTAGGTAGGAGAGGCTCCAGGGGACTCTTCTTGGCAGTAGCAGGTTGTGCTTAACTACCTTCGTGCACACACCTGATGCTGTCGGTTATTAACAGAGTTCGTGGGAATCAATGGCTACAATATCTCTTTGCTTAATAGGTGCCCGCAAAGGAAGAAAAGATGTAATAACATTTATCTGCAGGTGCATCTGATGGTCTTAATCCAAGAAACAGAATTTTGTAGAGTTGTTGACAGCTGTTTTACTTGTTCTACGTTTTCATTGCACAGGTTGAGCCATGAATATTCAAAACATGGTCTGCCTGACTATGCCACCCCTGGGAAAAATCAACAAGAAGGGGTATGTGTGGTGGAAAGCAGGGATCAGGGAAGGCTCTTGCAAATGGAGTGGTAGGTGGAAGGCATAAACCCACCAGAAGGATGGTACACACAATCAGTAGAGGATTTTAAAAAATGAAAATGTGATACCAGCGATGAAGTCATAATACCCAGGAATGCCGTTGGATATTAGGAGGACGCCAATGACCTCCAATCCATCTACACAGTCTGAACATTAGAGATGAAGTCTAGTTTTGTGACTGCTTAGAGAAAATTTAAAGTGTAAGTTTTTTTTTTTTTAATATTTTATTTATTTATTTGATACAGAGAGAGAGATCACAAGCAGGCAGAGAGGCAGGCGGAGAGAGAGGAGGAAGCAGGCTCCCCGCCGAGCAGAGAGCCCGATGTGGGGCTCGATCCCAGAACTCCGAGATCACGACCCGAGCCGAAGGCAACAGCTTAACCAACTGAGCCACCCAGGCGCCCCTAAAGTGTAAGTTTTTGCATGCTTGTCCTATCATGTTTCTAGAGAAGAAACTACTCTTTTCTTCCTTTTTTTCTTTTTCTTCTCCATTTCTTCCTTTCTCTCTTCTCCTTATCTTCCTCTTTCTCTTTTTTCTCGAGCTACTAGGCTTTCTTTGCTGCTGTGTGGGAAGAAAAATGGAGAAAACAAAAGCCAGATGGCTCTCCATGATAAAAAGGGAAGGGAATGTTCAGAAGGAAAAAGATCTAGTCGAGGGATTGGAGGCTGGAGGGGTGGTGGCCAGCAGGGGGAGGGGGCAAGGGAGGGGAGGTTTAGGTGGGGTGGTCTGCAGAAGTGTGGAGCCAAATGGAACATGGAACTTCTGGGGGAGAGAAAATGGGTAATAAAGATTTGTTGCTACGGAATGCATAATGTAATCCTTACACCTCTATTTCCAACGAAATCCTGGAAAGGTCGCTGTGTGTGTGTGTGTGTGTGTGTGTGTGTACCATCTGTCATATCAACACATGTGGCTCGGTATTAGGTAAGAGCAGAGCTAACCCACTAAGACCCGGAGAAGAAGCAGAGTGAAAAAAAAGTATTAAAACATAGGAATCACTTCCTTTACTGTCCTATAAATTATCTCCTGCAGCCGAATGAAACTACTCACTGCTTCCTGAACTTCTTGCCCCTCCTTACCTCTGCACTTTTGTCCTTGCACTAGCTCAGCCTTAATATCCTCTACCACTTCCATTTCACTGGCCATCCAAAGCCTACCAATCTTCCAAAGTCTAAATGCCATCTTTCCCTTAAAAGCCTCCTCTGACTCCTTGGCCGGAAACAATGTTCTCTTTGATTCTTATTCTTGCATTTTGTTTGCAGCTCTTTCAAGTCCCTCATCATCCACCGCCTTGTATGAGAGTCACCCAGGCAGGTCTCTCTGGGCTGAGAGGAGCTCTCTGAGAGAGAACTCCTGCTATGAAGGGAACCTGTGTCCCACCTAGCTCCCCCCCCCCCCCCCGCCCCGCCCCGGGTTAGTATACTCACAGGACACTCAATCAACAGCGATGGGGGCAATGCACACCGGGCTGGTCAAACAGAGGGTTTTTGTTGTTGTTGTTGATTTTTGTTTTTTTTACCTGCACCGTCTCTTATAATTCATGGAGTTTTTTTTAAAAAGCAATTTTCTGGGTAAAATTCCTTCCTGTGGTTCGACACTGAAAGGTAAATTGGTTATTACCAATTTGCAACAGTCGATATAGTTTTAAAAGAAGCAGGATCGCAAAGTTACCAAGAAATTCTTTAAAGGATACTATTTGTGGGGCGCCTGGGTGGCTCAGTTGGTTGAGCGACTGCCTTTGGCTCAGGTCATGATCCCGGAGTCCCTGGATCGAGTCCCATATCGGACTCCCGGCTCTGCGGGAAGTCTGCTTCTCTCTCTGACCTTCTCCCCTCTCATTCTCAGTCTCTGTCTCTAAAAAAAAAAAAAAAAATCTTTAAAGGATACTATTTGTATTCCAGGAACTATATTATAATAGGTGCTCATGCATTTGGGAAATGTATTTACAAAATAAAATGATGAGGAAGTGAAAGACAGCAAACTGTCCTTCTAAAGATTTTTCTACAAATGGAAGGGGATCCATACTGTTATCTCTCTTTGTCTTAAATGAAAAGAATTGTAAAATGCAAATTATTTTAGAATCAGAAAATGTAAGTAAACTGAAGTGATAATTAGAGGTAATTTCCATACTTCCCTGTGGAAAGAATGCATACTTCTGGCTGTACCATTTCTCAGTTTTCATATTGTCCCTGTGCTTTCTGGCAATAAGGAAGAAGAGAAATTCTGATTTGAGAATCTACTTGGAAGAAACAATAGGAACCCAGAAAAAATGTAGGAGCAATAGCTATATAAATCAACACAGATCAACCACATTGAACAGTGAAAAAGGAAATCACAGGATGAATCTCCTCACAGAAAGTTAAAAAAGCAGATAAAACAATATATTCTTGAGAGATACACGTATAATGTTAACACATAAGGAAAATAGGAAATGTCGGTGCAAAATTTAAGAAGTGAATTAAAGGGGTATCTGGGTGGCTCAGTTAGTTAAGTGCAGGACTCTTGATTTCGGCTCAGGTCATAATTTCAGTGTTGTGAGATCCAGCCCTATGTAGGACTAGTGCTGGGCAAGGAGTCTCTCTGCCCCTCCCCCCTCTAAACACACAAAAAAGAAGTGAACTTCATACCTCTTTAAAGAGACAAAAGGAAAAGGACATTTAGCAGGGATAACAGAGGTCTCCAAAGATACAGATAATATTTTATTTCTCGAGCTGGGTGGTAGATTTTAAAAACTTTACCTATATGTTACATATACTTTTATGTATATGATATAATTAACGTAGACAAATAAATATCTACTGTGACCTTACGGTCCTGTTGCAAAACTGGTACATAAACAGCAGCTTGGTAGAGAGTTATGTCAGGGGTGATGCAAAACTACCAGGTAGACTATTTGAGGCTATCATTTTTCATCAAAGTGTTTAGGCAAGATATTTTAAAATAAAGCATACCGGAATATTTTATGGAATAAAACAAAGCATTTGCATGAAGTTTCTAAGATGAAATGCAAGTGTTGCCAAGAAAATTGCTGTTTGCAGTGAAGCGTTTTAAGCTTGACCCCAAACCATTGTCTTCCAAAGTAATGTACGGTGCTGGGAAAGAATCTGGGAAGCCTCAAGGAGTCAAGGAAAGGGATTTGGCCCGAGCCACCAGGGAGAGTAGACTCATGCTTTATCTCAGAACACAGCAAAGGGGGACTTATAAATATAATCCTCTAGCATATGGTGTTAGACAAGCTTGTTTCCTTTTTACTATTTTAGAGAACACTGAGCAAATTCCTTTAGAGATCTTTGCTGAAATAGCTATTATGTTTGGTGCCCCCTAGAGGTTGTTGGTGATACGGTAATAAATTAGTCACCAGCTCAGCAGTGACATTTGCACTGAGCGAGTGAGGGATTCTGGAGAGTCTATAAGGGCAGATAACGCACCGAAGACACAATAGGCTATTAAAAAAGAAAAGGAGGCTTTAAGACACAACAAACAGGCATCCTTAAAATTCCGGAAGACCTTACTAACTTCCTATGCCCACGTACAAACTGAGTTGTCTCTTGTCAAAAAGGGGAATGTCAATTTTCCTAATATATGTCCATCAATAAAAAGTAAAAATTGTCTCTTGAGACAAGCAGGATGAGGATATTGAGAAAGTTTAGATTCCTTCATTCAGCAATATTTACCAAGTGTCCTTTGTATGCCATCCACTATGCTAGCTGAGTGAAAGCATTGTCACTGGCCTTTGGGACATATATTGATAAAAAAGATGGAAGTTAATCAAGTGACATACCAATAAATTCATAATTGTAGATTGCTAAAATGTTATGGAATGAGGGGTGCCTGGGTGGCTCAGTGGGTTAAGCCTCTGCCTTCGGCTCAGGTCATGATCTCAGGGTCCTGGGATAGAGCCCTGCATGGGGCTCTCTGCTCAGTGGGGAGTCTGCTTCCCTCTCTCTCTCTGCCTGGCTCTCTGCCTGCCTCTGTGCCTACTTGTGATCTCTCTCTCTTTCAAATAAATAAATAAAATCTTTAAAAAATGTTATGGAATGAAAGCACATGTTGCTAGAAAGGAAATTTTACATAACAGAATGGTTAGATATATTGGTGGAATACACCAGGAAGAACTTCTCTAAAAAAGTGACATTTGAACTAACATCTGATGGATGAGTAGAAATGAATTAGTTGAAATGAGGGAAGGATATTGTGCTCCAGGACAGAAACAGTATACACAAAGGTCCTGAGGCAGGATATAATATTCATGGCGTATTCTAGAAATTAAAAGAAGACTAGTGTGACTATAGTACGGGGCACAAGAGGGGCAAGGTGGGCATGCAAAGACATTGAGGTCCATGTTAAAGATTTAAGTCATTATCTTAAAGGCATGAAAAACCAATGAAGCATTGTACAGAGGGGAGGGGTGCCTGGGTGGCTCCATCAGTTAAACATCCAACTCTTGGTTTTGGCTCAGGTCGTGATCTCTGGGTTGTGGGATAGAGCCCTCCATCAGGTTCCACACTCAGTGCAGAGTCTGCTTGAGACTCCCTCCCTCTCCCTCTGTCCCGCCCCACCACTCTCTCTCTCTCTCACATAAATAAATAAATATTTTTTAAAAATAAAGAGTGGAATAACATGATCAGATATATAAAAGAATATTATGACTTCCACATGTAGAATAAGTCAAAAGACGTAGAAAGAGGGAAACCGGTAGGAATTGTGAGCCAAAGTCGTGGATAATGGTACTTTAGTTTATCATGCTAATAGAAAGAAAAATGTTCTAAGAACTATTTAGAAGGTAAAATCTGCAGGACTTGCAAAAACATGGAATATCAGGGGTAAGGAAGAATTGTCCAGGAGGACTCTCAGATTTCTGACTTAAGATAGTTTTGCCATTGACTTGGGGCACACAGAAAGGAAAGATCATGAATTTGGTTATGCCCGTGTTGAGCTAGAGATCTTAGGAAAGCGACCAAATAGGAGTATTGAGAAGACAAGTTGGCTACATGCAGGGACAGCTGAGGTGAGAGGTTGAGCTGGAGCTAAAGAGGGGTCTGAAAGTCACTGGTGTGCAGGTAGTAGGTTAATGCTAGGGCATGGGGGAGGCTTTGATGGAGGGGGTGACAAGAGAGGAGGGACTGGTAATAGAGCTCAAATCACCTCTGGCAATTGTGTGTAACCTGGCCTTTATTGCCCCAGTGAAGGGTACGGCACAGGAAAATGAGGAAGATGCAAGTAAAAATCATTCATTCATTCAGTTATATAAGAATCACCTACAGAGTGCCATTGAACTAAGTTTTAGAATTAATCCAGAGAAGAGAAAGGAATAGACTTTGCCCTGAGTTGCCCATATGCCCATAGTTCAGGGGGGAATCACCTCTCAGTCTCCAGCTCCTCAATTTGATGAAAACAATATGGGGTCATGGAGCCATTCATGCCCTAGCCTCACAGGAAAAACCACCCATTCTGGCTGAGCATTTGGATTTCCAAAACAGGGTTCTGATCTCTACCGCAAACAAAGCTATCACATTGAATCTTTGAGGAATCACCAGTCCATTTGGCAAGTAACATCCACCTGAAAGCCTGGGCCTTTTATATGCAGGAAGGGACAGCCCAGAACGTGGCCAAATAAGGAAAAAAAGGCTCAATCTTTTGTTTAGCGTGGTGGTCTTCAATCTTGGCTTGGAATCACTGCGGGAATTTAAAACATTCCGAGGCCCACATCCTGATTTAATTGGTCCGTGATGAAGTCTGATATTAGGATTTTCTGAGCTCCCTAGGTGATTTTATTGTTTATCTCAGGTTGAGAATCTCTGACTTCAAGCAATGAAAACTTAAAAGACTCACCCTCCATGTCCCTACCAGCTTTTTCTTTGTGTGTTTACCTAGAACAGACCTGTGCTTGTCAATCAAATCCTAGCCTAGCTCACCTACCTATCTTGAGTCCTGTTCATCAGGCAAAACCGTCTGATTCTATCGTAAGTCTTTATTCTTGGCAAAGCCAACAGCTACAATCTAAGTTTCTCCCCTAACAATAATAATAATAACAACAGCAACAACAACAATAATAGCGATTTATTACAATCGCTTGGCCTCAATCCAAAGCTACATGCTTTATGTGCTCCGGAGGTTAGGCAATATATGCCCCTTTTACCACTTTGGAATGGTCAAGTACAGTTTGTACACAGGAATTTGGGAGAGCCTTAGGGCCTCAGGAATGGGGAAAGAGCAAGGAACCAAATCTGCACATTTCCCAAATGGGACTTGTGACCAGATTAGACCAGATTACCTGCAATCCTACTTTGATGCTAGTCACCGCAGTGATAGTCATCTTCTGGTCCCTATCAGACAGGGAACACCAGCTCCAGAAAGCTCACATCTTAGATAAGTTTCAAGTGCCCTCCATGTTGGAGAAGGGAGAGGGTTCTTGACTTTTGATACAAACTTTTACACTCAGCTACTCTGACTTTGACATGCCCCACCAATGAGTCCTTAAACACATGTGGCAGTAGACATCTTCACCTCTGTGATGGCTCACCGGCTAGAGACCACGAGCAGAACACCTGTAGTAAAACAGAGATGATTGTATTGCTTGTTGCAGCTAAGGAGACCACACACCATGAGCAACAATGACTTGTCTTGAGTTAGGAGGCGGTTGTTATAAGATTTGGGCATGCGCAGAGTAGTTTGGGGGAGGATTCAAAGGAGCTAAGGAATGGTTTGGGTTTTGTCAGAAAGCAGGAAAATTCGGTGACTGGGTATCTTTCTACTTTTTATCTAGAGGGCAGGAGGAATAGAGGGGAGCTGAAGTCATCATCGGAAAAGGAATGCTTGTCATTTATATTTTCTGGGAAAAGGAGACTTTTGGTTACTTTGTGGTTGCAAAGTGTCTCTGGTTTGATTTCTGTTCATACGTGTTTATGGAGGGGGCTTCTTTTGGTCTTGTTCATGATCATGGAGGGTCTTCACCTGATGTTGACATTATGTGAAGCTGTTTATGTTCAACAGGAAAACACCATGGCCTAGCGGGTATAGTCTAGACCATCTACCAGCTGATAGGTTGTCAGGGCCCATTGGAGGTTATCAGACACGCTGGGATCAGGGTAGGGATGACAAAATGGCCAAGGATGACTCAGGGATGAGGAATGGGATGGAAGTTAGGAAACATAAACAGAAAAAAACTAATTTAAGCAGACATAATATGTCTGCCACCCTTGTTCAGCTCAGAAAGGCCCATCAATCATTCTAAGAAATCAATCATTCCTTTTCCAAAAGGAATTTGTACTTAAATGGGCACAAGAAAAACTCTTGTCGTAAATAGTATATTTCCCTCCTCTCTTTCTTATTCCTTCTTTCCATAGCTTAATTGATTAATTCAAACCATCCACCCAACAAATACCTGCCAATATTTTATTGTGTAACAGGCACTGGGCCAGTATATTACTTTTCCATTGCAATATAACAAATAAACATAGACATAGTGGCCTAAAAAGATACAGTTTGTGGGTCATAGTCCTGTAGGTCATAAGGTCCAGGCTTGTCATGTCTGGGGTCTTCACCCAGAGACTCGCCATACTAAACCCAACAAGTCAGATCATCATTTCCTGTTTGGGGGTGCTAAGGAAGAATCTGCTTCCAAGTGCATTTGGATTTGGGCAGGATTCATTTTCTTGAGGCTGTGTGATTGAGGTCTTATAGACTATAGATCAAGGGCTGCTTTCAGTTCCTGGAGGCTGCTGGAATTTCCTTGCCAGGTTATTCCCATGGACAGTTCATAACACGATTATTCTTCTGGGTCAACAGGAATGAATCTCTCTGACTTCTTCCTCTGGAACCAGCTGGAGAAGGCATTCTGCCTTTAAAGAACCTGGGTCTAACCAGAGTCATTTCCTTCTTACCATATAACCAGACAGAATCGTAACTCTGTCCACACTCAACAGGATGGGATTATACAAGGAGATGGGGTCACTGGGAGTCAACTTGGAATTCCGCCTACCTCAGCTGGATACATACAAGTATCAATAATCAGTAGTGCCTGCCCATGAGGAATTCATGGTCTCGATTAAGAGTCAGTCATACAAACGTAATTTAAATACACAGTATGGTATTAGCGCTGCTTAACTGTAGTGAGGTGGAGGAAAGAAATAATTAAACTTCACCTGCAGTAGATGGACATGAAAGATTCAAATCGATTTATTTTATTTTTTTATTTTTATTTTTTTTAAAAGATTTTATTTATTTATTTTAACAGAGAGAGAACACAAGCAGGCAGAGAGGCAGGCAGAGGCAGAGAGAGGAGCAGGCTCCCTGTGGAGCAAGGAGCCCGATGCAGGACTCGATCCCAAGACTCTGGGATCAGGACCTGAGCCGAAGGAAGCTGCTTAACCAACCGAGCCGCCCAGGCGTCCCTCAAATCGATTTATTTTAGAGGAGATATTTCACGAGTGTGGGAGGGCAAACTGGATCATCAGGTGGAGAGGTGCAGGAAAGTATTCCTGATGTAAGGTCCCCAGGACGAGTGTAGGTGAGTGTGTGTGCGTGCGTGCCCGCGCATGTGCGGGGGGCGGGGTTTAGGTGGAGCGGGAGGAGGTATGGGTTTTTGCCATTGGAATATAGTAGAGAGGAAGCAGATAGTAGAATCTAGACTGATAACATTGTACAGAAAAGTGACAGAACAGCTCCTGTAAAAGCAGACCCAGGAAAGAGCAGTGGTCAAAGATCCAGTGTTCATTTTAACTCTCCACGAACACTCAAACCTCCCCAGCCCACTCCTCTCTGAGAGGTGCACTTGGTTTGTACAATTAGCCCTCATGTGACACACAGGACCGTTTGATCTTGCCCTGCCGTTTTGCACTTTTAGCAAATAGAATGTCTCACAACAAAGACCTAGAAAGACAGATGTTTCAATTTCCCTTTTTCCAGGGAAATGAGATGTTTTTGCATTTGCTACATTAGGACAGCACCTTAGTGCTCCATGCTTAAGTGATGTATCCTTGCCTTATAAAATTATAAGAACATTTAACTAACAATAGTTGGGGAGAATTAGCATTAAATGCTTAAGAGCAATTCACGGGAAGGAATGATCAGTAGACAGCCATACTCCAGGGAGGGAGGAAAAATGAAAGAGCAACTGTTTCAAAATGACTTTTTGTGCAAAAACATATATTGAATTTGCGGGTCTGAGCACAATTAAGAATTCATTGGGTAAAAAACCATGCATTTCACGGCATGATTTTAAAAATGAGTACTTACATTAATTAATTGAATAAAAATGGATATGCATTTCTGTGGTTGTGTGGCGGACATTGACTTGGGTCTGGGTAGGCAGCTTTATAGCTACATTAAACTTGGTTTTTTACATTTAGAATATGCTTTCTTGATAAAATAGAAAGCTAGAACAATAATGAGCAGAACAGAAAGCTTTAAGGAAATGCTCTGAGGACAGTAAGTGTTGACTGCCTAATTCTTTGGGGGGACGAAATAATTATAAAGTTTGAAAGACAATAAGAATCTACATAGCAAGCATCAGAAGGTAGCAAACATAATTTTGCCTGGTAGCTCATACACTTCATGGCAAAATGACTAGTCTTTTTGATAAGTGAATACATATATTCATACATGTAATAGAATTTTGCTTTAGTATGGTATAACTCACCAGACCATAGTAACATCAGTTGAAATCTTAGCAAAAGGTCACGCTAAAAAGACTTTTATCAGTAGTAGGAACACAGCTGAATGATTTGCTAAAGGGGTTGGTGCTCACTTCACTTTAGAGAAGACATGAGCAAGAATATTCAGGGGTTTGAAATTAGGTACATGTTAGCAAGGGACTTTGTGGAACTCATTTGGCAATCTAAAATGAGAGCAGATAGATTGCTTAACTTATTCAAAGAACATTTATTCAGATGCCTATTAAGTGTAAAGGACTGGGCTTTAACAAGGTAGAGTCGGAATTAAAATCTGCCCTCAGGGAGCTTTCAGATCACCGTCTTTCTGTGTGGTTGGAAAATACCATCCTACTGGAGCAAAGAACAGCTGCTTACACCGTCTCTTAGAACCTGCTTTGGATATTTGATTTCCTATAAAGACACAGATAGATCTCTCTCTCTTTCTCCCCTGTCTATTGAGAGACAGAGATTGAGAGTGAGATAGAGATATTGAAAAGGAGGATAAAATTCATTGCTAATGTGGAGAAGAGGAGCACTGCATTCTGAATTATAATATGAAACATTAGAAAAGAGAAAACAGTCCTTACAAAATAGACTTGTATCTAGACTGACCGACCTTCCTTCCTTCCTTTTTCTGATTTATTTATTTGAGAGAGATAGAGAGTGAGCACGAGTAGGGGTAGGGGCAGAGGGAGAGGCAGAGAGAGAATCTCAAACAGACTCCACGCTGAATGCAGAGCCCAAGGAGGTGGTGGGGGGAGGGCTCGATTTCACCATCCTGAGATCATGGCCTGAGCCAGAACCAAGAGTTGGACGCTTAACTGCCTGAGCCATTCAAGCGCCCTTAGATTTTTCTTTCTAAAGCTAATAATTAAACTAAGGTTATCTGTCGAACTGCAGAAAAATGAAAGTATATTTTAAAAGCCCGTTTCCTTAAAATGAAATGTTAATGTTTTGAAGTTCAAACCCGTTTGAAAAATACAAACATTTTGATTTGCTGAGAGAACTAGTAATTATCTACACTGATTTTTCACTTCTAGTCCTTCAGCCATTTCTTCTCCATTATTAATGGCATTGCCATCCATGTAGCTTTCCAACCTGGGACACCTGGAGTCATTTTTAACTTCTTCCTGTCCTGGGGCTTCACTCGTAGTCAGTAGGTCTTACTGATTCTACTGCTGGAATATTTCTTAAATTTTTAGTCTTTTTTTCTACTGCCATTTCTTTGCGTGTATGTGTGTCTCCTTTCTCTCTTGTCCTGTAGTAATTGCTTATTTAGTCTTTCACAGATTTTTTTTTCAGCAAATATTTATAGAGCGCTTACTGCTCCATGTTACTTATGTTATTAAAACCACCACCATTTTATCTCCTGTCGTAGCTGAGCTCCAGATCCCATAAACAGCTATTTATTTGCCATCTCTATTTGGCGTCTCATTAGTATTTTACACTTAACTTATCCAAAGCAGAACTTGGAATTCACCCTGAATCCTCAGACTCCCAACTTGTTTTGCTTTTATTTCCCCCTTTTTCAAAAAGTAAATAGAACTGTCAGACTGCCGGTAGCTCAAATGACAAACCTCAGAAGCATCTTTGATTCATCCCTTGTTTACTTCCCTTATCCGATCTTTCACAAAGTCCTATCAATTTGGCTTCCAACATCTTTCTTGAATGCAGCCACATCTCTCCATCTCCCAGTGAGGCCACCTGGCTTAAGTCCAAGTATGTCACTTACAAGCTGTGTTACCTTGAGTAATTAATGTTTGCAAGTCTTGGTTTCAAAGGGGAAATCAGATTTTTAAAGGAAAAAAAAGATGTCATCAAAAAAAAAAAAAAATCTAAAGTGTGGCTTTACCTAACAAGAGCCAAAGCCTCACCTGAATGAGGCAATATGTACTGATTTGGCCTTTTTATCTCCCCCAAACTGATTTCTTTTTACAGGAGAAAGAAAGAGGAGTACTTAGATTGTCAATGGAAACGGTATCAACGCCTGGGGTGATGGGTGTCTTTACCAGCCTTTTTTGGTGGGCGCAATGCTAGAATTGTCTTGCATTAATGTGACTTTCATAATTCTTTTTTTTTTTTAAAGATTTTATTTATTTGACAGAGAGAGAGATCACAAGTAGGCAGAGAGAGAGGGAGAAGCAGGCTCTCCGCTAAGCAGAGAGCCCGATGCGAGCTCGATCCCAGGACCCCGAGATCATGACCTGAGCCGAAGGCAGAGGCTTAACCCACTGAGCCACCCAGGTGCCCCTTTCTATGACATTTAAATTGGGTTTTTTGAAAAGGACTATTTCAAAACTTTGCTCAACATAATCGGGTGCTGGGTCTGATGGAGTTGAAAATTACTGATTTAGGTGCAAAAGTGCTCCGGAGAAAAGGTCAGAGAAGAGCTGAAGGGGTTGGCAGAGTGAAGGGGCCTCAGGGCAGCTGAGAGACTGTGGATTGTATAGACCAGGCTATGATATAACCAGGGTTATATCAGGGCAGCAGACTGAGCAGGCGTCAAGCCCTACACTTGATCTCCAAGGGAGATCAGCCACATACTGCGGGAAACTCCTCACACACCCCATCTCCCTCAGCCAGTGGGAAGATGCCACATAAACTCCCTTAGTTCAGATTGCCCCAGAGGGTAGGTGAAGAGGAGGAGAGGAGACACATGAACTTGAATATTTACCCCAAA
This sequence comes from Nasua narica, assembly GCA_028533885.1. Taxonomy (NCBI): domain Eukaryota; kingdom Metazoa; phylum Chordata; class Mammalia; order Carnivora; family Procyonidae; genus Nasua; species Nasua narica. Next base: position 12,559,841 of record CM052810.1, on the reverse strand, counting down.
GAGATAGAAGTTAACTGAGAAGTGGTGAGTTAACTCAAGTTGGATATTTTTCAAAATGTCCCGTGGCTCCCCATTTCTTTCCCAGTAAATTTCTTTTTTTTTTTTTAAAGATTTATTTATTTGACAGAGAGAGAGAGAGAGAGACATCACAAGTAGGCAGAGAGGCAGGCAGAGAGAGAGGGGGAAGCAGGCTCCCTGCTGAGCAGAGAGCCAGATGCGGGCTCGATCCCAAGACCCTGAGACCATGACCTGAGCAGAAGGCAGAGGCTTTAACCCACTGAGCCCCCCAGGCGCCCCTTTCCCAGTAAATTTCTTGCCGTGGCCAACAAGCCTGACAGGACCCACCTCCTACCAGCCCTCTCACGTCTTCCCTACTATTTCACCCTACTAGCATTTACATCTTGAGGGCAAAAATGATTCTCTTTAGTGTTCAGTAAAGTATCCCAAGCACCTAAAAGCGCTTAGTACATAGTAGTGACTCAAATAAATATT
>CM052810.1:12509526-12558849 GCA_028533885.1 Nasua narica | reverse complement strand
GGCAAAAATGATTCTCTTTAGTGTTCAGTAAAGTATCCCAAGCACCTAAAAGCGCTTAGTACATAGTAGTGACTCAAATAAATATTTTTGGATTAAATGTATGGATCTTGTGTCCTTATTCATTATTTATTTTTCCACTGCTGGGATGTAAGTTACCTGAGGGCAGGGTGCTTTTTGGTCTTGTATAATATATGATAAACGCTTAACAAGTTTTTTTTTTTTTTAAGGTTTGATTTATTTATTTGAGAGAGAGGGAGAGCACACAAGAGGGGCAGAGGGAGAGAGAGAAGCAAACTCCCAGCTAAGAAAGGAGCCCAACGTAGGGCTGGATCCCAGGACCCTGATATCATGACCTGAGCTGAAGGCAGACGCTTAACTGACAGAGCCACTCAGGTGCCCCAGTGCTTAACAAGTTCTTATTGGAAGACATGTATGAATATCTACTACGAAGAGTTATTGCCTCTGCTTACCGTATACCAAGTTAATGAACATATTATACATACAGGTGGCATAGTGTGGACCCATCACTCATAGGCAGCTGTCTATGGTGGATAAAGAGTGTTATACAATAAAACAAAGAATGAACTGTTTATATAAATAGTACTTTCTGGGAAGTAGTATGTAGGGTTATGGTTGCCCCAAAGTTACAATCATTTAGTGAACTGGAATACACTCAGTATATAACACTATTTTTTCTGCACTTTGCCCTGTCTATGCAAACTCTTCTACTCAACTTCCTCAGGAAAAAAAAAAAAAAACACTACTTTGCTGGTTATTTCCAAAACTGCTTACCCTGGGGGCTTTTTTTTTTGGTTTGTTTACAAAAGACGAAAAAGAAGTCATTTCCATGTATAGGAGCACTTTGTGTTCTTGAAGGAGAGATTCATGCTGCCAGTGACTTACATAATCTATTTTGTTTTTCATGTGTTTTGAAGGGCGTTCGCATCTATATATTCCTGTGTGCAAATGTAGGGGATCTGAAACTATTCTCTGTGATTGTTTGGATTGTTAACCTCCCCAGGGTTTCCTCAACATTCTCCAAGGCAGTTTCTGGCACCAAAGGGAAAATGGAGAAGTTGAGATGCAATTTTATCTCCCAATTGAACTTGATTAAATGGGGACTGTTCTAATCAAAAGTTTGAATCCTAGGGGAGTGCAGTGTTGTTAACGGGCTTGAGAATATTCGAGAAGAACAGGGAAGAAGAGTACTAAAGTCACGGTGGAGAAGGAAGCAGGCAAGAAAATAATTGTAGTAAAGCTTATTAAGGCATAAAATTAGGTGAACAAATTGCTTCACAGATAGTGTTAAGCTCATTGCTAGATTGGCAAAGGAAGTGGAAGAAAGCTCTTTGAAAACATTATTTTTATTATTTTAATAATTTGTGTAGGATTCATAGTAGCTGCAATCTGTTAGCCTGAAACAATTGCCAGCTGGTGTCATCGTGGAGTGACTGTAGTAGGCTGAATGCAAACATGTTTTTCCTTTTACCTGGAGAGCATTCAATTTTACAAAATTTCTATTCATTTTCACCTGAATGTGAGGTCTGCCCTTGTAGATAAGGAAACCTGTTTAGTGTGTGATTTAAGAGCTTTGATTAGGTTCATGCCAACTTCCACAACTGTAATAGGGAGACCACACCTGGGACAGACAGTGTTTACACAACTAGTGTCATCTCTCATTAAAAATGAATACTTGGGTGGAGGGGGAGCGCCTGGGTGGCTCAGTCGGTTAAGCGTCCAACTCTTGGTTTCAGCAGAGGACATGATCTCAGCGTCCTGGGATGGAGTGCCTCATCAGGAGAAGGGAACCTGTTTGGGATTCTCTCTCTCCCTCTCCCCCTCTCCACTGTGTGCTCTCTCTCTCTAATACAAATAATAATTTTTTAAAAAAAGGAATACTTGGGTACATGCTTGAATTGTTTGTACAATTGCTTGATTTGAAGCATTGCTTTCCTTGTGGTTACCTCGAGGAAATGGTGGCACTCCATTAGTTATTTTACTGAAAGCAAAAGCAGGTTTCTGGGATAATGTATTTTGAAAAGGGTTAAAGTGCACTTATTTATGAAAATATACATTTTGTTAGTAATGTAACTGTGATATTTGTTTGTCAACATATTTTTTTCTGAAATTCTAAATAATGTCCTTTAACAATGACATTATCACGTTAAGAATGTTATTGTCTTTCCCCTGTTTATCTGGAAACTGACAGAGTAGGTGCCCCCAATACCGCAGGAGGTAGACATCACTCAGCTTTGCCTATAAAGCCAGAAGGAGAGGGAAAATAATTTAATTGTTGTATTGCAATTCCATTGTCTCTTTCTGTGTCTTGACTCAAAGGGTCTCAAGATGAGAGAGAGGAAATTATGGGCTCTTTTGTTGTTGTTCATTGGGTTCCTTCAATGGCTATTTGAATGTATTTCAGGGATGTCAGTGTTGCTAATCCTGGCTCTGCTTTCTCCTGGTTGTCCTCGGTTCCATCTCCTCATCTCTGAAATGGGATATTATACTTCTCTTATCTCCTTAGAACTTTGTTCTAGGAACAAATGAGATAACATCTAGAAAGTGCTTTTCACTCTATAAATTGCCGAAGCACTCAGCTTATACATTTGGGTAGCTAACAAGGTTATACTTATCCATGTGCTATCAAGTGACTTTACAGGAAATGAAAAACTTCTCAAATAAAGTAATATAAAAAGTATAATGAATTTTTACTTTGGTAAAGCAGAGGTGTATATTTTATTATTAGCACCACGCTCTAACCAACTGAGCTAACTGGCCAACAGCGTACAGGTGTATATTTTAAAATAAGTAATGCCATTCACCAGATGCATTTGGGAAGTAATTATCATTGAGATTAATTAATTAATTAATTGTCCTATCACAATTTCTTACTTTGGAGAGTAGTGTGATGCCATTAATAGGACTGTAAACTTCAAGCGAGAGAAAAATAAACAGATTAAGTAAGCTTTAAAGAAGCTGATTCATCTTGCTCAACACCTTTTTTACTAACATAAGCTCATATGGTATCAGGAAGGACACTATTTGTCGTTGTTTATAGAGTTGAAAAGAGGAAAGGAAGCAGAGGTGGGGAAGCTTTGTTGAGAAAAATCCCACCTGTCTAGAACAATAAAAATAACTTCCTATGGGAAAGAGTTAGCATCCCTGAAAGAGATGTAGATCTTAACTGATGGTTTGAAGGGAACAGCCTGACAAATGGAAGACATCAGTACAGTGTCTCCAGAAAGGACAAGTACCACACAGATTCATAAAGAGGCCAGGTGGGAAGGCTGACCTTCCCTGAAGGCATGGGCCGCCAGGGTCGCCAGGAGGGACATGACGCCCTGGGCAAGGGGATCAAATTGCATTATTCCCTCTTCAACACACCGTCTTTCTCGACTTGGGTCAAGCAATTACAGGGATTGTGAAGGAGCAGTTACTGCGGTTTGATGGTACATCCATTCATTACCTGAAAAACAGAAACTATTATTAAACAAAGATTTGGTTCTCAGGTAAATGCAAACTTTAGATGTTTGAAAAATCATGTTAAAAAAATCTGCACATAAACAAGAGCATAATTATTTAGCTTATGAAATAGAGGCATGCGTAGGTCTTATAACCCACAAGGGGTGGGGTGTAAGGGGCGAGTCCTGCACATTTAAGAACTCAATGTGTATTAGTAGCATGAATTTTAAGAGGTGACCCCTAAGCTCCTCTTGCATTGGAAGTACTTCATGGTTGTGGGCTGGTGGCTGTGGTGCTGGAAGAAATGAAGTGTCCGTTCAACAAAGGCCCTGATGGCAGGTGCCTAATGGATCATTGATGGATGGATGCCGGTTGGGTAAAATTGTAGAGCTGAACACACCAAGTTTGTAGTTAAGGAGGGACCGGACTAAAACTTGAGCAACAGTCAGGATGTCTTGGGTGGAAATCAAAATTAGTCGGGAGCCAATTTCCCCAGCGAGCTCGAGTGCAGTCCTGTCTAGGTGGGTCTGCCCAGCGGTGGGCGAGTGTTATCCCTGCACAGAAGCCGGCCAGATTTGCGTCCATCCTCAGAAAGAGAAAGCTGCGGATTTAAAGGTCTCGGATCCTTGCCGGCAACGCTCTCCTAGGGGACTCTCTCCTTGCTCCGCCTTTGCCTCTCTCCCAAATATCTCCTCGCCCTGGGCTGAAGGGATTCCCACCCCCAGCTGCCAGCTCCGAGCCCCGCGGAGCAGCGGACTCCTCCCCTGGAAACTCCTCCGGGGCTGGGGAAGGCTTTGGCGCATGCTCCGTACCTAGGGCAGGTTTTTGCTGCGGGTAGCAGGGCTCCTGTCACACCGGCTGGCGGGTTGTGGCGGTGCCAGCCAGTGTGTGCGAGTGTGCCTGCGTGCCCGCGCCTGGGCGGACCGACCCGGAGCAGCAGTGCGACTCTTGCCGGAGAGGCGGCTCCGCACAGGCTCCTCGCCCGCAGCCGCCGCGGGGGCTCCTCTGCAAACTTGCGGGCGGGCGCCGTCTGCCCTCGCGGCTTCCGCGCCCGGGAACCAGAGGGCAAAGGGGCCGGGTGCGCGTTTCGGGCGCGGTGTCCGCGGCCGGCCGGGGCGGCGGAGCCCGGCCGCGCCTTCGCCCTTGGCCCGCGCCCCGGCGAGCCTCATGCAGCCCCCGCGCTCGCGGCCGCAGCCGCCCGGCTACCCCGGGCAGGTGCAGGACCCGAGGCGCGCTCCCCAGCGCCTGAGCGCCGGCGGCGGGATGCTCCGCGTGGCCTGAGAGCGCGCGCCGCGCCGGGGCGGGAGCGGGGAGCGGGCCAAGCCGGGCGCCCCCGGGAGCGCAGGGCGCCCCACGCCGCAGCCGGAGCCGCGCGCGCCGGCTCCCGCCTCCCCGCTCGGCTCGCAGGCCCCGGCGCTGCCAGCCCGGGAGTGCCGGAGCGCCGCGGGGCCGCCAGCCAGCCGCGCGCCTCGGCGTCAGGGGCATGGAGGAGCGGCGGGCTCGGAGCCGCGCCCCGGAGTCCCCGAAACTTCCGAGCCGGCGCCAGTCCGCGCCGCTGCCGCCGCCGCTTCGCCTGCCGGCCTGAGAGCGGGACCATGGATGAAAGGTTCAACAAGTGGCTGCTGACGCCGGTGCTCACTCTCCTCTTCGTGGTCATCATGTACCAGTACGTGTCCCCCTCTTGCACCAGCTCCTGCGCCAACTTCGGGGAGCAGCCCCGCGCGGGGGAGGCCGGTCAGCCGGCCGCCCCGAGTCCCGCCCGCCGGGCACAGGCGCCGCCCGAGGAGTGGGAGCGGCGGCCCCAGTTGCCCCCGCCACCCCGGGGGCCGCCCGAGGGGCCTCGGGGGGCCGTGGCGCCAGAGGACGAGGACGAGGAGCTCGGGGAGCCAGAGGAGGAAGAAGAGGAGGAGGAAGAGGAGCCAGACCCGGAGGCCCCCGAGAACGGCTCCCTGCCCAGGTTCGTGCCGCGCTTTAACTTCACCCTGAAGGACCTGACCCGCTTCGTGGATTTCAATATCAAAGGGCGCGACGTGATCGTGTTCCTGCACATCCAGAAGACCGGGGGCACCACTTTCGGCCGGCACCTGGTGAAGAACATCCGGCTGGAGCAGCCGTGTAGCTGCAAAGCGGGCCAGAAGAAGTGCACCTGCCACCGGCCGGGCAAGAAGGAGACGTGGCTTTTCTCCCGCTTCTCCACCGGCTGGAGCTGCGGGCTGCACGCCGACTGGACGGAGCTCACCAACTGCGTGCCGGCCATCATGGAGAAGAAGGACTGTCCCCGCAACCACAGCCACACCAGGTACTGTCTCCAGCCCCCTCTCGCTTCCTGTCACCTCCCCGCCCCTCTCCCCTGGGTCGCGACCCTGGGCGGCCCTGCGTAACCTGAGCGTGCTGGTGGTTTCCCTAACGTCTTTCAGCGGTTTGGGCAGAGGGTTTCGGAGTGGGATCCGAAACCTCTGGATAGTGCCCCTCCTCCCTCCCTTCCCTTCTTCCTGCCGCTTCCTGATACCCCCTTTCACCTTCAAAGGTGTCCCGACTAGTAGTAGTGTGTGTTCTTCCTTGTGCCCAGGACGGCGTGGCCTCCCGCCCACCGTGCACTGGAGAGGATGCCCGGGTTAGACTAGCGAGGTCGAATCTTGTACCTAAATTGTGTCAGTGGAAACTCAAACCCGGGAAAAGGCAGGAGAAACTGGGCTTAGGACAGGCGTTTTACAGGAACGCTGAAGCCAGAGAGGAGTCTAATCCTTCTTTTAGTGGGTCTAGGGTGGCTCCTCGCCAGCCCAGGGAACAATCCTCCTGATGTGTCTTTGAAGACACACTTTCTAATTCCTGCTGTACCTCGATCACCCAAATTCTGGAGATGGTCTTTGTTGCTGAGCAATGCCAGGGTTTGGACTCATGCTGTTCTCAGCAAGATTTCCACTCTCCCCCAGACCAATCCATCAACACGTTCCAGAGGTACTTGTTAAATGCCTACAGTGTGCCTGGCGAGGTGCGACGTGGACACAAAGATAAAATAAGTAAAATCCCTTTCAGGATAGGTGGTTCCCCCCCCCCCCATTTTTAAATAGTAATGCTGCTGAGAATTAGGAAAGTTTGAAATCTTAATAGCCAATGAAACTGCTTACATTATTCATATCCTTTTCTCCCCTTCCCCACTTATAAATAGAGTAATACTGCTGAGAATTAGGAAAGTTTGAAATCTTAATAGCCAATGAAACTGCTTACATTATTAACATCCTTTGAAAGAGGCACGGGCTTAAGAATTTGGTTGAATGTTCTTTCTGCCCACTGCAATTTGAAGATTAATCTGACATGCTTGCTCAAGGGACTAAAATATTAAAAGCTTGGAACACTAGTTTATTGAAGTTTTTATCTCAAAGGTTTCAAACAATTTGGTGTAAGGAAATAGGAATTTAAAAACTCAAGCTCAATATGTTGATATCAGATAGCGTTTGCATTTGACATTATGGAAAAACTTCATTTACTGGAAGCTACCCAGATCCTGAAATTCACCACCACTGAAGCATCTAATTCTACTTCATTTCTCCAAGAATGAGCAAAATTTCATTATGGGATTTTTTACTCTGGCAGTTTTTCAAATACTTTCTCTCCTCCCTGCTCCTTTCCCTGTTTAATGGAAATTGGTTGGACTTGGAATGAAGGCATTAGGCTCCTTCCTTAGCATATTTTAAGGACCTTTTACTTTTAAAAATTTCCAATCCTGTAGTATTTTAGATCCTGCCCCTCTGCTTTAGCTTAAAATAGTTTTTCAATTAATTATTACTTTCAGATTTCCTAACAGATGGGACTGTTATTTCAATGAGAGACAATTCTTTGCCGCATTTTACCTCAAATTGTACCCTTCGTATTTCAACCTTTACGTATTAATTACTGACTGACCCCCAAGGAGTTTGCTACTCTGATTCCCAGCTTCCATTTCAGTAAAACTAGAGACTTTGATTTTCACAGAGAAACATCAAATGACTCCACAGTAGGGATGGGCATTTTATTCTACCAATATATGTATAAAAGTCTCAGTGGATAGATGAAGAGTTCTGGAGGAACTAGAGATTATGGAACCTGAAAATAATTGGATTTTTGCTTAGTGATGAAGTGCTGCTTCTGCAATGGACCCTACATTGGATTAAGCAGAAAGGTCTCACTCTTATAGGAAATACTCAGTATCTCTCTACCCTGTGATGTAGGAAAATTCCGCCTTGGCTATTTGAACATACGGTTTCTATTGCATAGTCAAATGCTTTTCTCTGTTTAGTGATGGACCGTGAACGTTTATTTCTCTTTGAATCACCAGTTAGCAGATAATCACCCTTCACTGTTTTTTTTTTTTAAATTTGATTTTCATGGTAGTTTTTTTTTTTTTTTTTGAGGGGTAGAGCTGGTTACCACTTTATAATTCCTTTTCCTTTTCTTTTTCACCTTATCTCCCTGTCTTGGTATTCTAAATTACTTCCTTTGCTCTAGATGTTGTAGGAAGGAATCCTGGGTTATGCGAGGCGCCCTCCATCGAAAGTCATAGGGGAAAAAGTTGAAGGGATGTCCAGTAGCATCTTCCTCACAGAGAAGATTGAATTAGTGGTCTGTCATTGGAATGCCTGTGTACAGCATTCTACAGTCAACTAGATTAGCCTGGATAATGGAGGGTACATTTCCACAATGCAAAATGGCAGATAATCTATTGCTACATAATGGGAACAAGGTTCTTCAAATAGCTCACTCTAAGCAAAATTGAGAAGTAGATCATGTTGATTTTAGTTCTCTAGCTTCTTTGCTTTTGGCCCCCTTGAGGGTCCCCCTCCCCATTTCTCACAGGGATTAGTGCCTTTGCAAGTCATGAAATGGGCAAGAGCAAGGATTCTGGTTTCAGATGGATATGGCTCTTGTGTGTAGCCAGGAGTGGCCCTTCCTAGCTCTATGACCAGGAGTATGTTACTCCTTCTGAGCCTCAGATTCTTTATCTTTAAAGCATAGGTAGTAATTAGTACTTCTCTAATGGAGGTGTTATGAGAACTAAATGAACAAAGGTGTGCAAAATGCTTAGTGCGGTGTCTATGTGTAGTGTAAGGTGCTGGTATACAGTACTTACTATGCAGATATATGGTAATAGTTAACATTAGTTGTTAATTGTAATAACACTTTTCCCTGGTCAAGGCCTTCTTTTATGAAAGGGTCTGAGGGTTGGTTCCTTAGAATAGCTCATTGTAAATGGATCACCTGATGTTATAGGGTTGCTATTTTCTGATTATTTGTATTGAGACGGAAACCAAACTTAAGAAATAAATGGAAAATTATGGACATTTGAGCATCAGTCAATGCAGGGGACATGATGGGAAACAGAGACACAATGTGATTGGGTAGATATTCTGTTGGTGACGAGAGGCAAACAAAACCCAACCTGCAAACAAAACCCAACCTGTCTGGAGTGGTGTGAGTGAGCAGGAATCTCGAAGACCAAAGGCAGAAGTGGGAAGCCCACTCTGAAAGGAGATGCTTGGTTTAGATGAAGGAGCCATCATGTGGAGTACAGGGACCCAGGTAAGGACAAGGCTCTAGGGCTGGTGTTTGGATCCAGCACAGAGGGCTTTTTTGACCGCAGAGATTAGAGTATAATAGGAAGCAATTCGGAAGGTGGCACATCTGAATGACCTCTTCAATCCTATCACTAATGATTTCTTCTCATTATTTTTCTTTTGCTTCCCCCCGCAACTATCTTTTTGGTAGGTTATTCTTTCTTATTATTCTTGTGCTGCCTTCTTTATTATTGCGTTTCCTTCTTTTATCTGCATGCTCAGGTCTTTAGGAGACTATTCTTTACCGTTGTTGAGTATGGATAGAATCATAGCATTTCGTGGCTAAAAAAGACTGAAGGGGTAATCAAGTCCTATAATATATATGGCAAATGGGCAGTTTAATTCTAAGGAGGGGATATGATGTGTCGAAGATTTCTTTAGGGAACTTGAATCTTCATTTTGATAAGTTATGGTTGATGTTTTGCCTGTTGTTTTCTATTTGCCATGAAAAGTATAGTGGAGAGTGTTTTTAAGCACTTATTATGTGCCAGGTACTGTGATAGTTCTGGCGGGATAGTTTTGCACAGTGTCAGTCCTATGGAGCTTAGGCTATTAGGAAAAGAAAGACCTTGACCTTCTTTTGTAGGTGAATATCACTCTTATTCTTAAATAATGGTAGAAAGAGATTTTTTTTTTTAAGATTTATTTATTTTAGACAGAGAAAGAAAGAGAGAACACGCGCACGCAAGCATGTGTGTGGGGAGGAACAAAAAGAGAGAATTTCTAGGACACTCTAGGCTGAATGCAGAGCCCCATGCGGGGCTTGATCCCATGACCCATGAGATCATGACCTGAGCCAAAACCAAGAGTTGGCCTCTTAACCAACTAAGCCACCCATTGTGGAAGGAGATTCCATTCACACCTTTTGTAGGGTGGGGTAGTGATTTTTCCCTTTTATGACCTGCTTTCCGTTCGTTCTATTAGACTAGTTGGAATCTTATGAATATTGTAGTAGGTAGGACCTTCTGTGTTACAAGTGATACAAAACTAACTCAGTTCAGCCAAGGGGGAATTATTGGCTTAATAACCAGACCATAGGAAACATAGGGGTAGAGTTGGTTCTAAGGATGGCTGGAACTGGAGGTCTGGGGTCTTTCTCCCCTCACTCCTTTGGATATTGAACTCATCAGATTGTCTAATTCCTTGAAATGGGTAAATGGCTATCAGATCTAATAGCGCCACAGGCCAAGCGATAGCAAGCTTTCTCCATGTTCCAATTTAAAGTCCTGGGGAATGACTCTGATTAGTCTAGCGTGCAATTTGTGACTATCCTTTCTGTCATTCCATGTGGCAAGGATGATGAGGTTTTCGGGCCCACCTGGTATCGCAGTACCATCTGTGGGACTGGTTTGTGTGTGTGTAATGATAAGAAGGGGACCTCACTTAGATACCGTCCCACATAGACCATCGGGTTCTGGATAGTCTTTCCGGTTGTGTCAGTTACAGGTGTAAGTGAATAAAAAACCAAACTTTCAGATCTCCTCTTTGCATTCTTGCGTGTAGGAACCCCAGTTTACTTGCAGCAGCTGGAAACCATGTCATATGAGGAATAATTTGAAGGAATTGGAAGTATTTAATATGGAGGTGGAAAAAATTTTTTTTTTTTTAAAGATTTTTATTTATTTATTAGAGAGCGAGAGGCTGAGAATGAGAGGGGAGAAGGTCAGAGGGAGAAGCAGACCTCCCGCAGAGCCGGGAGTCCGATATGGGACTCGATCCCGGGACCCGGGATCATGACCTGAGCCGAAGGCAGTTGCTTAACCAACTGAGCCACCCAGGCGCCCTGGAGGTGGAAAAATTAAGGAGAGATGCAAAAATTGCCTTCCAGTAGTCAGAGGAGGAAGGTGTGGAAAATGGAGGAAGCTTGCTCTGTATTTCTCCAAAGGATAGGACTAGGATAGCTGAGAGACCAGTGGTAGGATAAGGTTTCAACTCAGAGCAAGAAAGAACTTTTTAAAACTTGTAGCTGTCTAGGATGCCTCAGTGGCTCCATCAGTTAAGTGGCTGCCTTTGGCTCAGGTCATGATGCCAGGGTTCTGGGATCGATCCCCATGTTGGCTCCTTGTTCAGTGGAATCTGCTTGTCCCTCTGTCCCTCCTCCTACTTGTGTGCTTTCTCTCTCAAATAAATCACTAAAATTTTTTTTAAGTTTTTTTTTTAAGATTTTATTTATTTATTTGAGAGAAAGCAAAAGTGAGAGAGATCACCGAGGGAGAGGGAGAGGGAAAAGGAGAGGGAGAGGGAGAAGCGGACTCCTGGCTGAGTGGAGAGCCCGATGAGGGCTCAATCCCAGGACCCTGGGATCAGGACCTGCGTTGAAGGCAGATGCTTCACCAACTGAGCCACTCAGACACCCTAAATAAATAAGATCTTTAAAAACATTTGTAGCTGCCTAAAAGGAGAATGAGCTCTTTTGTGCAGTGGGGTACTCCCTAGCAGTGAAAACTTCAAATGTGGCTGATGAACCGCTGATGTTGTGAAAGCCGTACCTCCCCAGGAAGGACTGAGCTTGTATGGCCTTCTATTTTAAGGCTCCGTGTTCTAATCTAAGCTGAATTCAGGGTATCTTTCTTTGCCTCTTTCCCATTCCATGTGGAGAAAACAAAACAAGAGGAAAAAAAAAACCCAAAAAGAAGTACAAATGAAGTACTCATTTCTCAAACATTTGTAGATCTTTCTACCAAGGAAACTTTTGGTAGAGCACAGTCTGATGGTATAGACTGTTGTATTCATTCAGGGCTAAGAGCAGCGGATAGGTCCGTGTACTAGAGCGTCGCTTCTTCATAATAAGTATAAAAGGGTAAGATGAAGAAATATAACATAACTTACCACCAAAAGCCATCACCATTTTGAAAACATCATCTGGGATTGTTATTTTTCTGTAGACAGCAAGCTAAAGTATATAAAGAGGCGGCAGAGTTCTGTTTCAGACTGTCTAGAATATTATGGCCCATACTGCTTTGTAAAGCATAATCTTTTTGATGTCTCTTCTAATTAGAAATGTTGAACTGCGAAGAAGGTTAATTTTCACCATCAGGTTTGTGTGCTGTGTGAAACTAAGGAGATAAGAGATTGTTCTGTCTATATGCCATAGCCACTTATGTGTTCATTACAGAGCCTCTGGAAGAGTCGCTTCTGGTCCAGACCACCAATATTCACTATAAATCAGTTGAATTAAACCCATTCCATTTTTTTTTTGAGTTGTAAAGATAAAACTGGAACCAGTAAATTGTGATCGATGATTTGTTTTTCTGCCTTTTTCTTGCTCGTTACCTTGGGATGTTGGCAAGGGTTGATTTTTTTAGAGAAATACAAATGTTCATGTAATAATTGGAAACTAGGTAAATTTAGCCTCTAACAATGAGGATTGGCTTAATCTTAGACTCTTACATTATTATTCCCAAAGCTAATTATTATCATGTCTTTTTTACTAAGGACAATCAGAAGCTTATGGCATTTCAAAGTTACTTATGCCTGATAATGAATTAAACAGGTTTAATTGAGACTGCCAAATTTTAATGTGATTTTAAGACTCATGAAATAAATTATTGGGCCAAGAAATAGGTTTAGTATGAAAACAATTAAATGGGGAACTCAAATTAATATTTTCTAGTAATCAGCTATCTTGTTTTTGAGTTTGTTAAATTATGAATATCATATATACATTCTCTGTTGATTTTAATGGGCTACTATAACTTTATCTAATTATAGCTAAGTATTTAACTGTGTGTTGGGAAGTGTACTGGACAGTGAACTTGGACGGTGTTATTTGTTTGTATCTCTTCTAACACATCCAGTTGCTCAGTAAAACCTATGTAAAGTTCCCAAGCACAGAGACTGACCAATAAGAAATGCTCAACACGTTTCAACTAACAATCTATCATATGTTCTAGATTACCTTGTAAAAATATCAATGTAACTTAACCAGATTGTGGTTCTTTATGGAATGATCCAATGTTTTATGTCATGACTCTCTTATTTCAGGTGAAAATTCTAATTATTAGTAATTGCCTTCCATAATTAGCAAGATGTCAACTGCCCTGATTCTCTAGAGGAAGAGTAAAAGTCAGGACAGAGGCCAGGGATTATTAGACCACTCTAGAAGGCTTCTCCTATGAGACAGTATGCTACAAGTCAGGAATTCCTTTGGGTACAAGGTTAATCTCATTCATTCTCATTTTAGGAAAAAAAATCAGCCTAACCAGAGAGCATGGGCTCTTTGTTATAGGTTGGGAGGCTGAGAAAAGTGTAAGCAACGTGGCTTGGGTTACTACTGGTCGAAGTGGTTGTGGCTGGAAATTTGTGATATTGAAGAGCATTGGAAAGAGACCCTGAATTAGGAAAACAGTGCTCGAGGGAAATTGGAAGAAATCAATGACAAATTTATCAGCCACTGAAAATCACCTGAAATTGTGCTGATGCCGTTTGTGAGTGTCATTTGGGTGATGTTTACCAGCATGGGCTGTGACGTCAAACAAGCTGAATTTTTTTTTTTTAACTTAGAATATAACATATAGGGGCGCCTGGGTGGCTCAGTGGGTTAAGCCTCTGCCTTCGGCTCGGGTCATGATCTCGGGGTCCTGGGATCGAGCCCCGCATCGGGCTCTCTGCTCGGTGGGGAGACTGCTTCCCTCTCTCTGTCTGCTTCTCTGCCTACTTGTGCTCTCTCTCCCTCTCTCTCTCTGCAAAATAAATAAAATATTAAAAAAAAAAGAATATAATATAAAGTGTAGTATTACTTTCAGAAGTAGAATTTGGTGATTCACTGCTTACATACAGCACCCAGTGCTCATCCCAACAAATGCCCTCCTTACTGCCCATCCCCCATTCAGCCCATTCCCGCCCCCCATCTCCCTGGCTCAAGCTCTTGCTCCCATGTGACCCTGAAGAAGTCAGTTACCTGTTCTATGCTTTGATTTCCTTCTCTGGAAAATGGGAGGGATAGTGGTACTAACCCTGGTGAGTGCTAAGAGTGCACAGAGCCTGACCCATGTAAGAGTTAGCCATTTTCTTGTTCCCAGGGGGCTTGTCTTACACAATCATGCTGTTGTGCATAAAAATAAAACGATGAGAGGTAACCTGCACTGTCCTTTTTGAAGCTGGAACTTCTCATCCCAAGTGATGCAAAAGAGAAGCCATAAAAGTGAATGTTAATTCGTAAGCCACCATGGACACTCAGTGGGCACTTAATGGATGTTGTTGAATGGAAACTTGCCTTCTTTCTTCGGCATAGCATTTTATTTTTTTATGGGAAATTAATGAAACAGCAGCAGAAATGTTTAAAACACACACAATTAAATTCATAAATGGAGCAATCCTGCAGTGAAATTGAATTAGTTGCCTGTAGGCACATAAATATTTGCAGTGCGTCGCAATTATTAATATCTTACCATGCTTTTATTGGTAAGTACTGTGCCATTTGTTGTCAGAACCTTGCTTTTAACACCATGTGCTCACGGTTACCCCTGCATTCTAGTTTCTTATAAACCTGAAAGGGCAGAAATGCTAACCTCCTTGCTGTCCTCCAGATTTATCTGTTAGCTTCTGTAGAGAATTTCTCCTGAAGGAATCAAGGTTATGGACAGATGACAGTAAATCTGGATGATAGCTTCCATATTTTGTGGACTCTAATTATGAACTTGCAGAATTTTATACGTTTGCGTACAAAGTGAAAACATAGACCTAGAGAGAAGGGTACAGGTGACTTTAAACATACATAGGTGGTGACTTGACCTGCGTGTGGAAGTCTGAAGGAAAGATCTGTAGAATACTGTGAAAACCGAGGGGACGCGCCCTGGGAAGAGAGAGCAGATGCCAATCATGTGCAGCGTAAACTAGCAGGATGCTGCCGAGGAGGGAGAGAAGGACAAAAGTAGTCAAGGTGAAGAATGAGATCCTAAAAACCTGAAATCCAAAAGAAGAGTGAAAGTGGAGGTCAGCAGTTTATCTTGTCGGCACTGGTTCGTCTCATTAGCGCATTTATGGGGCCATCATCCGCTATCTGGGCGGCCGGCCGGTGTGCTTCCGTGCTGCTGGGGTTCTTTTATTTACTTACACGTTCTTCTGCAGCATCACTCGGAGCTGTATCAGTCAGCATCCTGGCAGCAGAGGCATAGTCTGGGATGGGGAAGGGGTGTTGCGGGGCTGTGGCCTGGCTAAGGGCCCACACTGGACCTGGGGCTCCTCGTCGCTCCTAACGAAGGCAACTGTTACCTCCTCTGAGCCTGAAGTGGCCGAGGGAAAAAAAAATCCTGTCGTTAGCGTCTGTTGTCCATGGGGGCCTGACCTGAGCTCTAGCCTCAGAGGTAGGAAGGGCGGCCCCATAGGAACTGCTGGCAGAGAGCAGCTCCCCCCCAACCCCCAAAATACAGCGCTGTGGCTGAGAGGCTGAGTGGGGAGGAAATCTCTTGATCAATCTCTGGATCACTTTCTCCTCCCACCTGTCTGTCTCCTTCCATTGTCTTCCACTGGCTGAATCCACATGGAGGCTACGGAGCTAGAGAGCTACATGATCCCATTCAGGGGCTTCCCGAGGTAGAGCAAGGCGGAGAACGGATTTGGGCTTGGGGTCGGTGGGTGGGATAAAAATGGAGAATAACTTGTTCTGTGCCTTCAAATAGCTTGAAATTTCTTCTAATCCATCTTATGAATGTCCCATTCAGTTCAACAAACGAGACCAAGTACAAATATCCATTCGTTCAGTACCTGAACCACATGCTTTCTGTGTGGACCGTTAGTCTCCACCTAGAGAATGATGAAGGCAGCAAGGACCTTCAGCAGAGGAGCAGTCACCACAGGCGAGGGACTTTTCACCGAGTGGTAGAAATGATGCTACATTTGGGTGTTTTGTCCCCGTTGTACCCCCAGAATCAGCTGGTAATGGTAACACGCTTGGGCAGTTGTATCTGTATGATGGCACGTAATGGACAACACACTTTTTATATTATATTTGCGTGCGGTATTTTATAACTTTGAAGTCCTATAGCAGTATTAGTTAAGATAGGACAAAATAGTTTGCAAAACCGGCTGCAGTTTGCAAAAGTGTGCTTGTGAGATGAGCTGCTTCCCGTTACTTAGATTTTATTCTAAGAGCATTAAGAACGTGAAAAGTAACATGAAGGTGGCTTTTAGTCTCTGAAGGTAAAAGGCGAGGAAACGAGAAAAATTGTATTTGAATTTTAATTTGAAACTATTTTAATGTTTTTGGTTTTAATTTTAGGACTTTTGAAACGCTATTTCCATATTTGTCTTGGGGGAGATATGATAGGCTTGCTCCTATACGTGTGTGCAACTCTCCACAAAACATTAGGCACGTGGAAACTCCTAACATTAGATTCTGAAAAATAGTGGAAGTTGATATTTGAGGACATTCGAGTAAGAACCATCAAGTCACTGCTTTAATTCCAAAGAGTCAAAACATCATGAGTAAAACACTATTCAGCGTATGCATTTGTAGGTGACCGAAACGGTATTCGGTGAAATATGTTCCTAGTGCATCTACTGAGCTTGGTCCATATGTGTTAAGTTCATTTCTTTTTTAAAATTTTAATTTTAATTTTTAAAAATATTTTATTTATTTATTTGACAGAGAGAGAGATCACAAGTAGGGAGAGAGGCAGGCAGAGCAGAGAGCCCGATGCAGGGCTTGATCCCAGGACCCTGAGATCTTGACCCGAGTCGAAGGCAGAGACTTTAACCTACTGAGCCACCCAGGCACCCCCCGCCTTTTTATTTTATTTTATTTTATTTTATTTTATTTTATTTTATTTTATTTTATTTTATTTTATTTTATTTTATTTTATTAAGATTTTGTTCATTTGTCAGAGAGAGAGTGAGAGAGAGAGATCACAAGTAGGCAGAGAGGCAGGCAGAGAGAGAGGGGGAAGCAGGCTCCCTGCTGAGCAAGGAGCCTGATGTGGGACTCATCCCAGGACCCTGGGATCATGACCCAAGCTGAAGGCAGCTGCTCAACCAACTGAGCCACCCAGGCGCCCCTCCCTTTTTTCATTTTTAAAAAAGATTTTGTTTATTTGAGAGAGAGACAGAAAGAGCGTGAGTGCACGTGGGTGGAAAGACGGAGAAGAAGGAGGCGCAGGCTCCCTGTTGAGCTTGGAGCCCATTACGAGGCTTGATGTGGGGCTTGATCCCACGACTCTGAGATCATGACCCTGAGATCATGACCTGAGCAGAAGTCAGACGCTTAACTGACTGAGCCGCTTAGGCACCCCTTCCCGAGTTCATTTCTTGCATCCCTAAGAGGGAATTTCGCATTGCTGGGAACAGCATCATCCATGAAGAACTTACCCACCTCTATGCTCCTTTTCACAGCTCCCCCCTCCCAACACTCTTTTTTTTGTTCTCTGGGACCTGGTCGTGTGACCTTAAACACGAGGATCATCTTCAGGCCCTGCCGTCTGGATGAAATGTATTTGCATGATAAAATTGCCTTAGGAATTGTACGCCGCTGGCTGTGAAAGTTATTAGCTCGAAGGAGCCTGCATTCCGTTCAGCTGAATTGAAGTCCAGTTGACTTAAAGATTCCAGGAGAGGTGTTAGAGATAAGTTTTTCTCACCCGCATAGCTTCATCGAGTTTGTCATTCTGCCTTCCGAACACTCGATGAAAGAGGTGGATTAATGGGTAGTTCTATTTCTAATGTTTCTATTAAGAAGCAGTTCTATCAATACTTCTCTTGATAAATAAATATCAAAAGTATTGTGTATAAAAACGCCAGACAACATGAAGGAACTCAGGCCCATTGGAGCTGTCAAATTTATTATCTGATGTGTATTTAATCTAAAAATATTTGTCAGCTCTCATGACCCATCCTTTGTCTTTTAAATTCAGACTTAAGCCTACAGCACCACCGCAGATAAATTTCTTTGCTTTGAAAGTTTTATTCTCCCAAGTTGCCTGCGTGTGCTATAAAGAATAATTAATGTAATGAAAAAATCAATATCGTGTATAAATTATTTAGGTTTTACTATCATTGTAATTTTCTCTTGAACACCTATTGATCGGTGACAATTCATTTGTTAATTTCTTCCTAATAAGATATTCATTGTATTACGGGTGTAGTAGTGCTATCCCTGCACCTTCAAAAATAAGTCATGAATTACTAATAATACACAGAGCAAGTTCACCTACTAGTGAGTGCCATGAGGGGGCAAACAGGCGGAGGGGGCTCAGTTGAAATGTGGGAAGCCTCTGTAGTTGGACAACTGTTAATAACTAAATGAGTAGACTCTTGCAGGGCATTAATTTGTACTTTAAAATTTTATGTGAATGTATTTTTCCAGGTACAAGGAGGCCTTCGCATTGGCAGATTCTGTCCCAGTAGCATTTTCTAGACCTAATAAAACAGAGAGGCAAAGAACCTATGTTCCCGAAACCCACTGGGGGTTCAAATCCTGACTCTATTGCTTATTATTATGTGACCTGGCACAAATTGTGTGAGTTCTCCAGGCCTCGTGGCTTTTTTTTTTTTTTAATCCGTGAAACAGGGATAAAAAATTCCTGTTTGGGGTTAGTGTTGGGTTGAGACCTTGGGAGCTTCCGGGGTGAAATCTGAAACACCCCTGAACATGGAGGGCCAAGAAAGACTGAGAGGAGAGAGAGCTGCTCCAGATTGGGAGGTGGGAGGTTGGATAAGCAAGGGAACTTACCTATGAAGCTGGTCTTGGGAGGCCCCGAGGTGAGTAGATCTGTGCACCTGCCTGCCACTTAAAGGTTTATATAGAGACCTTAACTGAATTCAGTCCAGGCAGTCTCAGCACACTTTCCTATCTCAAGGCTGTGTCCTCAAGACAGCTTCTGGCCTGGGGATGTAGGCAGAAGTGCATTCCAAGGCACGGGAACAGCGGAGAGAAGCCTCTGATTGCCTGGGTCCAGTTTGTGCCTGGTGCAGTCATGTCCTCTAGATGACTTCCTCCAACAGTCAGCAATGGCGATCATGTGAGTTAAGGTACACACACGTTTCTCGGTGTGTGTGTTTCTTTTTTAAGTTAATTTTATAGTCTACAGTTCTTTTGTTTTGGGTGGGGGATGAGGAATAATTTTCCTACTATCTGTAACAGTGCTCTCTGAGTGCTTGGTTACTAAATGCTGCTTTGACAGGTGTCCACTGAATTTCTTCAGAGGAGTAGGAAAAATCTGAGACCTTTTGGAAACCCAGAGATTAGAGTCCAAGAAATCAAACTGCCAAAATTCATGGCAGAGAGAACTTTTGTGTCAGCTTATTTGGACCATTATGCGTGGCCATAATGGCTATCAAATAAATGTTGGCTGAATAAATGAAAGAATGAAAGAAAACAAATGTAAATAAACTTACCGATTTATTGGACAATTTGGAAAAGAATATGTGTCTTGTCTTCCTTTTTGGAATTGTTGGAGGTTAAGGAAATGCCAGTGAAAGCTCTTTGTAGACTATAAAGTACTATACAAATTTAAATTTACATTGGCGGTGAGAAGCCTTTTGATATAGAATGGAAAAAGAAGGAAAGTTGGATATTAGAAATGCAATGAATATATAGTTCAGCTTTTACAGAGTTTCAAAAATCAGGAATGACAAAGATGCATTTGAAAAATATGTAAAATACACATTCAGCTCAACAACTTGTTAGAGTAATGAGCATTTTCCTTTAAAACAGGACGTAATATATCCTGAAAGGCTTATCAAAATGCTTAAGTTTTTCTCCTTAGACCATCAGGAAACTTTTTTTTTTCCAGGGATTTGGCACAGATCAAGATATAAAAATGCTTTTTTTTTTTTTTTAACCCAATGCTTTACCCCTTTGAGGAAGCTCTCCTAAAATCGGTATTTTTAATTTTGTATTCATGACTTTATCATTATTTCCATATGACAGCTATAAATTATGGCTTTTGGTTAGTATGTCCTGAAAGTGAGCTGAGAATGCAACTCATTTTTAGTTAAGCTGATTTAGCATGTGATAATCCACTGAGCTGTTCTCTACGTGCTTTTGAGGCTAATTACAGAGAGAACAAAAAGTTACCTTAGAAGAGAAAATAAAATCTAAAATCAAGAGTGTGTGTTATAATACAGATCCATCAGTGGAAGAACTTGGCTTAGTAATGAACTGGTTTTCAGACGTGAGGCGTTCCTGGTCACTTCTAGGAGGGCGTACACGTTGGTCTGGGTGGAGATCTTAACGTACGCAACGCATCTGACCTAGGGGGGAGCCTTGGAAGAAGTTTAGTAAGCCGATGGAAAACCACCACCGAAGATGTGCATGGTATTCAGAAGATCATTTATTGACCTCCTTGTTAACAGCAACAGCCTGAGGCTTGGAGAAGCATCCCCATTTTATAGATGAAAAATCTGAGTATATTTATTAGAATCCTAGCAGCTGCTTTTACTAAAAACTCCAATTCAAATTGGCTTAGTAGTAAGACATTTAAAATCTCATAACGAGCCCAGAGAGAATTGGTTGATTCTGTCTTGAGAGCATTTTGCAAATTCAATAAAGCAAAGAGGCAAAGAACCAAAGTTTTGGAGCCCAGCTGTGGGTTTAAATGCTGACTCTACCACGTGTTGCCGTGTGACCTTGCACAGATTACAAAAATTCTTTAGGCCTCAGTTTCTCAATCTGTACAACAGTGATAAAAAGATTCCTTCCTGGGATTAGTGTTGAGGATCATATGGGTTAATGTCCACAGACATTTAGAGGAATACCTGAAACATAGTAAGGATTCATTAAATGGTAGCTATTGTTATTTTACAGAGGACCAGGTATTTTTTTCACACTTATTACCCTGGCTCCTTAAACTTCTTGACTTGGCCTATAGGCTGCCTCCCTCCTGGTTGGTTGCAAGGTGGGCCAATGGGACAATATTTAGAGCAGAAAGGGTCATGTTTCCATCCCTAAGCCCATTAGTGGTAACGGGAATGAAACCTCCAGGATTTGTCCCTAAAGATGGGGATAGAATAACCATCCCATGAGTCATGAGTGGACAGAACAAAATCACGGCTCTCTCAGCAAGGGAAAGGGGGATGGATGTTGGAGAACCTACCAATAGAACCTCCATCCTGTCTTAGAGAGACACATGGGATTAAATGATAAAACTAGACTTCAAATCCAGGCTTCACTTCTAAGTTCACTTCTAATAATTGGGCTGCCAATTATTCTAAAAAAAAACCCAAAAAACAACAAGTGTTGCATTTCTACATTTAGTCAAAGATTATTCATTGATTTTTTTTTTCATTCATTTCTTTGTTGGTGTAGTGAACTTCAACATTCATTTATTGAGTATCTACTACATATCAATTACATGCAGTGCACTTTGGAGGAAATTAGAGGGTGGAGAAATAGTAATTATTGTTGCCACATTTTAATTGCTTACTTTGCTTTAGGCTAAGTGCTTTATTATGTAAATACTTGCATTAGGTAGGTACTGTTATCATCTTCATTGCACAGATGAGCAAATGAGGTTCAGGGATGTTCAGTGACTTGTCCATGTTTGCAGAATTAATCGTTGGTGGAGCTTTGAGGTATTTTAATCCAGGTGTGTCTGATTTCAGGGCCATGTCTTTTTTTTTCTTTTCTTTTTGAGCCGAGAGTAGGAAGGACTTTATTATTATTTTTTTATTCAGGTATACCTAACATACGGCGTTATATTAGTTTCAGGTGCACAGTATACTGATTCAACAATTCTCTACATTACTCCGTGCTCATCCTCCTAGCAGGCCCACACCTGTTAATCTCCAGACTGTGCTGATATCGTGTAGATGTGACTGCCGTCCAGGCAGGTAGGAAG
Organism: Nasua narica; assembly: GCA_028533885.1. Classification (NCBI taxonomy): domain Eukaryota; kingdom Metazoa; phylum Chordata; class Mammalia; order Carnivora; family Procyonidae; genus Nasua; species Nasua narica. Next base: position 12,537,023 of record CM052810.1, on the reverse strand, counting down.
AATACCAGCAGGAGCAAGAAAGGACTCTTGGTAGAGCTAGGTGGGTTGTTCTAATAACCATGTTTTCGAGTTTTTGTATTTCATGCTTTGACATCTGGGGCCTTACTGACCCTGGAGGGATTGCCCCTCCCAGAGTTAGCTAATTCCTGGAGCTAGAGTACAGGCCCTCTACGGGACTTTGAGCATGTCATTTCTATGCAAACCAACGAATTCAGAGCCCATTTCCCCAACCGTTTCCTTTATCAAGCTCTTTTTTTTTTTTTTTAAAGATTTTATTTATTTATTTGACAGAGAGAGAGATCACAAGTAGGCAGAGAGGCAGGCAGAGAGAGAGGGGGAAGCAGGCTCCCTGCCGAGCAGAGAGCCCGATGTGGGGCTCAATCCCTGGACCCTGAGATCATGACCTGAGCCAAAGGCAGAGGCTTTAACCCACTGGGCTACCCAGGTGCTCCTTTATCAAGCTCTTCTACTCCAGGCCTCTACCCAGCCTGTGCTAATCACCTGAAGGCCAGGTACCCGACAATTTAGGTCAGCCATTGTACCCTAGAGGCCACAGCAATTACTCCAACTAGCCAGTATTAGACTGGCTTCGCCTGCCTCCCTAGTTCCTGGCCTCAGGAACCACAATAAAGGCTCTTGTCCAAACCTTCCTCCTTGCTTCCTCGGCCACCTGACAGTGGTGCTTTCCCGTGTGGTCAGCTGTGGCATGCTAGGGGTCTGTGACTATACAAAACTCCTTCCTTCATGACTGTCATTTCTGCGTCTGCTTTTCTTACCATACACGATTAAAACAAATCCCCAAGTATCCTTAACACAGCTATCAAGGGAACTCCAACAGGGGACAAGGAATCTGGTTAATCAAAAGCATAAAAGCGGTAAAAGTTGGTTCAGAAACAGAGTAAACACCGGTGATCAGAGTACAGATGCAAGGTCAGGTTGGGACTGGGTCCTGGATTAGACCAACCAGTGCCCTCATGTCCATAGTCGAGACTGTGCATCGGTTGCACGGATTGGAGTGGGAGCAGGTGTTCAAATCAAATGGTTCTGAGCTGGAGGTAGGAGGTAGGAGGGAGGAAAGGGAAGGGCTGCAGAGCTGCGACACCAAGTGATCCCTTAGAATTTAAACAATGTTGGGGCGCCTGGGTGCCTCAGTTGGTTGAGCAACTGCCTTCGGCTCAGGTCATGATCCTTGAGTTCCGGGATCGAGTCCCACATCGGGCTCCCAGCTGCATGGGGAGTCTGCTTCTTCCTCTAACCTTCACTCCTCTCATGCTCTCTCTCACTTAAAAAAAAAAAAAAAGAATTTAAACAATGTTGTGGAAACATCGACTGGTTGACAAGAGTGATGTAATAATATTTAATTTAATTTTTAGAAGTTTTTACTTTAATTCCAGTTAGTTAACATGCAGTATGACATTAGTTTGAGGTGCACAGTATAGTGATTCAACAATTCCGTGTATCACCTAGTCCTCATCATGACAAGTGCGCTCCTTAATCCCCATCCCCTATTTCACCCATCCCCCCCCCCCCCGGTACCCATCAGTCTGTTCTCTAGAGTTCAGGGTTTGTTTCTTGGTTTGTCTGTCTCTCTCTCCTGTCTGTTTTTTTCCTTTGCTTATTTTGTTTCTTAAATTCCACGTATGAGTGAAATCATATGGTATTTGTCTTTCTCTGACTTATTTCACTTAGCATTATACTCTCTAGCTCCATCCATGTCATTGCAAATGGCAAGATTTCATTTTTTATGGCTGAATAATATTCCATTGTGAGAGTGTGTGTGTGTGTGTGCGTGTGTGTGTGTGCGTGCACCACATCTTCTTTATTCATTCATCTATCTTTGGACACTTGGGCTGATTCCATATTGTGGCTATTGTAAATAATGCTTCTATGAACATAGGGATGCATGTTGCCCTTTGAATCAGTGTTTTTCTTATTTAATTTTATTTTGAAGTGGTTTTATTTCTATAGCTAGCTGGCTAGATTGATTGATTGATTGATTCATGATTGTATGTAGCCCAATACTGGACTCTGTGCAGGACAGAAATTGGGGAGAAGACCCAGTCCTGGCTCTCAAGGAGCAAAATCACAGTTTTGTAAGGTATAGACAAAATGACTTGGAAATATTTATATCACAACAATTAAATCAACTCATGGTATTGTATTAAGAATTATATATAAAATGTGTGGAGCCCAATGTGGGGCTTGAACTCGTGACCCTGAGATCAAGACTTGAGCTGAGATCAAGAGTCTGATGCTCAACTGACTGAGCCACCCAGCCACCCCAATATATAAAGGTTCTAAAGAAGATGTGCTATAAGAAAGAATATGGATACTTTCAGTAATAAACAGGCACAAAATAAAGAGTTTGAACTGGCCAAAGAGAAGGTGATATGGGGATGGATGTAGGGTAGTTTATAGGGGCCCCAAATATATACTGGACTCAGGAGATTATTTTTTAGTTAGTATCACATTTAGAATTACCTTTTTTTGTTTGTTTTTGTTTTTAAAGCTTTTCTTTTTAAGTGATCTGTACACCCATTGTGGGGCTTGAACTCTTGACCTTGAGATCAAGAATCAGATACTCTACCAATCGAGCCAGCCAGGTGCCCCTCGAATTACTTTAAGTTCTTAAACAGTGATGGTTTTATAAAGAAAAGTCCACAAATTCTCTGATACTTGTGCCCAGGATTGACTTTAGTGACTTGATTCTAATGAATAAATACAACCAAAGGAATGAGAGTCCACTTCAGGTGTTAGGTTATAAAAGGACTATGGCTTCTGTATTGGTGTTCTCTCTGTCTCTCTCCAACCCCCCCCCCTTCACCCCCCTTCTCATCTCTTGCTCTGGGTAAAGTTGTGTTCTGAACATACTATGGAGAGGCTTACATGGCAAGGAACAGAAGCCTCCTGTCCACAGCTGTGAGTGAGCTTGGCAGGGGATCCTCCAAGCCCCTGCCTAGTATTCAGAGACTACAACCTTGCAAGAGACCCTGAGCCATGTTTGAATGCCAACAGAAATGATAAAGCAAAGACGGGTGATTGTAGGAGCGATGTTTTTAAGACAATGACAGATGATCCAATCACAGAACACAAGATCTCATCTATCTTCTTCTCTTTTTAACAGAAATGAAGGCAGAGTATTTGAGCACAGATACAGGAAGGTTGGTGAACTGATAGTTGAAAGATGAGGTCATTCTAATCTGACTGCCTCTCTTTTCTCTATGAAGTACAAAGCAAGGTCATTAATTGAGAGTGGGGCGGAGAGGAAGGAATGTTGGAAACTTGAGCAGAGCAGAGAAAGTGTAAATAATGAGCTCAGAAGTTGAGAAAACAAATTTCCTAGGAAGTAAGCTGTCTGGCAGTATTCAGTTCTGTTTTGAGACCCGTGATTATAAATTTGAAACCAGTCCATCAGCAACGTTGTGTGATTTTTTTCAGCAACACTAGGCCTCTCTGGTGGAAGCATGGAATAAGCACACGGGGGTATTTAACCAGGGTAGGGGTTTTACCAGTGGAAGAGCTGGAGAGTTATGTTTGCAAGGAGGCATATATAGCAGCAGATCATGTAATCCAGGCTCGTTAGGACATTTGCCAAGTAGTAGAGCGGTGGTAGGATCAAGAGTGTGTGCTAGGGTTGATAGCGCAGGTCTGTCTCGGGAACTGTGGGAGGGGAGGTGGACTGTGGCAGAAGTGTGCTGGGCTGTGGAAGATCATGGCCAGAGCACTGGGTGTGTGAGGTTGACATGCTGGAATGGGTGCCGTCCCTTGCGCGATCTACGTGAATAAGGGTCAAGAAGTGACCCCTGGAGTTACAAAGGGTAAAGAATGGTGGGGACTAGATGTTGGATGGATTGTTCATGGGAATGTTGATGTCAAGAATGATGCTAAGTGTGGAGTTGAAGAGGAAAGTAAGGAGCCTGGAGCTGGGGGTCGGGAAGTCAGTGGCGATAGCACCGTGGGTTGGGGGTGATGAAGAATGACATCTGTTCCAGAAGGTGTGGACTTGTCATTCCTTGTCAGGCTTCTAAGCTTTGAGGAACCAAGAAGGAAAGGGACAAAGGAAAGAAGGGAGCAGAGCTTAGAAATAAAATGAAAAAGATGTAGCAATAAGAAGTTAAAAAAGGCGATAAAAGAACGTGAATATCGCCCTGTGGAGAAGGGCAAAAGCTTTTTGTCCTTCAATAGCCCATTAGGGGCATAGGGACTCCTATGTAAGGAGGTCAGCGTGTAGCATTCAATGAAAGGTTAGGGCCTATGACTTCCACTATCTTTATATTTCTCACTCAATCACAGTTATTAAGACATGATTTTGTTCAACATTCTCTTTATGAAAGCTGTAATGGGAATAATATTTGTAAAGTTTTTTGTCTAAAAGCATTTAAAAATTTTAAGCCTTGGTATCAAAGGGACCGAAATTCTATTAGCTGCAGACTTCCCTTGTGAGGGACAGCTCTGTTCCTGTATTGCCAGATACATGAGATTTTCCAGTGGACAGATGACCTCACAGGAAATAAGATCTTGAACATTGGCTGTGAGCTGGGCCCAGAACCTGGAAACAAACCGTGACTCAGCAGATCCTATGTCAGTATGTGAGTAGGTAGGTTTCTGAGAAGTAGAGGTTTCTCAAAGAGACAGCTCTCATTCATAAAGGAGGGTTAGACTATTTCAAACCACTGGGAGAAGGATGCATTAGGTGATAATTATTAAGATTTCCAAAAGCTAAAAAAAAAAAAAAGATTTCCAAAAGCTTATGTATTTCTTATATGTGAAAGGGGCCTCAATCATAGATAGATTGGGCTAAAGCTTGATTCTTTCCACATTGGGAGAGCCACTTTCATTTATTCAAAATCTAATATCCTCTTCTGTTCTGGAGAGGGGTTGAAGGCAGTACAATAAATTATACTGGTGTTCATGATATGTAATAAATATAATATTATATATTAATTACAATATATTATAATTTAATATATAAATATAAATTATACCAGTGTTGAGGTATCAGGAAAGTCAAGAGAGACCAGGGACCATGGAAGGGTTTAAGAGTGAAGATCCAACAGTTGCCCAAGAGTTGTAGACTAGAAAGGTGCACATGGTGGGTGGGTGCAATAACCAGAATTCAAATCCATATACTTCAGGTTGAATAATAGGACAAGTTGGGGCACGACTAAGGCGCTGCTGCTGAAAAAAAAAAGGGTTTTTTTTGGGTGGGAGGGAACAATCTGTTTGACTAAGATCCATTGTGAGTAGGTTGGAAGTGCTAGGTGCTCAGTAGGTGCTGGAAATACAAGCTGACTCAGTCATCGTCCCTGTTCTCAAGGACGTTACAGACTGACTTAACACTGGACAGTTTTATGATTGTTCCAAGGGATGTGCTGGGACAAGTGAAGTAGGGGCGTGGTAAGGAGGGAGGTGTGGCCTGCGAGCATAGGAAAGACTTCCGGGAGGAAATGGAGTAACTAGACAGGGTGGTCAGAACTTAGGATAATGAGTGCCTAATGGTGCCCAGGGTATGGTGACGACCTCTGAAGTCATGATCCAGGAACCATGCACGAGTTACTTAACCTTGTTAGGGGACGCCTCCAAAATAATTTTTCACCGTTTCTCACCCATGTGTCTCCATGACATGCTGTTTGCTGCACTTTGACCAGTTATTAAGTTGTATCATAAGTGATTTTATTACTAAAAATGTCAGAGGTACCAAAGTTTATGAAAAATGATCATATTTTTCTTTTAAATGAAAGAGGACTCAAGGTGACCTGTGGGATCCCTCTCACATTCTGTGATGGTTTCTTAAGTGATACAAAGGGATAGATTTACAGTGTGTCCTGAAGGGAAAAGGTTGATTACCCCGTTTTTAGCATATATAATTAGGAACAGATGAACAATACTATTCAATTATCATATAGCTTAATTACTTGTGAATGTGCATATTAAGGTACATAACCTTCCTGGGTTAACTGCCTACCTCCAAAGACAATTTGAGGTGGAGTACAGAATTAAAAGAGGACAATTAAAAATATGAGTAAAATGAAAACCAATTAAAAGGAAAAGAAAGATATGTGTGCCAGGCATCTAAGTTTAATTCATTTGTGCAGTTAAACATAAACTTAAGCTTTTAATATCTTGGCTGCTAAGACAAAAAATAAAATACTCAGAGAGCCTTCGTCATTGGGGTAAGTTTGTCTCAGGAAAAAAAAAGATGACTTGTTTTTTCTGACCTCTGGAAGGAATTTATGGTTTAAAGGGACATGGGATGACATCATGAACAATGTTTTTATGGTAGTTTTGCCAGAGATACAAAAACATTCTTTAAAGTGCTGTTACTTATATCAACTCTATCAAACAGAGATTTTCGTGTATCACTAATAAGTGATGGAAGAATATAATGAAAAAAAATCTCATTATAGTGACAAAGATATAAAATACTTAGAAAAGAGCTCTATTAGAGGATCACTGTGACCCCCATAAACAAGTATATGGCACTTCTCTGGAGAGACACTTGAAGCATGAATGAATAAAGAAATGTTTCCAGAATGGAAGAATGAATATTATAAAGATTGTAAACTTTTTACTAAGTTAATTTATAAGTTGAAAAGTTAAAAAACTCCCCTAGGGGCGCCTGGGTGGCTCAGTGAATTAAAGCCTCTGCCTTTGGCTCAGGTCATGATCTCAGGGTCCTGGGATGGAGCCCCGCATTGGGCTCTCTGCTCAGCAGGGAGCCTGCTTCCCCCTCTTTCTCTCCCCCCCTCTCTGTCTGCCTGCCTCTCTGTCTACTTGTGATCTCACTCTCTCTGTCAAATAAATAAATAAAATCTTAAAGCCAAAAAACTCTGCTAGACTCTTTCTTAACATCATTCTAAAACACCCTGAAAAAAAAAAAACCTAAAAAAAAAAGTCACAGGATACCAGAAATAGTACCAGAAATAGATACGAGAAAAGTGATGGAGTTAGTCATATATACATATATGTATATACCATGTTAGAAACAATAATTCATACTGTATATATTGATGCCTAGCTAGGAAAAGGAAAAATAGGACTTAAATAGGATGAGAAGCTCCAGAAATTGATATAATTGTGTTTGTGAATTGAATGTGGGATGTAGTCCTTACCATAGAATATCAGGGGAAAAAAATAATCACTTAATAACCAGATTCCTAAAAACCTTTAGAAACACAGCAAACTCTTTTAAGTCCATGTCTCATATTATACAATAAACTGTGTTCCAAATAAACTCAGTTTCTAAACATAAAAATTAATATAAGCTTGAGGGTAGTATAAAACTGGATATACGTACGCACCTTGGCAAGAGGGATCCCTTTCAAAAAGGAAGAGATAAAAGAAAGCGCAAGAAAAAGCCTGAGAGCTTTATCTGTGGTAAAAATGTGAAATGTGTATCGTGAAAGCAACACAACTGAAGTAAAGGGGGCAAGGAGCCCAGGGTTCCGTGGTTCCGTGGGTATGGGTTGGTGGGAATACCAGAGACACATACACTCGGCTGTTAGATTAGATTACATCCCTGATTTATGTAGCCGAGGAAGCAGGGTTTTATTGGGATGAGAAGGTCACACAGAGCTGGAGCAGATGCGATGGGTCCCCCTCTCTTCTGTCTGTGGAACTTCTAGTGAGGTGGGCACGTTAGCCCTGTACCGTGGCGCTGTCCCCATGGGGAGGGTTCCCTCCCCATCTGAGGAGCTCGTCTTGCTGCCCCCTCAGTTCCTTTATTCTCAGGGCCTAAATCACCATCCAGGGTTAAATTGCACACAAATAGATTCACTTAAATGAAAAGAGATGTTTGCACAACAGATCAGGCTCTCTTGGTTCTCCTGGTTGAGCCAGACTCAACCTCTTCAAGGTCACTGCCTCGTCTCCGGGGAGAAAGCTGACTCAGCGGCCGGTTGTCACTGAGCAGCATCTTTGTTCCTTGCTTTCTAGGACCTCAGAAAGCGCACTCCCCAGTAAACAGACTGAGGAAAAGCATTTGAAATATGACAGGAAGGGATTAATGACTTTCTTAAAGGCATTCAAACTGGTAGAAAAACTATTACATTCTCAATAGATGACACAACAAAACCATGTACAGAGAATTTTCTCTTTAAGAACCCCAGTTAGAAGGTAAACAACTAGGAAAATATTAACCTCATCAGTAAGCGATGCAACTAAAATATAAACTAAGAAAACCCATAACTTACATCTACTAAATTAGTAAGCATTAAAAAATGAAGTCATAATATCCAGTGCTCATGAAATTATAGTGAAACAGGTTCATTGGCAAGTTTGCAATCTTCCATTGCTGATTTTTGGAACATAATCTAACTATATATCAGGAATCAAAAAACTAGCCATGGATATTTGTACTGGGAATCTCCACTTTGGGAGTTTATCTTAAGGAAGTAATTCAAGAGAAGAAAAAAAACCCCCTGCTGACATAGTTCTTGCACCATTCTATGTAATGGCAAAGAAATGGAAAGTCAGAGAGTACCTAGGAAATTAAATGGTAGGGGAATGGTAGGTTAAGTTGTGGTACAACAAATCGATGGAATATTTTGTACCTATTAAAATGATAATTATGAAGATCAGTGTATTAGGAAATTTTGAGGCATTGTTAAATTAAAGAAGCCACGAAAGTGTCTATTCAGGGATCAGCTTTGTAGTTCTCCTATAAAGTTTTACAGGGAATATAATAAAACAACAACAAAAAGAATTTTGTGAAACAGTGGGTAATTTTAGTTTTATTCCTAGTTTCTTTACCATTAAAAGCAGCATAGGGTAGTGATTAAAAATGTGGATCCTTAGAACTAACAAGTTCTACTTACTACCTGTATGGAAAGTTACTTACCATTTTTGTGCCTCCGATTGCTCTTCGGTAAAATGGGGATAATAATAGTGCCTAATTAGAGAATTGTGAAGATTATGTGTTAATATTTATAAAGTGCTTAGAAAAGTACCTGGTACATATAAAACACTATGTCAGTATTAGCAGTTAGTATAATGTTGATTCTGATAAGATATAAGAAGGTGTAAAATCCCCCAAATGAGGGCGCCTGGGTGGCTCAGGTCAGTTGGTTAAGTGACTGCCTTCGGCTCAGGTCATGATCCCGGAGTCCTGGGATCGAGTCCCGCATTGGGCTCCCGGCTCTGCGGGGAGTCTGCTTCTCCCTCTGACCTTCTCCCCTCTCATGATCTCTCTCGCTCTCTCTCAAATAAATCTTAAAAAAAAAACAAACCCAAACGAACAAAACTTTATTCTCACAAGACACCATCATCCAAGGCTTAGTAAATAGACATAGACTTCTCGTACGTTGTGTAGAGAGAAAGCTGTTGCCACTGACTATGACTTCCTTCAGTACAAGGACTCCAATTGTATCCATTTCTACAACATGCTTGTTCTTGGTCGGCAATTGATAATTTTTTTTGACTGATTAGTCAAGATATGTGGCTTTTTGATGATCTGGCAATAGTTAGAGTTTAGGTAAGCACAGCAATTATTCCTCCTTGACTTGTGACTACCTGAGGCCTTACTTTCCTCCCTCCCTCCCTCCCTTCCTCCATCTCTGTGTCTTTGTTCAGTGTACTAGTTTTTCAGGACTCAGTTCAGGTGTTGAGGTTGGATCAGAAGCTCTTTCATGGCACGGACACGAAACCCTGCGTCTGTTATAGCATTTCCCATATTATAATTACATTTTTGCATTCGTTGGAGCTCACCCGACTTCCAAGCGACAGAAGCCAACCTAATTAGCTCACACCAGAAGTGATGGTTATTTAAGATGCCGGCAGGCCACAGTGATATCTCTGGAAGGCAGACAGTAGAACAATAGATGTCTGGAAGAGCCTTGAGAATCTGGTCAACTTTGGGAACTGGGCAGCCGGAATGCGTGACGTCATTGACGTGACTGCATAGTTTCTTTATTCATTGACTTCCTTTACACTGCTGCTACCTAGCTCACTTCTTATAGGCCTAATTATACATTTTTTTGGCTGAGAGATCTGACCGACCTACCTTACCTGATGCAACTGGGGTGGGGGTGGAGGGAGGGAGTATTATGGTGTTAAGGTGCACAGGGCTCTCCTGTTGTTCTTGAGAAGGGAACAGCAGCACGGCAGACTCCCCAAAACATGCTAGTGTATAGCAGTCTCCTTTCCCCAGTTGATTCCCAAACCATAAATTTTTCAAAGGCAGATGAGTACGTAATTCATCTATGTATTCTAGGCAACTGGCCTGGTGTTAGGCATGCGGAAAGTGCTCAATATACATTTATTGAACTGAGCTTTCTAAATTGCGGTAAATTTTCCAATGAATGCCTACAAATCACTATTTTACACCGTTGATTAAAGAGGAGGGTGGGGGAGGTGCAGGTGGCAGGACCCCCACCCTGCTATGATTTTGTGGGCACCTGAGTTGTCTTCTCACCATTCTACTTGTGCAGAGAGGCTCAGGGGACTTGAAGGTAGGTAAGACTGTATGTAAGGTTTGATGGGAGTTAATATGAAGTCATGGGAAAAGCATGAGTTTTGGAGTATACTAATTAATTTTTACCCTGAGGTTTATCATTTATTACATATATGAACTTGAGAAAGTCCCTAACTTCTCTGAGCCTCAGTTTACTCACCTGTAAAATGAGATAGAGAATTTAACCCTTTTTTTAATTGAGTATTAAATGAGATTGTGAAATGCTATTTCTAAGATATAGTAGGGTATTAGTAATATAATTCCCTTCCCTTTCTCTCTTCTTGCTTCTTACCTCCTGAAGTGCTTTGAGAGTTATACTGAATGGAGTCCTAAGAGTCCTGATTTTTGTAGCATGAAAGAGACTGTTTGGGTCTGAATATTTCATAAGACAAGAACTTCAGGAAAATGCTAAATGGATTAACATTGTAAGATGCCCCCTGTGGTTTAAACATATCAAAATAATAGCAGAAGAATTACAAAAATCATAATAAGCATCACAAAGGGAAAATAACCTTTGAAAATAATAAATGAAAATTTAAAATAAAAAAAACCCAGATCTCACTGTGAAAGTATTTTAACACCAAAGAGGAAGAACATATTTTCAGGAACAGACTTTTGCACTGGTAGATAGGGGAAACAAATATCAAGAATCACAAAGAGATAAGATTGAGTGATGATACCCACTTGAGAAAATAGAAAAGAAGTCATAATATTTATAAAAATATGCAGAGATGATGAATGACTACAGCACATGGAAATGCTACAGAAATACCAGAAAACAAGATAGCCTACAAAGCATAGGTTTAGAGCACTAGAGTAAAGATTTACATTAGTTGTAAACTGTAATGCTAAGTGATTGAATTAAAAACATGTAGTAGATGGCATGAATACAGAAAATAGATTGAGATAAATCTGTGAAGAATATTATGGGTTGGATCGTGTCCCCCACCAAAATTCATATGTTGAAATCCTAACCCTGGTACCTCAGAATGTGATTTATTTGGAGATGGGGACTTTAAAGAGTGAAATGAAGTTGTTGGAGTGGGCTCTAACCCAATACGACTTACAAGAAGAGGAGATTGAGACACATACACACACAGAGAAAAGGCTTATGCAAAGACAAATGGAGAAGCTGGCTATTGACAGCCAAAGAGAAAGGCTTCAGTATGAAACCAACCCTGCCAACACCTTGATCTTGAACATCTAGCCTTCAGAACCATAAGGAAATACGTTTTTGTTGTTTAATTCACCTAGTCTATGGTACTTTGTTATGGCAGCCCTGGCAAAGTAATACAGACACAAAAATGTTGGAGAAGCAACATGAAAACCACAGGAAGGAAGTAGAGACTTTTTTTTTCTAAGAAGATTTTATTTGTTTATTTGAGAGAGCGAGCGAGCATGAGCATGAGTGGAGTTGGCGGGGAGGAGAGCCAGAGGGAGAAGCAGATTTGGGGAGGAAGCCCAGCTTAGGGTTCCATCCCAGGACCCATGAGATAATGACCTGATCGGAAGGCAGATGCTTAACTGACTGAGCCACCCAGGTGCCCCAGGAAGTAGAGACTTTTAACCTAGAAAAAGACAAATTGTAGAAGCAGAACTAGGAAAAATGTTGAAATTCTTTCAGTCAATATTTAACAATGTTAGAGATACTTGCTGCAGGACTATGAGTGAAAAAAACACGAAGGACTAGATGAATAACTGATGTTACTAAATTCATACATGATTATGTATATAGAAAACCCTAAGAAAGCAACTAAAAACTATTATAGTAATAGAATTCTGCACAATTATAGCATAAAATATATCCCAATCTCTAGTGCTTCATGCACCTATAAAATGTCATAAAATGAATCTTTTATAAATAGTAAAGTAGCATTAAATAACTGTCAATTAATTTAATGCAGGATATGAAAGCTATTTAAAGGAATTTAATGGAAGAAAAACTGGAAAAAAGTAATTTTTTAAATAAAACTAGGAAAAAGAGAGTAGTATTTTACACCAGAATGATCTTACCAAGTATGCAAATGATTTTAATATCTCTTTATTAAATGGAAATATATGAAATATAATAGATATTAGTGCACTTAAAAATTATAAAGATTTGGATGCTATATATTGTCTTATTACTAGAGTTTAGGATAGCAAAATTCAGACTCAGGAACTTTAGGGGAAAGTGGATTTTAAAATGATCTAAAATGCTTAAGGATTGAGATCAACAAAGAATGCCTGGTTGCTCAGCGATTAATCATTTTGACCCTCGATTTAATGAAATTTGCACTGGATCTCTTCCATTCTCTGCTAGAGAGTATGATTAATCTCAAAGACCGTGGAACCAGAGGGCTCACTCATCTATTATCTGAGTGTCCTTGGGCAGTTATGTAATACTGCTGCTCACTTTTCACTCTGTAAAATGGGCCTAAGGTTGTTATGAGGACTAATGAGTACTGAAATATTTCATAAAGATTAAAATTACTTTCGCAGACTGTTTCCGACATTAAATAGAATAGCAAACATAAATAAATAAATAAATAGGGAAACTCTTCCACCATAGGGGACTATTAAAGACTGAATTGTGGGGCACCTGGGTGGCTCAGCCATTCGAGTGTCTGCCTTCGTCTCAGGTCATGATCCCAGGGTCCTGGGATCCAGCCCTATGTCTGGCTCCCTGCTCTAGGGAGCCTGCTTCTCCCTCTCCCCTTGCGCCCCCCTCATGCTTGCGCTCTCTCTCTTTCAAATAAATAAATAAAATCTTTTAAAAAAAATAAAGCCTGAATTGTGTCCCCTTTCCTGGAAAATATCTTGGAGTATTAATTCCTAGGGCCTCGGAATGTGACTTTAGTTGGAAAGAGCGCGGTATAATTTGTTTAAGATGAGGTCATACTAGAGTCAGGTGGGCCCCTTAATCCAACATAGCTGGTGTGTTTGTGGGACGGTGGCCATGTGAATGAAAACAGAGGCACATGTATGACAATAGAGGCAAAGATTAGAGTTACGGAGCTATAAGCAAAGGAATGCCCAAGATACCCAAATACCAGAAGCTACAAGGAGGGCAAGGAGCAATTTTCCCTACAGATTTCAGAGGGAACAAGGCTCTGCTGACACTTGGTTTCAGATTCCTGGCCTCCAGAACTGTGAGAGAATAAATTTCTGTTGTTTTTAAGCCACCCCAATTTGCAGTACTTTATTACAAAAGCCCTAGGAAATGAATTCAAGGACTATGCAGTTTTTGCAGTAATTTAAGGCATATTTTTTGAATATTTTAAGGATATGAAAAATGCTCACAAAATATTAATCATTGAAAAAATCAGTTTATAAAATATTCTGTATACTCTGACTCCTATTATCTAAAAATACATAAATGTATGTATGTATATTCCTCTGATTTTTTGCTATGTATCATATTGTTAAAACTGGTTTCCTTTGGTTAGAGGCATTTTGGACAACTTTTATATCCTTAATTATATTTTTCTGAATTTTTGAAATTTTATCAGGACACAAAAACCTATAAATGTTATCTTTTTTGAAGAAAAATGTATTTTACTTGGTACTATCTTCCTGTGACTTAGACAACTGTGCTTCTTCATGAAAAGTATACACTAATAAGCATTTTTTTTATAATTTAAATTTCTATGCATGGAGCTCAGCAGAATCATTACCAGCTCTGGCACCCAAGGGGCCCAATATGGACAAATCGGTTAGTTGTATAAAGTGTGGAAGGCTGACATATCTAATGGACATATATTACAAAAGCAGTAAAGCTTCATTTGGAAACTGGATAAGGTTTGGAATAAATATAGGAAGTTCCAAAGCTAATGGAGATCCATTGACCTATAATGAAAGTATCTGGTCTGGGCTGGATGGGAAAAGTGACTAATAAACCTTGGCCACCAAGAATTTCATTTCCCAAATCTCAGACCTCCTAAAATAGATACTGTTAAAACTGGTCACAGAGGATTTAGATTCGTTTGCACACCTCTCCAAAGAATATTTTAAATTATTTTTAAGTATATTCCCAACTGTGCTAGGGTTTTAAAAATGCCTTCGTTTCCCTTTGGGGTTTTAAAAGTATGCAATTTCAGAGTTGCTGATTTACTAATACTTTGAATTTACGTGTATTTAATTTAGCTGAATTAAGATATATGCAAGCAGGTAGGTTTTATGGGCTTCTTGGCACAGTTTATTAGAGGCTTATTAAAGAGTCAGGCAAATGTAGAGAAAACCTGGGATTATTTGAAGTGAGGTCACTCTGAGAGGTGTAGAATGGAGATGTCTGCAGAAAATGCATACTCCTATTGCTATATTTGATTATAATGTGTGTTGACACCTTGTGGCCATTCTACCCTCTGGGCAGCCAGAACCTCTCTGATGCTCCTAAGGAGTGGAGAAAGCAAATGGAACAGCAAATGGCCACAAGAGCTAGTAGCCCAGGCCAGTTCCTAACAGCCACCCAAAGAGTGAGCTCAAATCCCTGTCGGCCCAAGTTCTCTTTCAGCAGCAATGGTTATGAGTAAGACACGACAGACTCACGAATACTTGGTTTCTTTTTATTGGTTCTGGTCACTCTATTTGGAGGAGCAGCTGGCCTTGAGCCCTCAAAGTTTTCCAGCTGCTGGACTCTCTGTGTCATCTCTCATTTACTACCTAATCCCTTCCCCAAATGAACTCACTCTTTGTTCAGTACTTAAGCCCTCCTAAAATCCATCCCAAACTTGATAATGAACCCATAAGACTACGTAAGTCACCCCATATTGATTACTTACTATTGCTTTATATACTGTGATTTTTATCCCTTATAATGTCATTAGCATGAGAAGAGAGTCTCAATACCATGGAAATGAGGATTTGTGTTTGTATTACCCACTGTCACCCAAAATTTTGTTCCCTTTGGTCATGTTAACTTACACTATTTCTTTTTCAATAGCTGAAAAATGCAAAGCATTTCCTATCATCTGGCTATTGTAGGAGATTTACATGCTGGTAGTTTCTTTAATCATCAGAATAACCCTTTCAAATATAGTTGCTAATATTTTATTACTATTATTATCCCTATTTTGCAGATGAAATAGAGGTACAGAGAGAAATTTGCCTGAGGTCACAAAGATAGGAAGTGGTGGAGCCAGGATTTGATTTCAGGAGCGCATACACTTACTTATATGCATTTGCACTTGATCTCTAAAGCTCAGACACTTAGCTATATGCATTTGCTTTTTCCCAGTTATGTGTTTTCAATTATATCTTCAGTTATCACAAGACAGCATTCAAAGACATGTTCTTCTAAATCTATAATTGTGGTGTATTTCTATTAATGTAATCTCATGATTATACTTTTGCAAACCCTCTAATCAGATATATATATATATATATATATATATATATATTTTTTTTTTTTTTTTCTTCAGCTTAGCCTAATGTATTTTCCCACTCACGCTGTTGTATGGGAAATTACACCAGTGAAATGGTAACCTCCTAAAAGGAGACCATTGAAAAGAAAGGCTCATGGACAGAATTAAGATGCTCCAATCATATGGTTTATTGAGTCAGTTTAAAACATATAATAAGAATCAAGAGGAGAAAGGTGGGGTAAGTTAAGGCACTTAGGATAGTATGCAGATGGGTGAAATGAAACCCAGTACCTGAATTCTGGGGTATACAATGTTCATCTATCTTGTCTCTTTCCTGAATCAACCCTCCAAATTGATGGCGTGGTTAAGAGGATGAGAGTGGGGTTTGAGGAAGAAGCCTCAACACACAGATGGAAGGTGTCTGGGGGGACATACTTGCTCTATCAGTGAGATGCAAGGGCAAGGTCACCTGCCAATAACTTTGGCTTGCTAATTAGCCTGCTGAATATCTTTGGGCTTTATTTGTGTTCTTCTGGAAAGAGCGCTTCTTCAGCCAGAGTTGAACCACAATAAAAAGCTGATTTAAGCGTAACATGGTTGTCGCTCCAAAATGGTATGATTTTACCTTAAGATTTAGTCTTTCTCAACCTTCTTTTTTTTAAAAAAAAATATTTATTTATTTATTGGGGGAGGGAGAGAGAGCACACAAGCAGGAGGGGCAGAGGGGAAGGGAGAGAGAATCCTAAGCAGACTCTATGATAAGCACAGAGCCTGATGTGGGTCTTGATCTCATGATGATGAGATCACGATCTAAGCCAAAACGCCATCAGATGCCTAACCGACTGCACCACTCAGGTGCCCCTTTTCTCAGCCTTCTAACTGAAAAGTAATACCCTTGCTCATTCTATCATACCTTCCATTTATTCCATCTTTAACAAGTCTTACAGGTTCTTACCTTACTATTTATATTGAACACATCATCTGCCTATGTCTCACAAGCTACGCTTTGTACTTAATGTATCCCATGAATTTTGCCTTTTCTCTTAAGCTATTGGTTTACTTATCTGTGTGTAACATTTTCTTAGTTCTATGCATTCTCTTTGTTTTGCTTGCCTGTTTTAGAACAATCGAGTATTCTTACGTAATAGAACAAGCATATTTTACTCAAGTGAAATAGATTTCCTCGCCTACCATCAACTGGTGAGTCAAAAGTATTCAGATGGAACAGAGTGAGCACTGGACAAATGGCCTTGTGATTGGGGGACTTTTGGGTGGAAGTATCAGAAAAGGTTTTGGAAAAGAAATGGAGCCAATGCTCGGGCTCTTTGCATCAGTTACTTTGTTTTGAACTGCTTCGTGTCAACCCTGAGAATATTCTGAGAATACACAGAGATAAAATAACTGTCAAGGAGATTTCTCATTTAGTTTTCTTTTTTTTTTTTAATATTTTATTTATTTATTTATTATTTATTAGGAAAGAGAGAGAGTGAGAGAGAGCATGAGAAGGCAGAAGGTCAGAGTGAGAAGCGGACTCCCCGTGGAGCCGGGAGCCCGATGTGGGACTCGATCCCGGGACTCTGGGATCATGACCTGAGCTGAAGGCAGTCGCTCAACCAACTGCGCCACCCAGGGGCCCCTCATTTAGTTTTCATTACTGAGGAAAACCATTCCTGGAAATCTGGCACTGAGTATGACTAGAGTCGATGTAAATTCTCTTCTCTTGAAGGGGTCTGGAATTATCAGCTAGGGTTTATTGCCAAAGGAATTTTGCCATTATATTATTTTTGAAAAGGACAGGGCTGTTGTGGTGATTATGGTTGTCTTTATACTCAGCTATCTCTTGATTTTCATGAGTGAAGGATGCAGATAAAAGATTTATGTGATGAAAACATCTTTTCGAAGCTTGTTCCAGAAAGCTAGTTTGCCGAGAATTCAAAATAGTGTAGATAAAGCTCCTCTGTTGTGCCTCCCTCTTGGAAACATTATAAGAAAGGACCACCTGGTTGTTTTAGAAAATTTAAAGTGCAGAGCTTATTGAAATGTTACTTATTGTGTGCATGGGCCGATTAGGAGGTTTGGCTGATAGTGTAAGGTTAAGCCTGTTGAAGATCATGAATTTAAGTTCTCATATTTATCACATACAGACTGAATCATCCCAGATATTAAAAAGAAGAGAAAGTAAAACATTCAGAAGCTTTCCTTAATAGTTTTTAGAAGTGGAGCTTATTGCTCTCTTGATGGCAGTTTCTAGCCCATTGTTCCACTGAATTGCTAGGAATAGCGATTTTAGGTGTGAAGTTATTAACTATCTCAAGAGGGTAATCCTTTAGGACAAGGAGACCATTGGGGACTTGAATGGAAGAACTGAGTCCAGGCATTAAAGGTTGCTAGGGACAACATTATTCTTTGGCGGGCCAGGCCCACCGGTCTGTTTCCTTATTTTGATACTCCTCATTCCTTGTTTAATTGAATAGATGTGAAATATATAACTAAAATGAGATAAAAGGGAAAATACATATTGCTTTATTCACTTTCAGTAATGGAAGGTACAAGCATTGTACCTAAAAAGGTACATTGGCCTAAAAAGCCTCTGAGCATCTAAAGTCAGTGAGAAGGGATATTCTTTGGTATGATGTTTGGAATTATCTTGGACTTCTTTTGAGCTAGAGGCCCATGGGTTACCTGCTGGGGCATAACCAGACGGACACATATTTTGCTAATCGATTGAGCCATCCACATTAAAACATGGTGTATATAAGCAGTTTCCTCATCTAAGCACACCTGACTTATGACTGGCTATCAAAGATCCTTTCTTTTGATGACAGAATACAAATAAGTAGTGGTAGGTGGTATAGAGTAATGGATGAAAAGTAACACAGCTTATAATAGGTTTTACGTACAGTATGTTATCAATGACACTCCATTGTAGAATATCATTTAGACTGATCAATGTAGTGATATGCCAAGTTCATAGAGGATATTTCACTGCATCACATTCTGCCATATGTAGGAAGGTGGGAGAAATCATAGGATAACTTGAGAAATATTTATTAGGATTTGAAATTCAGTATGGACCTGGCAATTTTAAGTAAAGGTCTAGTGGCTACCTGGATCATTGTTAGAAATGAGATTTCTGAATGTTATTTTTAATTTCTGTTGCATCTACTCCAACAGTGTTGGACGTGGCATGGAATTAAAAATTACACAAAAATCTGTTACATCAAGGATAAAGAGCAAGATATAAATAATGAAGGAAGGTATTAGTTTTATTTTTTTATTTTTTATTTTTTTTAAGGTATTGGTTTTAATAGAAGAACACAGGTTAAGCATAAGTTATTATAACTGGGGAAAATATTTGTTTCCATGTTTCTTGGAGTCATGATCCAAATGGAATTGTAATGAGTTCACTAACTCTTCTTGTTTCAAAGTAGGGAATATACTAGTGTGTTGGGAGAAAACTTTCATATGGCACCAAATTCTAAGAAGAATTTATTGCATTGATCTTAAGGAGCATTAAGCTTTATAAACCAATCTCATTTCCAGTTCCATCTTATTTGCTTAACTTTATTAACCCATTGTTCCTTCTCTCTTATGATAAATTTATTCTGTCATGTGGGGCACCTGGCTGGCTCAGTGGGTTAAGCCTCTGCCTTCAGCTCAGGTCATGATCTCAGGGTCCTGGGATCGAGCCCCACATCGGGCTCTCTGCTCAGCAGGGAGCCTGTTCCCCCCCCTCTCTCTGCCTGCCTCTCTGCCTACTTGTGATCTCTCTCTCTCTGTCAAATAAATAAAATCTTTTTATTTATTTATTTATTTATTTATTTATTTATTTATTAGAGAGACTGAGAATGAGAGGGGAGAAGGTCAGAGGGAGAAGCAGACTTCCCGCAGAGCCGGGAGTCCGATATGGGACTCGATCCCGGGACTCCGGGATCATGACCCGAGCCGAAGGCAGTTGCTCAACCAACTGAGCCACTCAGGCGCCCAAATAAATAAAATCTTTAAAAAAAAATCATTCCATCATGTTATATTTTTATACCTTTGTAAATCACCCAAATCTGACATTGGATAAAGGTACAGTGTAAACAAAGTAAAATAAGCAAGGTGATAGTACAACCTTCAATTGCAATTTTTATAACATATGTGACCTCATTTAATATGATCATTTATAACCGATTCAATAAAATTACACAAGTAACAGCATGTGGTCAAGGTTCTTTTGGGACATTTAAGCCAATGACCATGGCTATTTAATTTTAGTTCTGCGAGTAGATGTGTTTCCTTCCTTCCTGATGTCTCAGAATTTTATTTCCATTATACCTGCTTGTTGACTTCAAGCAGACCGTTAATCTCTTAGCCTCTTTTTCCTCTGCAGTTACCAGTCAGTCCCCTCTTAACCTCTGTTCCTTTCCATCCGACTAGGGACCATGTGGTTGATCATTCAAGCTCTTCCTTCACCAGCACCTTTAGCCATGAGACACGTGTCCTTCTGCGGCACTTTGCTCTGCGATATCTGGAACGCGGCTGATGCTGTAGTTGGCTTCCTCTCGCCTGACCGGGTCTGCTGAACCTGTTACAGCGCCTGGGTGACTCAGTTGGTTGAGTGTCTGGCTCTTGATTTCTGCTCAGGTTGTGGTCTCCAGGTCATGGGATCGAGCCCCATGTTGGGCTCTGCTCAGCATGGAGTCTGCTTGTTCCTCTCCCTCCCCTAGCTTGCCCTTGTGTGCTCTCTCTCTCTTAAATAAATAAATGGATGGATGGATGGATGGATGGATGGATAACTGTCTTAAAACAAAAACACAAAAACAAACTACACAACTGTGCAGGTAATTGTCCTAACATTATCATGGAATTCTGGCTCATCTGAGCCTCCTGGCCATCCTTATACTTGATGTCTCATTAGTCAATGAAATTGAAGTTTCACATTTGCAAGCTTTCCCTTGAGCCTCTGCCTTCTAAGTCCTACTTTGTTTTCTTCTGCATCGAGAAAATTGGGTCCATTGAGGTTATTTCTTCCCACTTCTACCTAAAAAATTTATTTATTTATAATATTTTATTTATTTATCTGACAGGGAGAGAGATCACAAGTAGGCAGAGAAGCAGGCAGAGGGAGAGGGGGAAGCAGGCTCCCTGCTGAGCAGAGAGCCCGATGTGGGGCTCGATCCCAGGACCCTGAGACCATGACCTGAGCCCAAGGCAGAGGCTTTAACCCACTGAGCTGCCCAGGAGCTCCTCACTTCCATCTAAGAATTTAAATGTGCTTCACCCACCTTTACCCTGTTTCCTCCAGTTAAAGATAATGAACTGTCTGGCTCTCTACTTACTAGCAGACCAAGCACCCAAGCCCTTGCTCCCAACTCCTCTGTGCACTTGCTCCACCAACAGTGACCCTTCTTGAACCGCCCAACCCCTGAAGCCACAGTGTTTCCTTTCTTTGAAAGGATCTCAAGTGTTCTTCTTCCTTAAAACATGAATAACAACGACAGCTCTTGGCTGAGTGGAAGTTTTGCTCTGTTCCAGGACATTCCACCTTCTTTATGCTTCTGCGCTTGCTGTCACTCTTCTTGCTATGTCCCCACTCCTCAGTGTACTGCACGTGGATTTCAGCCTCAGCCAGTCCAGTGAAATTGCCCTTGCTGAGGTTGCTGGCGATATCTACTATGCTAACTCCAACAAATACTTGCTATCCTTCTCTGTGATGGATTAATTACTGACGGAAGCTATCTCTTTTTTTTTTAAAGATTTTTTAAAATTTATTTATTAGGAAAGAGAGAGTGAGAGCATGAGAAGGGAGAAGGTCAGAGTGAGAAGCGGACTCCCCATGGTGCTGGGAGCCCGATGTGGGACTCGATCTTGGGACTCCGGGATCATGACCTGAGCCGAAGGCAGTTACTTAACCAACTGAGCCAACCAGGCACCCCTGAAGCTATCTCTTAAAGTTACTAGGTTTTCCTGATTGTTCTTCTGTCTCTCTGACTATTCCCTTTCTGGTTTTTCCAGAGTTCTCTTTTTTCCTTCAGATGCGCTTCGAACATTGGTGTTATTTAGATGCATGTCCTTAGTTCTGCCCTTATTCTTGACTCTCTTCCTGGAAGATCTTACATTTCTTTGTGGTTTCAACAACCCCTTGTGTGCTTGTTGATTGATGGGGAAGCTGAGTCAGACCACCTTGACATGCCGTGTTCTGGTGATTTGGAATGTTCTCAAGTGAAAGCATGGGGAAGCAAGAGGAGGTGCGAGCTAGCTAGCATCTTCCTGGAGGTTTTGAAGTAAGATCCTCATACCTGCTGCAGCAGAATCATTTTTACCAGGCTCATCCCTGAGTTTCTGAGTCAGTATGTTTGGGGTGGGGCCTGGGAACCTGTATTGTCAAAAAATTCCCGAGTTGCTTCTGATGCACATTTACTGAGTGCTTACTGTATATCAGGTACTAGGTACTGTGCTCTGTTAGGAAAACCCAATATTTTATTATGGAAATTAAAAGTCTTATTTATCTGTATTCCCTAGTTAAGGTAAGCTTTCTGGCTGCAGGAAAACCCAGAGGCAGGATCAGAGTTTCCTTCTAAAAGCAGATTTGAATGTTCTTATAACTAGTGAAATTGATTAATTATTAGTTTCTATCTCATGAAGAGCTAGCAGTGTGGTGGCCCGGAATATTTTGACGGTTTTCTGTCCCAGAGATGTCCTCTCCTGCACAGTCTCTGACTCTGGGCCATGCTCTGTCACGATGCGTGCACAGTGGGTTAGCCTGAAAGTGTATCGTGAGATAATCAGATGGAAGAAGTTATTTCTGTAATCCAGATGTCAGCTGAGGTGTTCCTCCCTCCTTGGTTTCTCCAGAAGAGTGCTCAATGGTTTTGCCTCACATGGGTGCAAAGCCCAGCTGCTTCAAATTCCAAAGCCCCCATTTCCTTTTGTCAGTTTCCTGGAGATTTGGGGGTTCAGAGATTGGGGAAATTATCTTATACTAGACGGCCTTTCTATGTCTCTTTCTATGTCTTCTTTCTGCTTCCCTTCCTTCTCTGTCCTCCCTCATCCCCATTCCCTCTCTCTGCTAGGAGCTACGCACATTCCTCCTCCCACCCCCCATTTGATGTAGAGAGCTTAATAATGGTCACTTTAAAATTTAAACGTACTTGGGATCTTTTCCTTCATTCAAGGTTTATCAAAGCATTTACTTTTTGTCTTCTTTCTCCGAGGAATTCTGGAAACAAATTTTTTTTCTGTCTCACTTTTAAGATGTCTTCTTCAAAACTGTTTCTTGACCATGACTGTTTTGGTGATGTTATAGGCAATATTGTGAGTGGTTTATTTTGGCCATGATGGTTCAGTTTCTGAAAGAAGACCGTTTCTTGCTTCTTAAGGAGGATTTTATGGCAGGCAAGTATAATCTAATAACTAAATTACAGAGAGTAGAAGCAATAATTTGGAGTTTGATTTGTCGAAACGTGATCTATTATGATTTTTGTAGTGATATTACAATAAACACATTTAAAGTCCTGGGGATCAATGTCTTTGTTAGTTTGTATGGACTCAAGAATGGCCAGGAACCAAGAATCAAAGTTATTTTGGAGTAATTCATCAGATCTTTAAAAAATTCATCTGAATTGTCATCTTGAGTAGTCGTAATGGTCATAAGTAAATAGCACATATTATGGCTTGAATCGTGTCTCCCCCCATTCATATATTGCAGTTCTAACACTTGGAATGGGACCTTATTTAGAGATAGTCTTTTCCAAGCGTGGCATTTTCCCTGTGAGCCCGAAGACAGCCCTCTCCAAGCCAATGGGGGAGGCCTGGCAAAATCTTTCCTCACAGGCTTCAGCAGGAACCAGCCCTACTAACACCTTGACCGCAGACTTCTAGCCTAGAGAATGTGAGATGGTACCTTTCTTTTGCACAAGCCCCCCAGTTGGTGGTACTCTGTTATGTCAGCCCTAATGTACTAGCGCAGTATGTTTTAAATTGCAATTCCTTATGCAGAATGTTAGACTGACTAATCTAGCTCCTCGGTTTGAGGGGACGATAACAGCAATGAGTTTGAAAACTATTCCACCAAAAATGAAGGCTATACAATTTTGGGGAGAGGATGGTGACTTTTTGGTAAATATAACAACTTATCCCAGGGTTGTCCAAACGTTATTTGTTAGGAAGTTTTTTTTAAAAGAATTTAATTTTTAAATTTTTAAATTTTTTATTTATTTTTAAAGATTTCCTTCACTTTTTTGTGCAAAAGCATGAATGGTGGGGAGGGACAGAGGGCAGAGGGACAAGCAGACTCCCTGCTGAGCAGGGACCTTCCTCCCCCCCCACCCCCCAGTACAGGGCTCTATCCCAGGACCCCAGGATCATTACTTGAGCTGAGAGCTACCCAGCTGCCCCTTAAAAAAGAATTTTAAAGGAGGTAATAGCAGAACTGAGTTGCTTTGACTAAAAAAGCATGTGTGTGCTTAGGAGCTCTTACGCTCTCAAAGTCACCCATCCCTTTAGGTGGCCTAGAACCCTGGGCCTTTTAAGAGACAGTGGGACTACTCTTAGTAACTAATTTAAATTGACCCAGAAGGAACCATTCCTGAGGGGTTAATTAGGCTCTTTGCATGGATTAAGATTTGCTACCATTGAAGTAAGTTATATTGTCCTCTAGGCAAAATATCATTTCTGGGAAAGTCATTAATGATATATGCTGTCATGGGGAGAGGTTACCAGATCCTAGGTGGGGAAGGTTTTAGGGTCTATGAAACATGGGGTGGATCCCATGGGGAGGAATAAGTTACCCAACCAATCATGGTGAACCTGTCTTTCCCTAATTCCTTTTTCTTGAAGTAATGCCAAGAGCAACGATATCCCCAAATCTGCATTCATTATTGGCCCTATTGGTTAAGCCTTGGGCTTTTCAGTGAGCTCTGTAGTATTGCATTAAAAAACTGCTTTATAAAAGGATTTACATTTAATGAATTTCTCTGCAGTTTTCTCTGAGCTCTTTATCCTGGCCTATCTAGTCTGGAACTTCCTCCTTCAATGATCACTGCTCTCAGATTTCCAACTTCCTCCTCTCTGATGCCTCACTCTCCTGTAGTTATTGGAAATGTGCAAGCCTTCCTTGGTTTCCCAATCCCTGAAACACATGGCTGTGGCCCCGCAGCCTCGCTCAGCTGCGTGCATTTTTATTTTTTACTTTTTATCATTTTTATTTATTTATTTATTTTTATTATGTTATGTTAGTCCCTATAGTACCTCATCAGTTTTTGATGTCGTGTTCCATGGTGCATTGCTTACGTATAACACCCAGGGCTCCATGCAATCTGTGCTCCCTCCTTAATACCCATTGCCAGGCTCACCTACATCCACATCCCCCTCCCCTCTAAAACTCTCCATTTGGTTGTTAAAGCCATGCCCTTACTTCCATCTTCCTCCTTGCAAGCAAGGCATTTGAGGGCCAGTGGACGTCAGGACGTGGGTGAGCATGTGTCATGGGAAGTGTGCTGTTTCGATCTTCCTAGACTCTCATCAGCTCGCTCCCCTCCGCTTTCCATTAAAACCATCCGGATACCCTTTGTCAGGAACTGTAGGTCTTGGGCTAATGTGCAGGGGATCTGCCACGTTCGCACCAAACTCAAAACCAGTTCTTAACTGCATCTAAGAGAAGCATATATCTTGCTTTACTATTTAAAGAACCACTTCTATTCATTTAAACTGTTTCAGTGCCTTCTCCTTTAGGACTGTTTCTCTTGGTTTATGAGGCCACTTAACGCTTAGGATATTTTCCCTTTCAGATTATAAAAACCTTCCTGGTTTAACTGAAGAAATCCTTTTGCCATTTGCTGTTGTTATTCTTTTATTTTCCATCATATTAATTTATTCTTATAATTTTATTTATTTTATTTTAGAAGGAATACTTAACATGAGGTCTCCCCTCTTAAAATTTTAAGCGTCTAATATACGATTGTTGACCATAGTTGCAGTGTTTTACCGCAGATCTCTAGAGCTTGTTCATTTTGTTTGACTAAAACTATGCCTGTTGACTAGTCCCTTCCATTCCCCCCTCCCCCAGCCCCAGAAACAATGTTCCATCCTGGGAGTCTATGAATCTATTCTATTTTATTCTGTTCTATTCTATTTAATTTTTAAAGATTTTATTTATTTGACAGAGAGAGACAATGAGAGAGGAAACACAAGCAGGGGGAGTTGGAGAGGGAGAAGCAGGCTTCCTGCTGAGCAGAGAGCCCGATGCGGGCCTTGATCCCAGGACCCTGGGGTCACGACTTGAGCCCAAGGCCGATGTTTAATGATGGAGCCACCCAGGTTCCCCTATGAATCTCTTTTAAATACCTCACGTAAATGACCTCATGCAACATTTGCCTTTCTGTGATTGCCTTATTTCACTCAGCATCATGTCTTCAGGTTTCGTCCATATTGTCACACATCGCAGAATTTCCTTTTTTTTTTTTTTTTAATTCTGAATACTATCGCATTGTGTGTATATATACATATATTTATGTACGACACACACACCAGTTTCTTTATCCATTCATTTGTCTATGGATGGGTGTTGATGTTGTTTCCACACCTTGGCTGTCTTGCTCTCGTGAATTATGCTGCAAGGAATATAGGAGTGCCAATCTCTCTTTGAGATCCTGATTTCAGTTCTTTTGGACAAATACCCAGAAGTGGGATTGGTGGATCATATGCTAGTTCTATTTTTAATTTTTTTGAGGAAACTTCATACTGTTGTTTTCCACAGCGGCTGCACCATTTTGCATTCCCACCACCAGTGTGTGAGTATTCCAATTTCTCTACATCCTTGCCAACACTTTTTTTTGTCTTATTATAATAATCACCATGCTGACACTTGTGAAGTGACATTTCATTGTGGTTTTGATTTACATGTCCTTGATGATGAGTGACATCGAGCATTTTTCCATGTTATGTCTCAACTTACAGTTTTATATATTTTTAATGTTTGAATTTCTCCTTCTAATTCTCTTAATAGTCTACATAAATTATTCTTTTTCACTTGTCTTTTTACTCCCTCTTTTTTTGTTGTTGTTGCCCTGGTTTTACCTTCATTTATCTTTCTTTTTTTTTTTTTTAAGATTTTATTTATTTATTTGACAGAGAGAGAGAAATCACCAGTAGGCAGAGAGGCCGGCAGAGAGATAGGGGGAAGCAGGCTCCCCGCTGAGCAGAGAGCCCAACGTGGGGCTCGATCCCAGGACCCTGAGATCATGACCTGAGCCGAAGGCATAGGCTTTAACTCACTGAGCCACTCAGGCGCCCCTTCATTTACCTTTCATTAATTTTCTGTCTTTGATATTTTTTTCTTTGGCTCTTTTTTCCTGATTATTATTTTTTACCCATTTATGTTTTAGCAGTGTAATCCTTTTTCTCTTTATTCCTGAGGTTTTGGTTTTATCTTTTATATATATATAAAAGATATATATAATATATATATATATTTTATATATATATATAATATATATATATATACATAATATATATATATATTTTAATTTTTTTATTAACATATAATGTATTATTTACCCCAGGGTACAAGTCTGTGAATCATCAGGCTTACATATTTCACAGCATTTGCCATAGCACATACCCTCCCCAGTGTCCATATCCCCATCCACCCATCCACCCCCCACCTCCCAGCAACCCTTAGTTTGTTTTGTGAGTTTAGGAGTCTCTTATGGTTTGTCTCC
>CM052810.1:12464423-12509026 GCA_028533885.1 Nasua narica | reverse complement strand
ATGCTCAACATCACTCGGCATCAGAGAAATACAAATCAAAACCACAGTGAGATACCACCTCACACCAGTCAGAATGGCTAAAATCAGCAAGTCAGGCAACGACAGATGTTGGCGAGGATGCGGAGAAAGGGGAACCCTCCTACACTGTTGGTGGGAATGCAAGCTGGTACAACCACTCTGGAAAACTGTATGGAGGTTCTTTTTTATATATTTTAAATTTACAAATTCTTTGCATTGTAATCTCCCAAACACTTTCATGTTTTTTATCTATTTCTTATTTTCCTATTACAGTCTATTCCTTTAACTGCTTTTATTATTATTTTTTAAGATTATAAGCCCTGAGCATTTGGCTGGGGTTGAAAATTGCAAAAAAATTTTCTCAGTAATCACAGAGTTTGGATATTTTTCTCCTGACTGTCCCTAACAATTATTCCTTTGAGTTTGTAGACTGTCTCTTCATTTCCCTTCAGTGTTGGGCTCTCCAAGAAAAATAGTATCGTCATTGATACCTGCAGAGTTGAATGTGATACATTTCTGATCCAAGATTGATAAGGGTCCTCTCTATGGAAGAGGCACATTTTATATTAGAATTGGTAAGCTTTACTCTCCATGTGTCCTATATTGGTCAAGTGTTTATTAGGAGCTGGATGTTCTCACAGCTCTTCTCTCTGACACCAGCCCTGGCACCATCAAGTTGTTCAGCAGAGTGCCACGTTACCCAAAGAAGAGGTCAGAGGGGAAGGCCACCTCTGAAGCCTGGCTTTGTTGAGGAAACTTCTAGTGAGACCGCCAGAGTCATGCTTCTGAGATCTGCTCTGTCTTCATCTGCTTTATATGTTGGGTTGGACGAGGCACCTCTTGTTAGTTATTGGGAGAATCCTGGTTGAAACTGTCTTCTTCCTTCATCTCACACTTTGGAGAATACATTGGCTGTGATTATCACCAACAGGCTCCCTTTTCTTTTCTTTTTTTTTTAAACATCAAATAGAAGTATGGATGGATAGAAGTTATGGATGAATGAAAATATTCTTTAAAAATAGGTAGGGTAACTTAAAAAGTGTGTTTTATACTGAAGAAGAGTTGAGGGAGTTGTTTAGTCTAAGTATAACAGGAACTGAAGGAAATTTGCTTGCTATTGGCAGATATCCCTAGGGCGGTCATGGAAGAGGGGGTTGCTAATTAGGGCAGAACTAGATGCAATGGGTGGAACTCATAGGGAGCCAGCTTTGGCTGTGTTTATGGGAGAAAACCAACTCAAATATGAAAACTGTTTAGCTCCACAATATGCTGCTTCAAAGTGGACCATGATAGGCTGATTTAATTAATTAAATTAGTTAATTAATTAAATGATTTCAACCACTTACTAGAGAGGAGAAAGAGAGGGAGAGAGACAATGAGGAGAGGGGTAGAGGGAGAGGGAGAGAGAGAGAGAATCTCAAACAGACTTCTTGCTGAGCACGGAACCTGACTCAGGGCCTAATCTCATGACCCTGAGATCATGACCTAAGCTGAAAGCAAGAGTTGGACACTTAACTGACTGAACCACCAGGTTCCCCATGATAGGCTAATTTTAGAGGGGGAGTAGAAGGTTCTGTCCGTGGTTCTTTGGCCTTATGTTCATTTTTACTTCTGACCTTATATTGGATTTTATTGATCTGATTGACTTATTTCAAGGTATAGTATTGGAATGTGAAATGGATTTCCTTATCTAATTTTATTTTACTTTTTTTTGATAATGAAAAGGACATGCTTTCTCATCAGCATCATCACTAGTTATATGCCATCACGTGGTGGTGGTTGTCCTTGTATCCAGTAGGATTCATTAAGTGTCATAGGGTCACACTAAGCAAAAGGTGTGACCATTGGATTGGAATAATTTTAGAGCTAATCCTTAGATTTCCAGAGGTTTATTTTATTTCAATTTACTTTAATAAGGATAACTAACATCTAATAAAATAAATGATTTTTTATGTTTATTGTGTATTTTGACAACTGTGTACACCTGTGTAGTCACTTCTTGGAATTTCCTTCATGCCCCGTCCCTTTAAAGATTTTATTTATTTATTTGGGGGGGATGGGCAGAGGGAGAAGGGGAGAGAAAATCTCAAGCAGATTTCGCTGAGCATGGAGCCTGTGCGGAACTGGATCTCATGACCCTGAGATCATAACCTGAGCTGAAATCGAGTGGGCACTTAACGGGCTGGGACCTGGCCACCCTTTCATACCCCATTTTAATTGATTTTGTTCCTGTCCTCACACTGATGGATCAGCCACTTTCTGATTTCGGAAGCTATAGATGAGTTTTGCCTCTTCTTGGGCTCCATATAAATAAAAGCATGCAACATGTACTCATTTGTATCTGACTTTCTTCACTCATCATAGTGTTTGGGATGTTCATCATTCGTGGTACTACGGGTGTCAGTAGTTCGTTCTTTTTGTCGTATTTCATTGTATGGGCTCTTTTGGAGATTTTGGTTCTTGAAACCTAGAAGAACGATGATAAACATTTCCAGGGATTTTGAATTCTGTAGGTAAGCTTCCTCCTGACTTCATTACTTTGTACTGTCACATTTTTACTTTGTTTTGCCTAATTTTATTGAAAAAAACAAGAAGATAATTACTGTGTAGTGTACAATGCTAACACAGTGTCTAGCTCATGGAAGGACTTCAGTTAATGTGAGCCCTCATGGTAGCAATGAACAGTTTGCCTATTTTACCCCCCATTACTTTTTTGTTCTAAACTTAAGTAGTATAGTAAATGTTTTAGTAAAATGAGTTTCAGAAACATTTAATAGAAACAATTGTGGATTGCAGGAGAATCAAAATGTCTCTTCATCAAATCTGTGTTTAAGCCTTAAGTGTACAAAGTTATATTCTCTTTGAAATGAAATGGAGGCTTGTATTTGTTACCACTTTATATTAGCTAAACATGGGAACCAATCTACTATGTAGTAAGAGAATTGTTTTTTAAAGATTTTATTTTTTTATTTGACAGAGAGACAGAGCAAGAGAGGGAACACAAGCAGGGGGAGCAGGAGAAGAAGCAGGCTTCCTGTTGAACAGGGAGCCCCATGCGAGGCTCGATCCCAGGACCTTGGGATCGTGACCTGAGCTGAAATCAAGAGTTGGGTGCTTAACAGGCTGAGCCACACAGGCGCCCTGAAGATTTTTTTTGGAAAAGGTTTTATTTATTTATTTTTTAAGTAATCTCTACACCGAATGAGGGGCTGGAACTCACAACCCTGAGATCAAGAGTTCCATGCTCTGCCAACTGAGCCAGCCAGGTGCCCCATGCAAAAAGAGAATGTTATGAAATTATTTTTATCAGCTTTATGAGGCATGGTTGACGTTCAATAACTGTGAATACTTAAAATTTATAAAATTTGATACATTTTGATTTATATTTTACTGTGAAGTTCTCCACAACGAGAATAATGAACTTATCTGTCACCTCCAAAAGTTTTCTTGTGCCCTTTTAAATTTTTTCTCCAGCCCTGTCTGCCCTATCTTTCCCCCTCTGTCAGTAAGCACTCGTTAGTTTTACTATGTAGGTTAGTTTGTATTTTGTACAGTTTTAGTAAGAAGATACTAAAATAAGTTAAAGTATATTTATTTTCTGTTAAAATTAAAATGATCCTTTTGAAGAATTTTTTTTAAAGATTCATTTGAGAGAGAGAGAAGGCATAAGTGGGGGGGGAGGGGCAAAGGAGGAGGGAGAAGCAGACTCCCCGCTGAACAGGGAGCCCCAAGCTCATGGAGCCCAATCCCAGGGCCCTGAGATCATGACCTGAGCAAAGGCAGACACTTAACTGACTGAGCCATGCAGGTGCCCCAACTTTTGAAGAATATTTAATTACAGGGAAAAGTACTCATGATATAATGTTAGGTAAAAAATGATTTAGAACTCTAAATACAGAATAATCTTAAATTTACACACACGAAATATCTTTAACTTGAATAGAAAAAGATGAAGGAAACCTATTAAAATGATAGGGTTTATTTCTAGATATGTGGGATTATGGGTGATTTTATTTAATTTAGACTATTTTCTGTTTTCTAAATTTAGTATAATCAGAATACATTATTTTATAATCAGAAAAAAAAATGAAATCTGTGACCTAAGTGATCTGCATCGACAATGAACTCTTTATATAATGCATTTTTTTTTTAAATGCATTTCTACTTGACTGAGGAAACTTTCACTTGGGGATTTTAACTGTAAATAGTTAAGAATGTGTTCTCTGTGCTAAAGGAAAAAATCTGATAAAGAAGCATTTCTTTTTCCTGGAAGTATTGCAGTGCTTTGGATATTAATATAATTTCTCTGAGTAATCATGTTAATAACTATAGTATGTAAAATAATTCCTACAGTATCTGACTGCTTATCCTCCTGGAACCGAACTGAAAGCATTAAATGAGCTCTCTTGGTAATGAAGGTCACAAATCAAAAGAAAGAATATATGAAGAAAGGATTAGAACAAAAAGAGCTAAAGCCATAACTCTACATCCCTGTTATAATGAATCCTATAATTTGACAAATGTCAGTGGGTAAAAAATGGCACTTAATGAATTAAGGATGAGCTGCTGTTTCCTATCGTCAGTTGGGAATAAAAACTTTTTCCCTGAAATACTGAAAGATTCAGCAAAAAAACACATATAAATTAAAATAATTTGTTAGATGTAAGCAAGTTTTTTTTTTAATAAATAATGTTCATAGGAAAGAGTAATTTTTCTTCTTGAGTTTTGCATAGGACTTACAGCATAAATAAGAATTTACAAAGTTGATATATTTATTTTTACTTCTTGACTTAACAAAATAGTAATTTCCTACCATGTGTTAGTAGGACTCTGCTCAGTGGTATGAAAAATACAAAAATGAGCAAGTAGTGCCACTGTTCATAAGCCACATAAAGTTTAGTCCATTTTTTGGGTGTGGCCCTGGCGCCTTAAGTCAAGTATCTATTTTGAGCCTGGAGAAATGAGTATTTTCAAGTCTTACCATTGTAATACTAGAAGAAAATGAAAGGGACAGCATAGATCAATATAGTTCTCAATTGCCATTAAAATTAGTGTTCAGGTCATTTGAAAATATTGTATTTTATAAAAAAATATGTGAAAATAATCCTATTTTTTTCCTTATTTATTTTTAGTAGTATCAATATTTCCCACTTTTGGATAGGTCATTCTCCTGGAAATCACTTTTTCTAAAGACGTAATAATTTATTATTTTGCATCCATATTCTAGGATTAGTGTAGGTAAAACGAGACCGATTGGAAAGAATTTAGGATCAAGTCAGTACTTCCAAAGGCAGCGATTTCAGTCCTCAACCAAAGTGTAAACCCATGATATTACAAGCAATAAAATATTCACAAGGACACTGATGATTCCTCATACAATGAGAAGGCTGTACCTTACACTTCCATTTATCTGTGGCAAAAAGGTATATGATTTGTGCTTCAGGCAACTCTGATCCACGTGACCATACCTTATCACGGTATTGTTCTAGAAGTTTATAAATGTGATAAATATATATGTCAGTGATAGTGGCATATCATCAAAGTATAATTAATGCAATTAAACATTTTATCCTTCCTTTGTGCTTATAGCCTGTTTTTCTTTCACAAATCCTCCCACTTATTAAAATGAATTCATTTTCAGAGATGCATTAGAAAATCAAGAAACAGTAATATGGGATTTCAGTAATGTCTTTAGAACGATATTTTAAAGTTAAAATGCTGATGCCTTCTGAGAGCTTAATTATATTTAAAAATAAATGAAACTCTGATGACTTACATCTTTCACCTCCCCCACCCTTTCTCTAGTATAAATGCTATTTCATATTAAAGTCCTTAAGTAGAACTTGACATCTTTTAAAATCATACACTATTATAACATAATGTAGTCTGCAAATGTTTTTCACTTCATTTGAAATGTCTCTATGGATGAACACAGATCCTATTGATACAGCGACTAAACGCCTTGTATAATGAAGCTAATAACCCTATAAAATAAAATAATGAGCTTTCAAAATTTACAGAGCTCCGGAAAAACTTTTTTGCAGGTCAAAACAAAACTTGGAGTAAAAATAGTGATACGTGAATGTTCCTTAACCACTTTATATTTAGGCAAATGACCCAATAAATGTATATTAACAGGCAGGGTAGTTTCAAGAATAACCTTAAATACTTGTGTTTTTCTGCAAGTGATGAGAATTGAATCTCTAAATTATTTAAGTTGAAGAGATATCTAAAAATAGTGTGCTTAAGTACTTGAGTTCATTTTTCACTTTAAAAAATGAATGCAGTTTACCGAAAGAATACTAAAGACTGTTCTTTATAATTGAGGATAAATTATTTTCTCTTTCTAGACACTCGCTAAGCAAACTCGTTAAGTAAAAATCAGTTTACTCTTGATTGTTTGGGAGACGGTTACCCAGTTTGTAGATTATTCAGATCCTCTGTGTCTCTTCTTCTCTGGCTGCTTTTTACCTTCTGTTCATATGGGTGCTTACCAGCATCCTGATGGGGCTGAGTGATAGAGGGGAAGCACACTAAGAAACAGAAGTTCGATGAGTCAGTGTTTTCCCTATTAATGTTAGGAAAATGTTTTGCCCGAAAGCTGTTAGTTAAAATCAGGTTTTCAGTGTACTGTTGATTTTAATTTATGGGATGTGTGTCTTTTCACGAATTTAGGGAATCGTAAACTTAATTGAAAACAAAGGCAGGATGATATAGTGAAAAGGTTTGAAATCAGACACAGTGGAATTCAAATCCCAGCTCTGCCATTACTACCCATATGACTTGGGCAAGATAGTTTAATTTATTAGCTTCTCTTTCTTCATCAGTTCATAGAGGATAAAATATCTGTCATACATAGTTTTATGAGAATTAGTAATGATTTATGTTAAAATCTGTTATATGGCATATTCACATCTCGTACTTGAGTCTGTCTCTCTCAGTTTATTAGAACATATTCAATACCAGAGACCTATTACTTGATTATTTTAAGATTTCTAAGTATACTATGAAGAGTAGTTATCAGAAATATCAGGGGCCAAAGGCTTATTATATTGATGTGATGATGCATTATTCACATAATTCTGTGAAGCTGGCTATTCTAAGTCACAGAAAAGCACTCATCACTTTTATTTAAAGCATAAAGGTTTCCACCAGAATTAGGAGACCAGTACAGGAGAGAAAAGTGAAAGTGAGAACTCCGGAGACATGTTTTTCCTCAGGTTGTGTTCACTTTCAAATGGTATTTTATAAAAAGATCTCCGTTTATGTCCTTTATGGACTAGATGTGATCCTGAAATTGCTTATCAATAAAATGCTTTTTAAAAAGTAGAAATATGAACAGATTAGAAAACCCTGATATGCAAAGAAATTGGACAGAAACTTCAGATGGATGCTCCTAATATATTTTTAGGTTTCTTAAAAATACATTATAAAATCATGTCATGGGGATTGTGTCTCATTCTTCTCGTTCCTGCTGGGCTCTGCTTCCCAGGGCTCTCATGATATCCTGGGACGAAAGCAATTTTATAAAGTAATTGATACCCAGGTGTAGTCAGTGTATGCAGAAATCTCTTGGAAAAATTGTTTTTCAAGTAAGTTATGGTTTATTTAAAGTTGTTTTTAAAAATTCAGAGAACATAGGGCTTAGTGCCTTTAGGAAGGAAACCATTGCATTTGCTAGTGTTGAATTATTAAATGGAGTTGAATCATGAATCAGGTGGCACATGGCATTGACCTGGAGAATCCAGCGGCAAAAGAAGGTGGTTGTACCATTTGTCGTTAACAACGCCAAGGATGTTCATTGTATCTTCCAGATGTGGAACTGAGATGCCAGGAGATGCAGCAAAGCCAACAAAGTGACCAAGTATGGTTGAGGGACGTTTTATTTTGCTTTACTTTTTAGAAAGATTTATTTATTTGAGAGCAGGAGAGCATGCTCGCTTGCCTATACTCACATGCGTGGTGGGGAGGGGTGGAGGGAGAGGGAGAGAGACAATCCCAAGCAGACTTCTGCTGAGCTCAGAGCCTAAGGTGGGCCTGAGGTGGGGCTCAACCTCAGGACCTCGAGATTATGATCTGAGCCAAAACCCAGAGTTGGTTGCTTAACTGACTGCACCACCCAGGCGCCCCATTTTGAAAGCTAAACTTTCATTTTCTCAGATTTCTGTGCTTATTCCCACATATTTTAATTGAAAAAGGGACAAATGTGTTTTGTCTTTCTTGATAGTGATCAGGGAAGCACATAATGAAGGATTAACTTAATTACTCGTCATTGTGGGGAATGTCATTCATAAGAAATATGCTTTTATTGCTAAGTTCAGGCCATGTTTTTCCCATTTTACTCTGTGTTTTTTAGACTACTCAGAATCACTCATCGACAGCTAATCTGCCCTTTACCAGTTTATTAATTCTCTCTGACAGATGTTGCTAGGTTTCAGCTGTCTTGAGAAGTCATGATGAGATTGAAGACACACTAACATTGTCCTAAGTATATATTGGACACAACTATTGAGCAAGAGAATCATAGCACAGCCAGCGGATTAAAGGCAAAAGAGTGTATGTGGAATATAGTTGTAGAAACACCTCTGGGTAGGGTCTGGGGGGAGAGAGCAAAAAGGGGTGAGATTGTCTTGGTATTTATAGCTACTCTTGATCTTTGCCCTGCCTACTAGAGCTCTTTCTTTAATGAACATTTCATTTAATTAAGAAAATGCACTTCAAGATTGGTAGTCTTTGGGTAAACTTCAAAGACGTGAAAACAGCAATCAAAAGAAAATGGATTTTGGGAAAGTCAACTTCATTAAGCTTAAATAAATGAGAAGATAAGGATCTCTAAGTGGAAGGGTCCACACGCGCTGGGTTTCTTCTTAGAAGAGCCCTTGTAAGGGTTGCAAGAGGATGAAGAGAAGAGGGTGGAACCTTTGTAACTACACAGAGCTGCGGATCTGAGATGGCCAACGGCGTAGGGATTAGAAAAGAGTATTGCACTAGAAACAGGACATATCAGTAATGGCAGTTGAGGGTAAAACCAGGAAATTAATGGTGACTAGAATGTGAAATGCACTAAAAATGACAAGAAAGTATTCTTTAGGGCTGTATGAGATGAAAGGAAGACTGAAAAAGCACATCCTCTCTGTTAGATGCAAAGAAAAAGAGAATTGGTACTGGAAAAAAAAAAAGCAGAATCCTGTTTGTTCTTTAAGAAAATTTAGCCTTCATGATAAAATGTAGTGTATTAATTTGGAAAGCGGAATAGGAAACAATGTGGTTGAAGGGCAGGGAAACAAACCAGACTTGGCAGGGAATTGATAAAAATCACTTAAACAAACAGATCCCAATGACTTTCAAATTAGAATGCCAATTATTGATGATTCGAGCTCCAAGGTGCTAAAAATAACACCTTTTTTTTTTTGTTACAGTAGAAAACTGTTCTTAGAGATTTCTAGATGGCTGCGAACTGCTAGTGCCTGGTTCATTATGCTTTATGTCAAAGGACACAAAAATGAAAGTTTGTTTTTTTATTATGAAAGTAGTTCATGATCTTTTTTTTTTTTTTTAAAGTGCCTTCATTTTTATAGCTTTTTTTCTTTACAGCCACAGTCGTGTGACTCCCATTTTCCTGTATTAGGATGCAAGGGAAAAAGCTCACTTCATAATAAAATAAGCTGCATTCGTGGTAAGACTTATAGGTCTGTCTAGGTGAGAAAATCCTGTCTCTGTGTCCCAAAGCAGGCAGGGAATCAGGGAGGAGTGAAACAAAAGCAGTACCCCATGCCGGCACCCTAGTCTTACTTTTGAAAAGCAAATCTCTTATTTGGGTCAATTAAAGAATATATAATGTATGATATTTTAAAAAAATTATCTATTGGTGCCTGGGTGGTTCAGTCGGTTAAGCCTCTACCTTTGGCTCAGGTCATGATCCCAGAGTCCTCGGATGGAACCCCATATCAGCTTCCCTGCTCATCGGGGAGCCTGCTTCTCCTTCTCCCTCTGCAGCTCCCCCTGCTGGTGCTCTCTCTCAAATAAATAAATAAAAATTTCTTTTTTATTAACATATAATGTATCATTTGCTTCAGAGGTACAGACCCATGAGCAACAGCAGGGGGAAGGGTAGAGGGAGAGGGAAACATCCTCAAACAGAATCCCAGCTGAGTGCAGAGCCTGACGTGGGGCTCGGTCCCAGTACCCTGAGATCATGACCTGAGCTGAAATCAAGAGTCAGACACTTGATTAGCCGACTGAGCCACCCAAGCACCTCTGTACTACTTGATATTTTATAGTTACATGGATTTGAAGAATCTGGTGAACTTCCATGAAGATTTGCAAAGATTATTCACTGGTAGTGAATAATGTCTATACATACAATTTAATGTGTGTTTTCTCGTAAGATGTCTGAGAATGAATCAATCCTGTGGAGATTGAGACATGTTATCTGAAGATAACTAATTATTTGAAGATATCTGATTGTTTGAAGACAACTAGTTTTACTAGCAGTCAAACTGTTAGTGGTGGAATTTCAATGGCATGTTTTGAGTTTTAAAAAAATTAGCTGGCAAAACAAATTTCTGGTGAAGGTCTACACTTTATCTAGAAGCTCTTGAGGAAGGTCCACACCAATTTAAAAAATAATTCCTATGTCAAAAGCAGCACATTGGACAGTAATAGCACTGAAATGAGATTGAGTTCTTGCTTGGTTGGTTTTCCCTATGACTTTGGACAGGACGCTTCAACTTCCTGTCCTCATGTTGCCCTAGGCTAGATGCCCAAGACAGACCCTTGTGGGCACTCTGATTCTCTTTTGAATTCTCTTTTTCTTTTTCTTTCTTTAAAACATTTTTTTTTCTTTTTCTTTATTTTTAAGTAGGCTCCTTGCCCGGTGTGGGGCTTGAACTCACAATCCTGAGATCAAGATTTGCATGCTGTACTAAGTAGCCAGCCAGGTGTCCCTTGAATTCTTGTTTTCAAAATTTATGATAACCTATGTAAAAAATCTAAATGTATCAGACTCTGTGTGTGTGTGTGTGTGTGTGTGTGTGTGTCTGTCTGTGTGTGTGTATTCTTAAGGGAAATGAGTGGAGAAATGTGTATACCAAATCTATCATCATTTCCTTTTGGTATGATGGTTAATGGCGTGAACATACTTCTTAGTAGGTGTGTTTGTGACACTAAATATGTCTACCATGGGAGAAAATCCAGTATATATTATTTAAAAAATCACTGTATTAGTCTTCTGGGGCTCCCGGTAAGTACCACAGTTGGTTGGCCTAAAAACACCAGATAGATAGTCTCAGAGCTCTGGGGGGTCAAAAGTCTGAAATCATGGTGTCCCCAGAGCCTTGCTTCATCTGAAACCTGTGGGAGAGAATGAAATCCTTCTTTGCCATTTCCCCACTAGCTGGGCTGAAGTTCTTGTGCCCATTGGGAGGTGGGTTATACTTCCTCTGAAAATGATTAGAAGATGGAGCAATTGGTTCAGTTTCCAGGACATATCGTTTATCCGATTAACCTAATGTTCTTTATGCAAATAGATCAAAGGCAAGCCAAGTGTTTGAGAATTTTGTAATGTTAACGTAAAAGTGATTTCTGCCATTTAAGATAACAGTATGAAAAATTCTATTTAAAATTTTTAAAATAAGTTACATAGGTTGAACTGTTAAAAAGCAATGATAGGCTAAACTTTGCAAATGTAAACTTTAAGAACGTTAACCTTTGGGCGCCAGTGTGGCTCAGTCCATTAAGCGTCTACCTTTGGAATGAACTCTGCTTGAGAATTCTCCCTCTCCCACTGCCCCTTCCCCTGGTCTGTCTCTCTCTCTTTGTAAGGATTTTATTTATTTATTTGAGAGAGAAAAAGAGAGGGCAAGGAGGAGGAGAGGGAGAGGGACAAGCAGACTCCATGCCGAGCGCAGAGCTGATGGGGGTGCTGGATCTCACAAACCCCGAGATCATGACCTGAGCCAAAGTCAAGACTCTGTTATTTAACCGACTGAACCACCCACGTGCCCCCAGCCTCATATAAATAAATCTTTAAAAAAATGTTAACCTGGGGTTCCTGGGTGGCTCAGTGGGTTGAAGCCTCTGCCTTCGGCTCAGGTCATGATCCCAGGGTCCTGGGATTTAGCCCTGCATCGGGCTCTCTGCTCAGCAGGGAGCCTGCTTCTCCCTCTCTCTCTGCCTCCCTCTCTGCCTACTTGTGATCTCTCTCCTCTCTAGAAAAAAAAATTTAACCTTTATTAATGGAAATATCCTTTGAGGAAATTCCAACCCCAATATATATACCAAATACACTTGATAGACATCTGTTTCTAAGTTGCTTTTCATCAGTATTAGTTACTATACAATATTGCCATGGTAAGCGCTGCAAATAAGGCTGAATGCTTAGTGGTGAGGGGCACAGGTTCTGGGTTTGCATTTCTCTCCATCACCTATGAGCGGACTGGCCTTGGCCAGGTGGTTAGCCATTCTGAACCCGTATTTTCTCAATTGTAAAGTGGAGTGGCTAATACCACCTCAAAGTTTGTTTGGAGAATATAATGATCTGAAAGACTCAGCACATTATCTGGCACTTAGTAATTTTTCAGTGAATGGAGATGATTAATAATAACGTTAATATTAAACAATGCCAGGTAATTTGAGACTTAGCGTAAGCATCAGTTTTCGAGGGGCAGAATTATCTGTTTTATTTGGATTCATTGAATTGGTTCAGCAATACATTAAAAGGTGGGGGGTATAGGAAATAAGACAGTTTGTCTTTAATTGGCTGATGTGCCATGTTTGGGAAATAAACCCTTTATTTTAATGTCAAAAGATAAGTATAATTATAACTGTTAAATTTCAGTGAAAGTAAGACTTTCAGAACCTCCAAATTGTCCCTCAAACACTGTCAGAATATGGGGAAGCACTCCTAAAATATTTTAATTTTCATTTATTAGTGACTGTGATTTTACTCTTCAGCTTAGTGTGACATCAGCAAAATGTCAAGGGTTCCTCTAATATTCTTACTTTTACTATTAAGTAGTTTTATAAGTAAAAGAGATGGCTATATCCAAATCAGTGAAAAAAATAAATGAGAGTTCTCAGAGAACGGGTGAAGATAACAAATAGGTGACTCAAAAGGAAGAGCGAAGCTAGGAAATAACCATGACAGGAAAAATGTTCTCTGTAATAGGGGAAGTAAAATTAATGCAGCAAAGTATCTATTTTATTTCTTGCTTGTGGTAGGAAAACTTTTTGCAAGACAGCATGGGGTCTAGTGACGCTGAGACTCACCTAAGATTATTGGTGACGGGAAAATTTAGATGCAGTTTTAGAAAGTCTGTCAAGAGCCTTGTAAGTATTTATACCTGTAGACCCCCAATTCTACCTTTGGAAATTAAACCTAAAGAAATAATACAAAGATAAAAAAAAGAAAAGGTATGTGTAGGAAATCTCCATCACAATTAACGTCTATCACAAAATTATGATGACTAGAAGCAGGATTAATGTCCACCACCATGGAAATGGTTAAATTAGTATTTCAGTCATAAATTGTGTAGTCAGTACATGTGTATTATTTACATTCATGTACATGACTGTGTACCAGTAGAAGTATTAATTGAGAAAAACAATGTAAATTATGTGTGCACCATAATTAGGATTTTATAAAAATATGCATGGGCAAAAAAACTTGCAGGAAAAGCCCAAAGAAGGTAGCAACTCTTACCCAATAGCGATACCATCATAAATCTTTTCTCCTTTGTACAATCTACAAATTTTCTTTGCTATAAATTTTCTACAGAATATTTTGTGAAATAAAAAAAGATTCTCTCGTCATTGAGCTCTACTATTGGGCAATATATTCTTGTCTTATGGACAAGTTTATCTTGGGCTCTAGGGCAAAAATTGAATACTTAAGTAGGTATTAATTAGCCCTAGATTCGGTACAAGGGGAGGGTGAAGATGTTTTGATTGGGATAATTTATACAATGAAAATTCATGTCCATGTTATTCTGGCCAGTTTTTCTTTAAAAAAGGTTAAGGACTGTTTTTTTTTTAAAGGCTAAGAATGGCAGTAATTTTTAATGTGAAAAACTGATAATA
Source organism: Nasua narica (assembly GCA_028533885.1). Lineage (NCBI taxonomy): Eukaryota > Metazoa > Chordata > Mammalia > Carnivora > Procyonidae > Nasua > Nasua narica. The sequence goes on along the minus strand of CM052810.1, from coordinate 12,494,929 downwards.
GGAAAAAGATTTCTGTATATACCAAGTACTTCTATCTTCTATGGCCAACAACATGAGCGCAGTTACTCTTGGTCTGTAATTTATCATACTGTTTTTCTGTCAAAATATATGAAACTTAGAATTTTGTTTAATCTTCCAAAAATGATTCCCTGAATAAATAGAGAGGAATTGTAAACACGCTACATTGTTTGCTGAGTAAGTCAGAGGCATACAAACTTATTTTTAAGCTCACTGGGGACCTCTTTTTAGCCAAACCCCAAAGTTACTTTTTTGGTGACTGTTAGAGACTGAAAGTTTTTGCACCCCCAGGGTAGAATTCATAAGTTGAAGTCCAGCTCCCAGTGTGGCTATATTTGCAGTTGGGGAGGAGTGTCCAAGGAAATACTTAAGTTTAAATGAGGTCGTAGGGTGGACCTCTGATCGATAATATTAGTGTCCTTTTTAAAGGAAGACACAAGAGAGCTCACAGTTTCCCTTCCTGTGTTCACACACTGATTTCTTCTCTTGATGAGAGCTCTCCAAACACCAGCCCTGCCATCACCTTGATCTTGGACTTTCCCCCTCCAGACTCTGAGAAAGTAAATTTCCATTGTTGGGAGTCGCCTCATCTGTGCTATTTTGTTATCGCAGCCTGACCTCCAAAAGCATCAGGCTTTAGAGAGGGGGAGAGAGCATGAGCAGGGGAAGGGGCAAAGGGAGAGGGAGAGAGAGAGGGAGAGAGAGAATCTCAAGGAGTCTCTGCACTGAGCATGGAGCCCAATGTGGGGCTTGATCTCACAACCCTGAGATCGCGATCTGAGCTGAAACCAAGAGTTGGATGTTCAACCAACTGAACCACCCAGGTGCCCTATGATTTTCCCTTTATTTCTTTCTTCTCACAATATAGATTCTTCTATCCATCTGTGAAATATCTAATATTTATTGGATTTCATTATATAGGCAGGACTATTCTAAGCACTCTATAGGTATTAACTCACTATAGAATGACAGAAACCCTTTGAGATAGGTAGGGCCATTTTCCCATTTTCCAGAGGGGTAAATTGAGGCACAGAGAATTTTTAAGTAACTTACTTAAGTTACATAGTAAATGGCAGACCTGGAATTGGAACCCAGCAGCCTGGGTGGGTGCTTTACAACTGTCCTCTTCTGCTTCTTAGCGTGACCCTCAGTGTACACAGTGGCTGAAAACCCAAAGGTGGCTTGGTGAGGACAGGCACTGCATTGTGAACTTTAAGGAGGGAAAGGTGCATGGCTCTCTGATGAAGTGGCATGATAGAAGGGCATGGTTCAAAACATCTTGAAGATGAATAGGATTGAATATGACTTATTACAGCTGAATTTCAGAAGAATAGAGCCAAGTTCCTGGTGATAGTCTCAGGCAGATTCTGCTGATTTAGGACAGCATTGACCGTGTTGAGACAGTAGAGTTGGCTTTGAGAATACATTTAGTCCGTTCCACTAACTGGGAGATGTTGGGCTTGTTTCTGGACTTCAGGTCCTGAGCTTCATTTCCTCATCTGTAAGTCCATAATTCTGCTCTGCCTCATATATTAACTCATTCAGTGATTAAGTCAAAGAAGGGATGAAGGCTCGTAGTATGGTGCACAGCGTAATGCAGGCAGAGTGTAGGATTGCTCTTCCCTTATGGGAACAATGGTGATTGACCGGGAACCACATGTCAGTGAGCAGAAGCAGTAACCTTCAGGCAGGTCAGTTTTTCCTGAGAAAATTACTTCAGGTCATTCCACCATATGGCAAGGGACTCCCATTTATTATCTGGGTAACCTTGGGCAATTACTAACCCTCTCTGAACCTCAGTTTATTGATCTGTTAAACAAGGATAGTGACATTTACTTTGATGAAGATTAAAATGTGATAATAATGGTTTTAATTGCTAACCTACTTTCTCATTTCCTTAGTAGTCGATGCCATTTTGTAAGTGTTATTGCTGGAAAAATTTTTGGCTATGATTTTTCCAGTTTTCACTTTTAAAAAAAGATTCTATTTTTTTTTTACTTTTTATTTTAGAGAGAGAGAAGGTGAATAGGGGGAGGGGCAGATGGAGAGGGAGAGAAAGAATCTCAAGCAGGCTCCACTGGGTGTGGAGCCCAAAATGGGGCTCAATCCCAACCCTGAGATCATGACCTGATCAAGGTCAGGCACTCAACCGGCTGAGCCACTCAGTGCCCCTCCAGTTTTCACTTATTCAGGACTTAATTTCTTCTTCCTGCCTCTCAATGGGATAATGAAATTATGGATATTTTAACTCCCAAAGTTTAGAAATTAGGGGTAGTTTATCAGAGAAATTTTATCCTCAAAAATAACAAAGGGGAAAAAAGAGTTTTATAAAACAAAATGTAGGCTGGCAGGAAAAGAAATTTCTTTTGGTTTAAAATGAGGCAAAACTGAGGAGGGATAGGCATCAGCATTGACATTTCAGAAAGCAGTGAAGTATTTGCCCAGGGACCTGTGAGATAATTTGTCATTTTGGACTTTTAAAGCAGGATTTAAGAAAGCAATAGTGAGCAGTTGGCTGACTTGCAAAACTGATAGGTGTTCTCAAGAGAATGTGTTTTCTTTCTTCAGTGGAGGCAACCGTCTCCCGACAAGAACCTGAAAGGGTTGTATGTTGTGATAACGTATTTATATCAGGAGGAAAAAAATTAAAATGTTAATTACCTCTGTGTGTGTGTATGTGTGTGTGTGTATGTGTGTATCTTACATAATGAATTATCAGTGTTGAAAGGGATTAAAAAATCACTGAACATATAAACCCTCACTTCTGTACAAGATCATATACAAACCTGACCAGACAGGGAGATCAGTTAAATAAAACAGAAGACCTTCTATGAGGTCTTTGTTCAGTGTTACCTGAGGTAGAATGTTCAAAATGAGGCATTTGTTCAGTGTTACCTGAGGTAGAATGGGGAATGTAACCCAGTCCCTTTGTTTAAGGAACAATGAAGACAAGAACAGGAATGAGGAGACCATACATACAAAGACCATACAAAGTTACCATGGCATGGTAAATATTGTAAATTACTGGTGTATACCAAGTGCTTTGGGAGCACTGAGGAGGAATTGAATAGTCTTAGGAAGAGTAGAGAAAGCTTCACAAGGAATGTGATACTCAGTGAAAATCTGAAGGTTAAGGGCTCTATCTTTCATGCCTTTATACACAGTATTTCCTTCCCTTGAAGGTCCTCCAGGTGAGGACCCTGCTGAACCGCCATGATGGCCTGGCTGCATTTGAGGAGTCAGAGGAGGCAGGGCTGCAGAATAAGTTTGGGAAGGGATTTCAAAATGGCAGGGTGATTTTGGTTGGGAGATGAAATGGATCTAAGTTAGGGCAAAGAAGGAATGGGTTTGAGGAGGAAAAGCTAACATGGCTTTGAGTATTTTGATGTGGAGTGTCCTGGGAGTATACGGGGAAGAGTAGGGCAAGAAGAGAAATGAGAAGCTTGAACTCCTGGAAGGAAGGGCCAAGGAAGAGACCTGTGAGTAGAACAGGGAAAGAAAGAACACTTGCACAGGAATAATCATAGAGGTAGGGAGAGAATAGGGAAGCTTAGTATTGATGAATCCCAGAGAGAACATTGGAGCAGGAGGAGGCAGCATTAGCACAAGCTAGGGAGAAATCAAGTATGATGAGAATTGAGAGACTAATAATTAGGGGGTCACTGGGGCCAGTGCTGAGAATGATTTTAGAGGGGTGACAGGAAGTGAGGCTGCTTTGAGGTGACAAGTGGGTGGGAGGTGAGGGAGTAAAGGCAGAACATATCACTTTGTTAATCCCTTTGGCGGGGAAGGGATGGGGAAGAAGGGGAAGAGAGTCCCAGGGAACGGTGGCCTCTGCGTAGGTACAGGAGACCCTAACATGCCTGTGTTTGGTCTGAGAATTGAAGCCAGGAGGAAGGGAGCAGGGAGAGGGAAGACTTTTAAGGGATATTCCCAGAGAAGAGGACAGGCTGGGATGAAGAGTATGGGTGGGATGATGATGATGATGATGACGATGACGATGATGACGATGATGACGATTGGTTTTATTTAACTTCAGTTAGTTAACATATATTATTAATTTTGGGGTAGAATTTAGTGGTTCATCAGTTGCATATAACACCCAGTGCTTATTATAACACATGCCCTCCTTAATGCCCATCGCCTGAAGACCCAAGACTTTTTTTCTCTCTCAGACAGGAAGGAAAGACATCACAGGGATCAACGAAGGTGAAAAGGAGAATGGGCTGCCCAAATGCCCTCATTTTTTAAGCTCTCTTTCTCAAATGCTAGCATTTGCTTTCATTTATTTTATTTCCTTTTCTTGGAATATTTGGGCTTTTACTTGTATTTTAAAGGAAATGTAGACACTATACTAATAAATCATTGCAGGTCTGCAGGAACTGGTCATTGTCCATAATTCTAGCATGTGCTGCTCAGGGAATGCTTTTCTGATGGGGAGAACTCTTCTCGGATAAGCAATCCACGATCAGAATCGGGGAATTACTTGAGGGACTGACTGGTGTTTATGTCTTATGGGTTATACTGCAATTTGTAATAATAATAATTTCAGGAGTCATTAAATGCATATACTATACAAAGGAAAAAGAAAATAATACATTTTTAAGGAAGCCAAAGCTACAGATATTAAGGTCTTATATTAGGTCGAACCACTTGACCATTTGTAGTCTACAAAAATAGCAGTTTTGTACAGTTCAACGTGATGATAATGTCAAACGTATGAGAATATCTTACCAAATATATTCTTCCAGTGGGCACTAATTGGGGTCAGTGTCCATAGTGGGGAAGTGCCAGGACTTTGGCACCAGAAGGGAATAGAAGCTATTCTCACCTCCCTCTCTTCTTAGCTGCATGACGTTGGACATATTACTTCATATCTCTGAGCCCCCAGGTTCTCATTTTTAAAATACAGTAATGGTAGTACCTAATTCATAGTATCTTATGAGGAGTAAATGAGATAATTTTCGTAGCTCTTAGCAACATGTCTGGCATGTAATAAACACTCAATAAAAAGCAAAAGAAATGAGTAATAAGAGCAATAATAACTTAAAATCTATATAATTATGTGAGGTTTTAGTAGAAGCATCTTGTTTGTAGGAGAGAGTGTTGCATGTAATGAAAATGCCGAATTGGTAGAAATTAACATACACTGAATTTGGTGATGTTTACAGCTTTTTAAAGCTCTTCTGAACAGATTAAATTAACATGGTTGCCCCAGGCACCTTGAAATGGTTATGCTGTGCTGCCCAGAGTGTGGAAACTATTTTGTTTATAATATTAGTTATGTTCTAGAAGCTCTTCTTATTGAGTGAATGGATGAAACAGAACTCTGTCAGTTATTTAAAGGTTGGTTTTATTCACTATGTTATTGTGAAGGTTGTTTCCTTTATGTAAAGAGATCCAAGTTGTCCCATTCATATATTTCTGACCGAGGATGCTTCCTGTTATATAGGAGTAAAAAGAAAGGTGGTGATTTATTTTAAGAATTTAGCCCTAAATTCTGCTACCAAGTTCCCTTCCCCTATGACCAGGAGTTCATTTAACTTCCATTTACTCTGGTTTATCTATTGGAAATGAGAATAAGAAGAGCTTTTCTTATAGCTCGAGGCTGTTCTGAGGACAAATAAGGGAAGATGTGGTATTTAAGCATTTATTTAGCCAACAGACTTTTATTTATTCTCTGATAAACACTCTATCTGGTTTCAGCTCTCGGAGGGGATATAATCTAGCGGTGTAGACAGATACACAGGCAGTTGCACTTGAGGGCGGTAAATACAATGAAAGAGGCATGCAGACACGCAAGAGAACCCAGAGGATGCGCTATGACTGTGGGCTTTTTAGAAAGGGAGGTGGTACTTGGGGCTGGTATAAGTTCAGAATGTCAAGGAGAGGACATTTCTTCTTCCTACAGTCTAAAGCTACGGTACCGAATCCTAGTTTGAATGTCTTCACTTCCTTTAATTCCTTAATTCCTTCCATTTAATTTTGTGAATATATATTTGCTAAATAGCATTTCTAGTCACTGGAATAAAGGCCATCTTTCATTTTCAAAAGGTTCTCGAGTGCCTGTTGTATGCTGACCATTGTGCTAGCTGCTGCTTGAATAGGGAAATATTGAGAAACCTTTGTTCTCAAGAAGTTGTGGCCTAGTTGGAGATTATTATTATTTATTTTTTTCCAAGAGAGACTGGGAAGGGGAAGGGCAGAGGAAGAAGGAGAAGGAGAGAGAGAATCTTAAGCAGGCTCCATGTCTAGTATGGAGCTCAACTTGGGACTTGATCTCATGATCCTTTGATGACCTGAGCTGAAATCAAGAGTTGGATCCTTACCTGACTGAGCCAGCCAGGTGCCTCTTTTTTTTTTTTTTTTTAAAGATTTTATTTATTTATTTAACAGAGAGGGAGAGAGATCACAGGCAGGCAGAGAGGCAGGCAGAGAGAGAGGAGGAAGCAGGCTCCCTGCCGAGCAGAGAGCCCACTGTGGGGCTCAGTCCCAGGACCCTGAGATCATGACCTGAGCCAAAGGCAGAGGCTTTCACCCACTGAGCCACCCAGGCGCCCCCTCTTTTTTTTTTTAAACATTTATTTTTAAAAAATTATAAATATATATTTAAAGATTTTATTTACTTGAGAGAGAGAGAGAGCATGAGAGGGGGGAGGGTCAGAGGGAAAAGCAGACTCCCTACCAAGCAGGGAGCCCGATGCGGGACTCGATCCCAGGACTCCAGGATCATGACCTGAGCTGAAGGCAGTTGCTTAACCAACTGAGCCACCCAGGTTCCCAAGATTTATTTTTTATTTTAGAGAGAAAGTGGGGTAAGGGCAGAGGTAGAGGGAGAGAGAAACTCCTGAAGATGATTCCCCACTGAGCATGGAGCCCAAGGTGGAGGTTGATCTCCTGACCTTAAGATCATGACCTGAGCTGAAATCAAGACTTTTTACCTGACTGAGCCACCTAGGTGCCCCCCAAGTTGGGGATTCTATTGCATTATTAAGACAGAATGAGATAAGTATACTGATAAGGATATGGGTAATATCTTAGGTAGGCCCAGGTCATGAAATGTCCATAACTTATGGAAGGTTTCATAGAGGAGATAGTAGGATTTTATCTTGATCTTCACAAGTGAATGGGACATGGAAGTGAAGTGAAACCTCAACAAAGGCAGGGAAACATGAAATTGCATAGATTTTCTGAGTAGTTGGGATGCTTAGAGGGTGGTGATTATGAAGAGATGGAGTGAGGAGGTAAGTTGGAAAAGGATCTGGGGCTAAAATTAGAGGTTTTACCTCACATATCTTTGCTAAGATTTGTACGCTAGAGTACTTTTTTTTTCTTGAGAATGAAGGATCTAAAGGCACATTTTACTACATTTTTTTTTTAATTCAAGTATACTTTAAGTAGAAGAATAATCCTGAACCAAGCGGGATTCTTAGCAGAACCATTAAGGATTGCGGTGGTTGCCATGTGACTTGAAAGGCTGGGGAGGAGAGATGGGTTAGTCCTCTACTGTCAAAATCCCCTAAAGATAATGGTGATAAGAGATCTTTAGTGCAAGACTGATGGAGATTTAAAAAAAAAAAAAGAAGAAGAATCAATAACTTGGGGCACCTGGCTGGCTCAGTCTGTGAAGCTCATGACTCTTGATCTCAGGGTCATGAGTTTGAGCCCCATGTTCCATGGAGGAGTTACTTAAAAATAAAATCTTTTAATGGGGCACCTGGGTGGCTCAGTTGGTTAAGTGTCTGCCTTCAGCTCAGGTCATGATCCAAGGGTCTTGGTCAGTCTCCCTGCTCAGTGGGGAGCCTACTTCTCCCTCTTCCTCTGCCTGCCACTCCTCCTGCTTATGCTCTCTCTCTCTCTGTCAAATAAATAAATAAAATCTTTAAAAATAAAGTAAAATAAAATCTTTAAAAATTTTTTAAAGGAAAAAAGAGACATGGAGATATATTGAAATCTCCTCTTCCCACACAAAACTCAGACAAATATGTAAAAGAGAAGGTTAGAAAACCCAAAAATAGATGGCTCTTGTAGAAGGAAAAAGTAGACGGGGTTAAGCATAAGAGCACAAGGGAAAATTTTCTCACATTTAGGAAGAAGTCAGTGGGGAATGACAAAGGCACCATCATTAAAGAGATCAAAATCACTTAACACACACAGGGAAATTTGCTCCCAAGGAAATAGAGACAATAGAATAGTCTGAAAAAGACTTTAAAATAAGATTATTAAATGTCTTCAGGGTGATAAATGTCTTCACATTTATAACACCAAAGTAAGTGTCCTAAGAGATCTTGAAAATAATAAAATTATTAAACAGCCAGTAGGCTAAATAACAGCCTAGAAACAGCTGAATAGCAAACCAGTGATTTGGAAGCTCAACCTGAGGAATTTTCCCAGAATGCAGCAGAGATAAAAACATGGAAGAAGTGATAGAAATTTTAGAGGTGTGGAGGATGGATTCACAAATTCTAACATCCATTTAATGATATGACAGAAGGTAAAAAGACAAAGAAGGAGAAAAAATGGAATATTGGGAACATAAAAGAAGGAATTGAATTATTGAATCAAATGGTCGAGCATGTGCAAACCTCAGGGCACTTGTCAAATGTTTAGATATAGAGTGTGAAGATGGTTGAAGAGGATCCTAAGAAAGTAAATAGGTATGGATGGTACTACTGAATGCAAGAAAAAGAAAGTTGTGGGCAAAGAATTTCAGTTTGGTTTTGGGCCTTTTGGTTTGGAAATGCAGGAAACTTAGGTATATGGACCTTTTTATACAGCACTAGAATTTTACATGTGGAAGCTCAGAGGAAAGGTAGGGAAGAGATCACAGAGGTAGTACTTGAAGGAATGCAAGTGCATAATATAATGGAAAATGAGATAAAATGTGGCATGAAGAGTTTTGTTTGACTTACGATTGTTGTACTGTGTGGCTTAGCTTTATCAAATTAAAGTTGATTGCGATACAAAGAGTTCTGGTCCATTAAAAATTTATCACAGTTAAAAAAAATTTATCACAGTTAAGATAAAAGGCATTGCATTTGTTATCTAGCAGTTCTTTTTCAAATTTCATGTTGGGATTATGTTGTTTAGTGTATGTTTGATATGCTAATTAACCATTATGTCTGATTATTATTAATGTTTTCCCTGTAAAACATAATAAGACTTTTTTGTCCTACCCCACCCCCTACCCAAAAGAAATACATAATAAAATCATCATACCTACTAAATTACTCTCACAAGAGGTCCCCCAAGTGATCTGATGTTAATATATATAAAAAACTTATTTTGGGATCTGATCTCAAACTTCTAATAAGACCAGAATCATCACAGTCACCAATTCTTAAGAAAGGAAGAAAGTTATTGATTTTATAGAGTTGCTCTTTTGTGTTTGGACTAGCTTGCTTCTTTCATAGGCAGTGGGCATATAAGCATGATTATTTTTTTCTGTGCCATTTCCATGCATTTCCATGTAAGTCTGAGATTTATTTATTTATTTATTTATTTATTTATTTTTAAAGTCATCTCAGTATGCAATATTTTCCTTGGTGCTTGCCCAGGTGGGGTGTTGAACTATAGCACTCTGTTCAGAAAATGCCATTGAAATAATGGTATAGGATTCATTTATAATGATATTTAATGTATCCATAGCTTAATAAAAAACCTCTTTCTCCCCCCAGCCTAGGAATAGATCATTATTAAACTACGACTGCATGACATGATGTACTTAGATCATTCTGTTGTGGTAAATTCTTCTCAGCAGAAGTTCTGAATCTGCCAGTGTTGACAGTTCTTTATTCAAAAGTGTAGCTGCTAGCAGGGTTCTTTTTAGGAGAGGAGTTTAGATATATTACCCACGAATTCTTAAATATGTATAAAACTGGGAACAAATTTTATGGTTCTGTTGGCATTCTAGGATACATGATTTGAGTTCTGGGGAATGCAATTCTCAGCCCCCAGTGGTGCTCCAGGAACAGTTTCTGGTGCTTCCTTGGAACTGTGCAGATATCATTGCAATGAGGAGTTGTCCCGTGTTTTGGGGAAGAGTCACTGCAAACGGGAGTAGGCTTTCTGCCCAGCCTTATTTTGTGAGTCTAAAGAACACCTATGAGAATTAGCCTGCTCGTCTGCTCCTTTGCCACATATACACCGACTGTGTTTTATCTCTCTATAAAAACCATTTTCTTCAAATAGGGGCTTGCACACTTTCTCATCTACTCATGCATGGATAGGCTTAAGGATTTGTGGTAACATTCTGCTTTCACAATGTTCTACTTCTACATTGAGTCTTTTCTAAAATTGCCCGAGAAAATGTCTGCTTCACACATTTCTTCCCTTGCTTTACAAACAAAGGCCTACTCTTTACTGATCTGAAGTGGTAATATGGTACATTTGCCCCAGGATTAGGACTACCCCATGCACCAGAAAAAGCTATGCTGAGAAATACGAGTTTTGGAGGGGAGCTCCTTGAATGATTAATCAAGGAAACTCCAACCCGGTGAGTTTTGTGCCTTTCTGCATCTTACATCTATCTCCGATAAGGATGAAGCTGAGCCTTGCAATGGAGGTTAGTGGTGCCAGTTCTTTTAAAACTAACATCTGTGTTTTCCAGGACTCACAAAGTTTTAAAGGTACATTGGATAAGACTGCAAATACATATTGCATGTGGTTCCTTTTGGATTCAGTGCAGTTTTCAATATGATAATTAAAACCTATTTTACCAAAGCATGTCCTGAAATACTGATTTCTGTTACAGTTGATCTCCATCTTATTCTGTCTCATAAGATATTTAATATTTCATGTCTTTTATTAACAAAAAATTAACTTCTAAAATTTAAAACTGGGCGGACAAGTAAAAAATATGGAAAGGGAGTGCATACATATTTTAGGAGGAGTGTGAGCACAGTATTTTGAGTAACACTGAAAAAAGGATTCCTTGAAACATCACCTGGGATCATCCAAAGGCCTCTGTTGGCCCCTTATTCCTACAAGCTTACCTCTTTAGGTGCAGTACACATGCTGCTTTTAAAGCCCCATGGTTTACCTAGTGTTCCCTGCCGGATGGCGTGACCAGGAGGACTTCTGAAAACTCACTACCAGTTTCCAGAAGGCGATGTCAGAGGGCAGGTTTCTGGGAGACACTTGGTTAATTTCAGAGCTTCCCTTCGGTAGTGCCAAATGCCTTAAAAATCATGGGACTAGTCAACACTGCTGGCTGTGCTGTGGTAACAACCGGTACCAACATCTCAGTGACAACTGCCAAAATGTATTTCTTGTTCGTGGTGCCGTGTGCACAAAGTACGTCAGCGTGGTTGTGTTCCTCCTGCTGTCTTCCCTTGAGAGTTCAAGTGGATGGATCGGTCTACCTGGGGAAGAGGAAGCTGGGCAAACTCTTGGCTAGATCCCACAGCTTTGGCCTGGATGTGGCATATCTCTTCAACTTTTCATTGACCAGAGCAAGTGCCGGGGCCAAACCTGTATCAGGGGTGTATGTGAGGAAGAGGGTCCTCTCTTAGGGAAGGGGCAATGGATATTGTCAAAGCCAAATTTACACTGGACAAAGTTAAAGAGGCAAGGAAGACTTTATTCAAGGACACTGCGATAGAAGAGAGAGACCTGAACAGAGTCTGCACTCAACTCCACTGACACAAAGGACAGGGGAGGTTTTAAGAGCTGCAGTGGAAGGTAGGGGGAGTCATTGGCCATCTGGGTTTGCTATTTGGCCTTCCCCAAAGGAAGAATAAATTTTCTCATGTCTTCATGACCGGAAGTGAATTTAAAATTTGAAACAAGGCACCCACCTAAGTTAGGCTCCTACTCTCTACCCTCCCACAGAAGCTGGAAATAGGAGCCCTCTCTTCTTTGATGAGGACATTTCAAAGAGGTGGCTCCCAGATCCTTGAGAAACCATCCCTGGGTTGCAAAACTGGCAGGAGAATTTTAAAGAGGTTTACCTCTCAAAGGGGCAGAGATAAAATTTACAGCTGTAAGTTTTCTAAAGCAAATGCTTCTCAGATAGGGCAGGTGAGGGGCCGAGAGTCAGGAAGAAACCTGTGTAGAGTTCAGGCAAGCCGAGGGGAACTTGAAGGACATCGTTGGTCAATATTTAAGAACAAAAATGCAGTCTTCCACAGGGTAGAGGTATGTGTGCATGATTTGCTCGATACCAGTCACAGAAACCAATGTGGGCACCACCAAATACTTCTGCAGCTGCTGTCAATAAAGCCTGGCCACTCTTTCAACTTTGCTCCAGTCGGAGTCTGGGCTGAAGGATCTGATCTGAGCCAACATCATACACCTTGGATCACGAGGAAGACATTATCTCTCTTATGCACCCGTGCCCTGGCCCCTGACTAGTTGGGGAGCAGATAAGCTCCAACTCTGACTTTGGTAAGAGGAAGTGGGGGTAGTGAGTTCCAGCAAGACTGAACATAATTAGAATTATCCTCTTCAGGCACCCGTCCAAAGAGAAGGTTGGACAGACAAAGCAACACCAGACCAAACAAAGAAGAAACCTGCAACCACTAATGTCCACTACTGAAGGATGGAGTGGTTGTGGAGAAGGTTGGAGCGATCGTTTACCCATCTCTGTGGGACCCTTTGACGGCCATCAGTGCTCTGACTACCCAATTCCATTGTAACTGCCCAGCTCACTTTGTAGGGCTTTGAGTGGTTCGTAGTTAGACGGAAACTCCCTGTCCTCTGAGCTCCATGCGGTAAGAAGGGGTGAGTGGACAGGTGAGGCTCTCGAAACCCTTCCTGTCTATCAGTTAGGAATATGAAAATCTCTCTCAACATAGTATAGATTTCCTCTTAATTTCTTCAAAGGAGAGGCAAGGGGGAAGTTGCAAACCTAGGGTTCAGGACCTTGCCCTTATCTCTCTGAGCTCCAGGTTCCCATCAGATAAATGGAGTTTTCATGCATCTTTTTTTTTTTTTGAAGATTTTATTTATTTATTTAACAGAGAGAGAACACAAGCGGGCAGAGAGACAGGCAGAGGTGGAGAGAGGAGCAGGCTCCCCGCCAAGCAAGGAGCCCGATGCGGGACTCGATCCCAGGACACTGGGATCATGACCTGAGCCGAAGGCAGCTGCCCAACCAACTGAGCCACCCAGGCGTCCCTTCATGCATCTTTTGCAGGGAGTTCTGGAGAATGTATCAGATAATATCTGTAGAATGCACAGAGCTGGCACATTAATATGGTAGCTATTGCTAGGAAAAGGGACATCTTTAACTCGTCTACTTTCCCCTCTGCCAGACTGATTTTGCCACAGCCTCTCACAGTTCTGGTATTTGTTCAGGAGGAAGGACACAAATCTATTTTTGAATTGGCTTCTGGGGGCTGCAGAGTGCCATGTGCTCTCGCACTATCTTTCCTTATAGCCCGAGGATCTCCCATGCGGCTCGCCTGGCCTAAATCACACGGGGCCAGAAGGGGCCTGATGGTGGGCAGAACAGATTGGAGCATTTCTGCCAGGCCGCTGGGTCGTTTACTGAGCCTCAGTGCTTGGCAGACAGGAAGCATCTTGAGGAAGGGTTTATTAGACAGTCTTCACTATGTCCTCACCCTAATGTTGCATTAATTCTGCTGAATTGTGCAAGTACCCAAGTGTTTCAGGAATAAGTAATTAATTGAAATGTTATATGCAAGTGTCATGAAAGTGAGTATGTGAGGCTTTTTATGGAAATTATTAAAATGTCTATGAAAATTCTCTTTGGGAATATATATATATATATGCCTAAGGATGTGTGGTATCTCGGATATATAAATATAATATGCATGCATGTGTGTGTATGTATGTGTGAAATGCTTGATGATGTTAAGATTTTATTGGTGTGGGCTTAGATTATAAAGGTGGAAGTTAATACTGAGAATTTTCCCAAGTGTTATTAAAACTTAGCACCATGTTTTTTTCCGTTCTAAAGAGTAACCATCTTACAAAATCAAACAAATCAGAAGGTTTTATTGGCAGTAATATTGTTTCTTAAACTTTAGTTGCCTTGGTTACTCTTGGAATATTAAAATAATCTGGGCCTTTAGGCAGTTGAGGACTAGTCTCCTATTTATTTTGGGCCCATGAGAGTGCTAATTAAGCACTCCATGGGGCATGGAGGAGGAAACGTATGTGCTATCTAGGGGGAGCGATGGCTGTGGCAGCCAGGAGTTTGGATAATTCCAAGCCCCCAAAGAAAATAGCATCATTGATATGGAGGATCATTCTCTTTAAACTCCCTTTAAGACCTCTTCTGGATGTTTCTGGTGCACAAAGGCACATCCTTGATCAGTTATTTGAAGTTACTATTTTAGAATAGAGAGCGGGGAGTATCTACTGATCCTAATCCACCTGTTATTTTTTTTCTTTAGTTATTGTTCTCCACCGCACCCTTTTCTCAGAGGCAAGCCGTGCTGAAAGTGGCAAGGGTCCCAGGGCACTTGTGAGGAGGGAGCAGCTCTCCCATGTTTGTGTGTGACCATCTGTTGCACTAGGCCCTGTGATAGGCTGCAACCCTATCCTGGCATCAGAAGGGCACCGTTGAGATGAAATGCACAAGTTTGCTGCGCTCAGCCCACATTTTCCGGTTCCGGTGACCAATGGTCTGAGAAGTGGGGTTTCAATTCTGAGTTCCTGATTTCCAGAGTAGCGTTATCCTCTCTTTCTGGTTTAGACTGAGGACAATCCCAACCCCATCTTTCCCATGTAAAAAACAAAGTCCCAAATTTAAATAACACTGCTGCAGGAAAATTGTTCAGTAGGGCTGGAATTTTAGAAGTTGTCTTGGAAGAGTTAATGGAATCACAGGGTGGAAAGGAACCTTGAGCAAATACGTAACCCATCACGCCACCGCCAGGCTCCAACGGGACTGTTTTGAATACTACACATGCTCTCTGCAGATCTTTTCCCAACGATGAGCTCTCAAAGTGCGTGTGGACACAGGGTGAGGAGAACAGGACTCAAAAGCAAGGGTGTCCTTGCCCTTTTTGCTCGTTTAGCTTATTTCTGTGAGCCTACCTAGTGAAAATGCTTACCTGTAGTAGTGCAGAAACATGGAAGCTTGGCTAGGAGGAAGAATGAGATCTTGCTTATGGTAAGAGCGAAACAACCTGATTCGTACTTTAGAGTTTCTGCTTGTCGTGTTTCAGGACCATCTCATGATCCATACTGATAACTCCAATGTTTAACTGACTAGCAGTTAATTGATGTCGAGAGTAAGCAACGTGAGAAGGAGAAAGGGAACGGTGCTGCTTCCTGTGCGCCGTGTTCTATCTGCCCATCACTCACGGTCAATGTCATCGTCCCCATCTTACAGATGAGAACGCTGGGAGTCCGGAAAGTTCCGTGCCCTTCCTAAGGGAACAGCGGTAATCAATGGGGATCCTAGGACTTGAATCTGGCCTGCTGCCTCCAACAGAGAAAACTTTAAATGGAGAAGAGCAACTCAATCTGGGTGCAGTTCAGCCTACTTCCATTTACTTCCCCTTGCCTAAAAATAAGCCACTTCATGTGATCCTGTCAGTGAGCTTCTCCTGCTGGAGAATAGATGCAGCCAAGGAATTTCCTTATGTCTGCAGCTCCCCTGAGGTTTAAAAATGGTGGGAGAGAGTGTGTGTGTGTGTGTGTGTGTGTGTGTGTGTGTGTGTGTGTTTAAGGCTAGCCACCGGAGGAAAGTCGATCAGCAAGGAGAAACTGAAGACACAGATTGATAAAGGCCTCGCTGGGACTGTCAGGGGGAACTCAGTGCTATGGAGGGGGAGACGGGGGCGAGGACCCAATGAACCCATTTAACTGTGTAACTGACAAGCACAGAAGGCGGGAGGGAAGCTTCTGTATTTCGGAAGCCTGAAAGAATGCGGCATGAGGAAGCGGCAGCTGATGGACAGCACGGGAGCCCTTGGCACAGCACAGAAACTAGGCGGAGGGAAATGAGTGGAATATGAAAACAGGAATGATAGATTAAGCGAGGGGCTTATTTAGTATGCGTGCATAGGCACCTGTGCGTGGTCCAGGGAGATTATATTAAAATCATTAAAAACAGAAAAAGATTGGGAAAGATTTAACGTCAGGCCAGGCTGTGGCAAGGGAGATGTTCAGTATATCTACGTATAGATTAGATGAGTATCTTTTAATGAAGAAACGTAGACCTTAGATTTTTGGTTAAGACCATTAAATCACCTAGTTTTAGGATCAGCTTATGACAGGAAATGAGCAGATATCTAATTAAAAAGCCAATATTATATCTATTAGGATGAAACGTTAGAGAAGGTGAGTGAGGGCAAAATACCAATGACAGGAAATGCTGAATTTCCAGCTTTCTTACCAGCCTTCTGCCTCTGCCTTCCTCCATCGACCCCGTCCCATCTCCTGCCTCTCGCATCTGTCCCACACGGGTAGCTTCACTGCTCAGAGTTGGCATGGAGTGTTCAAAATGCCTTTCCTTCCTTTCTTTGGCCACAGGGAAGCCTGGCCTAAGTGGCGGGCATTGTTCCCATGGGATCAAACGCCCTCTGAGAGCTGCCTCTCACACTTGGTTCCACATCGAAGACGCTTGCTCAGGCCCTTCTGGTTGCTGGAATCTCTCTTCTTTAACAATATTCCTCTTTCAGTGGGCCTCCAGGCCATCTCCCAGTGTATCAAGATGTTGGCAGATTATATGGGTTTTGTTTTCTGCTCTCCTTGTGATCATGTGGTTTGTCTCTAGCTTATCCAGCAGAGGTTTCCAAACCTCATTGATTCAGGCAGCCCTTAGTTTTCAGTAATTTTTTTTTCCCAGGGGCCGCGAGGCATAAACCAAACAAATAAACTTAATGGTTCTGCTTACTAAGTGGTTAGGTTCAGACAGTTTAATGAATATTTATGTCCTCACTATTGTAACTGTTAAAAAAAAGTTCACACACGTCGGTTGAAAGCACAAAACTACTTTAATTCTTCCAAATGGAACGCATGTACCTGTTGAGCACTGTATCACTTCATGCACCCTGATATCGGACTGGACAACATCACTCTCTTTTCTGTTCCACATTGCTCTTCGTGTGATCCTTGTGTTTTTTCATATCAACTGCCCCAACCCAGCTCTGTAAAGAGATGACATCATCAAAGGTGCATAATGCATCCTCACGTTGAAACAGAACTGTCTCAACTAGTAGCTCATGTAGTGTCTGTCAGATGGTGCTAGTTTCCCTCAAAAACTAAAATTATCTTGTGGTGCCCTGGGAGTTCACTGTAGTGCCCTGGAGTGCGTAGTCTGAGAACCACCGCGTGGCCATTTATTTCACTAACGGATCCATTCACCGTGGAGTTCACTTATTAGTTTCCTTTTACCTAATTGCCCTCAACATTATGCTCTACTTTGATTTTCTAACATTTGTTACTGCTTTTTATTAGGAACATAGTAACATTTTAGTCTGTGTTTATAAATTGGTGTTATTTACAATCACTATTATACGTGCTTTTGAAACTTCCTTGAAATAGTCCCTGTGGAGTTCTGTCCTCCAATGGCTCAGCTAGATCATCTTGCTTCTCATTGTTAAGAGAAAATCTTGTCCAGCTAGTGATGAAAAGAGAAAGCAGAAGAACACAACATTCTTTATCCTCATCTCTAGAGATATTGCTCTCCTTGTCTTTTAATATTAAGTGAAAAATAGAAGGTATTGGCTCAATAGATGTAGAAAAATATTAATACTTACCTTTCTTTTTTTTTAAAGATTTTATTTATTTATTTGAGAGAGAGAGAGAGAGAGATCACAAGTAGGCAGAGAGGCAGGGGGAAGCAGACCCTTTGCTGAGCAGAGAACCCGATGTGGGGCTCGAACCCAGGTCCCTGAGATCATGACCTGAGCCGAAGGCAGAGGCTTTAACCCACTGAGCCACCCAGGTGCCCCAATACTTACCTTTCATTAGGTGCTTACATTTTGCCAAAGCACCAAGCGTTTTATGTACATTATCTTACTTTAATCTTTGAACAATGTTCTACATTCAGCCATTCATCCTAGAAGCATTTATTGAACAGATGCTATGTGCTAAGCGTTGTTTTAGGGGATGCAGGTAGGATGTGGAAAAAAAAGGTAGAGCTCTATCCTCAAAAACCTTGCAGTCAAGGGGCGTCTGGTGGCTCAGTTGGTTGTGTCCAACTCTTGATTTCGGCTCAGGTTGTGATCTCAGGGTCGTGAGATTGAACCCCGCATTGGGCTCTACACTCAGCTTGGAGTCTGCTTGTGATTCTCTCTCTCCCTCTGCCTCTGCTCTCCCCCCTCCTCTCTAAAAGTAAATAAAATCTTTAAGAAAGAAAACTTTCAGTTTAGTATGGGAGACAGGTAGTAAACAAGAATAGATATAATAGAGTGATAGCAGATAGAAAGAAGTGCTATGATTAAGAAAAGTAGGTCAGATAAAGGGGAAAGAGAATGATGAAGATGTCATTTTAGATAGAAAGGTCAGGATGTAACTGGGAAATGGGTGATATTATCTCCATTTTGTGGAGGAAGAAACCGAGTCTCACAGAGGTTAGGTGACTTGGCCACCGACACCATTCTAAAGACCTTAGCTGGGATTCAGATCACTCTAGTCAGGGAATTAATGCAGTGCCACCAAGAGTCTTGAATTAATTCAAGGAGAAAGTTATTAACATATTTGTCAAAATGTGTGAGTTGAATATCATTGTGTCTGAATAGCTGGAATGTTTTAACGTTAGTTCCCATCTATGAAGAACTTGAGAACTACAGAAAGATCAGTCTCATTTATGTACTTATCAGGGAGATAAGACCTATTATCACAAGGGTAGAATTATTGAATACACCAGCAGACATTGTCCAGTGTGATAGAACAAAATGGTTTCTTTGAGGACAAACAAGACTTTGTTTCTTAGAAGAGGTAAATTTTCAGATTGGGGAAAAAAATGGTATTTGGAGGACAATAGTATTTATTTAGTTCAAGAAAGAGAGATCATTTTCTTTTTAATTGTTGGTTAGTAAATAAGAGAAAAATCAATTGGGAATTGCATTTCAAATTAAGCAACTGCCTTTCACTTCCTGTGAAAGAAAAGTAAAATATTCCTCTCACCTGAATTTTATGAACAGAGAAGGGATCATAGAAGAAAGACAGCATATAATGGATAGTAATGTACTTTAATTATTATTATTATGATCGGTTAAATGGAAAAGAGAACAAGAGAGTGATAGACAGAAGAAGGTGGCTGAGGAATCTCCAAGGGGGAATGTGGTAGCTATAAGTAAATCAGGCTTGTCACACTGTGTTTTGGACATCAGAGTAAATTATCACCTGTTAACATTACTTTTGGAAGGTTTTCAGCAGGTAAGAATAGTCTTCAGTTCCTCCGTGCTCTGGGAAACATGTTGCAAATGAAAGCCTATCAGTACCAGCTCCCATTTCTTTATTCATTCTCTTATGTTTAAGATATTATTATGAAAAAATTCTAGCATGCATGAAAATGATTTCCCAACTCCAGTACCATCCCCAGAGGCAATCGCTCCCATATTTTTCTGTTTATACATTAAAATATGAGATAGGTCGATAGATAGATATACACAAATACACATAAAAGGTTACACATCTCTCCCCTGATTAATCAGCATTAGACAGTATTTATTGGACACCAATCACCAAAGAGCAGTTTATTTCACAGTTCCTCCAGGGGGTATTGCACTCTTGTTCTCTCATTTCAAAGCAGCTTATTCTTAGTTTATGACTGTAGTATCCTCTTGATTCCTTCTGAGGATACCAATTAGGTTTTTAAGTTATTTTCACTTTCTCTGGAGTCAGTTTCTAATCTTCATGCCTCTCAGACTTCTTGCATTTGTTTTTTATTTTCAAAATTTTTGGTGACATTTATTTCTCTGTTTATATTTTAAAATGAAGGGGTCCCCACTTATAGGAAATGACAAAAGTATGGAAATATGTATGATCAAGGCTATTGTTTACGGCAGTATTTGTAGTAGTAAAGGATTGGACAAAACCTGAATTCCTGTCAGTTGGGGGCCTGGTTGAATCAACTGTGGAACATCTTCCGAAGGGAGTTCTGTCATGCTGTAAAGAAGATATTAGGAAGATTATCTATCTATCTATCTATCTATCTATCTATCTATCTATCTATCTATCATCTGTCTACTTACCTACCTCTGTTTGAGGAGTGATCTATGGGATATAATGTTAAGTAGGAAAAAAGATAAGGTGGAGAAAAGTATGTATGGTATGATAGCATTTACTAAGAAAGGGGAGATATAAATATACACATGTACTTATATTTTAGGACATTGAAGGATAAACATGAAATTTTAGATTTGGGGGAGGGACAGAATTGAGTTATGCTATTTTGTCAATTTGCTTTGGAATCATGTACACATTTTACATAATTATAATACAAAGTAGAATTTTAAAGGATAATCATCTCAAATCAGTAGTAAAATGAAAGATGAATCTGATCGTATATTCATTTGGCAGTGTAACCACACAGGGATGAGCCATCCCAAGTGATTTAAAACACAGTGATCTGCACATCCCTAGAAGGATGTGCCCCCAAGAATGAAAATAATTGCAAAAAATCTTAAACTGTTTTTAGCAATTATGTCATTGAAATCAGACTGTGTTTCTGTGATATACAATAAAGAACACTAGTAATTATGTTAGTGCTATTGAGGACTGGGATTTTTGGCAGGGAGGATGGATGTTAAGAGATACAAGATCATTGAGATTAAGCTGAAGCTCTGTGGTCTTGGATCGGAATTGAAAGTGTTATGAAAATTAGAGCTTTTTCATGTATATGTATGTGCATATTTATGTGAACATATACATACATGTATGTATGCATGTTTATGTGTAATACTACTTTTTCCACCAAAAAAGCTGCAGAAACAATCACCAACTCAGTAGCAATGAACACCCCTCGCAGCTAGGTGGTTGTTTCTAGATACCGTCTTTATCTAAAATGAAAGGACTTCTTAAAAAATGGCTGATTCCTGGTCAGAGGTAAGAAGCATACAGAATGAACCTACAGTATTTTGATATTCTAGAGAGCAAGGAAGCTATCAAAGATGGGTAGGGTCATGTCAGAAGGAGTTAGGAGCCAATTTGCAATGGGCTCCTGCTGGAGAAAGCTGGGATAGTTTACACATCAAAAAGACAAACTGCAATGAATTTCAACATATCCAATACCTTTAAATCCATGGATTCCTAAAAAACAACTCCCCCTTGCAAACTACCCCAAAATTCATGGATCACTTTTGTAAGATACAAAACTCATTTTTTTTTAAAAAAAATTGGCGAATAAAGGAAAAAGTTAGTATTTATCTTGCCCTTCTTGTAGAAATAGTACCCGAGGATAACCAAATGTTTGATGAGATGAAGTTATCTTTATAGGAGTATTCCAGATAATAAATGAAAAGGAATGACTGAGTGAGGGTATCATCTTTATGTAACCCTAATGAATTACTTGATTTAGGCAGTGATTATGAATATCAACTTTGTAAAAAAAGAGACAGCCAGACATTATGTCCCTCCTGATGGAAGTATACATTCTGTATTTGAAGTGGTATTGCCCTCTGCTCCCATAATTGAATCAGTATCAGACCAAGCTTTCAATACATCTATCAATGTACAAGAAATGTGGATGGTAGAAGAACATGTTAAGTGATGCTTTGGAGAGGCAGTCAGTAAAATCTTGACTGTGAGACACTCTACTGAACAAACAATGTGATTTCTCCAACCAATTAAAATTGCAGGGAAGAAAAAAGTGACAGAAAGGAAACCTATAGACTGTGAGAAATCAAGCAACTTACTGACTAGTCATAATGTATGTTTCCTGTTTTGGTACTGATTCAAATAAACAAATGGTAATTTTAAAAAGATCATCCAGGGGCACCTGGGTGGCTCAGTGGGTTAAGGCCTCTGCCTTCGGCTCGGGTCATGATCTCAGGGTCCTGGGATCGAGCCCCGCATCAGGCTCTCTGCTCAGCGAGGAGCCTGCTTCCTCCTCTCTCTCTCTTTGCCTACTTGTAATCTCTCTCTGTCAAATAAATAAATAAAATCTTTAAAAAAAAAAATAAAAAGATCATCTATAGGACAAATCAAGTATATGAACAGTGAATGATGATATCAAGGAATTATTGATTTTGGGGGCTGTGACTTAGTATTATGGTTATGGTATGAAAGGGGGAATCTTTGTCTTTTAGAGAAACATACCTTATTTAATGATGGAGTAGTATAATGTCTGGGAATTTCTAAATAATTTTATGGATTGGGGAAGTAAGTTAGAGTATGTAAAGATCAAGACTGGCTATGAATTAATACTTTGGAAGCTGGGTGTCTATCTTTGTATGTGTTTGGAATTTTCCATAATTAAAATTATAAAAGAATAAAGAATGAACAACCAGTGTGGGTTGAAAATAGGTAGCCAGCATGTATTTCTTTGGTGATTTGATGGAACTTTTTAGCTATAGGATGTGATTCCTGTAGGGAGGGCTGACTTTGAATTCCATGTAGTTAGCTGGGGGAGTTCCAACTGACAGACTTCACTCGAGGGTGTGCAAAATAGGCACTGCTTATTCAAGTGCAACAAGGAGGAGGGCTTCACTTTGGGAATACCCACCCCTGCTCCGGAATTATATCTGCCTTGGTAAATTCTTTGCAGAGCACGTTTTAGGTTTCATTTCAGAGTAAATGTCCTGGCTATCAGTCTCTACAAGGGTGGGGCATGTTTCAAAAATAGGTTTTTGAGTAAGTTAGCCTGATTACTATTATATAGCCCACAGGGGACACATTTAATCTGAGATCTCTTAGTTTGGAGTAAATCTATCTGATTCCAAGCATCATTTCCATCAGACACCTGGGCGATGGCTTTGTCCTTACCCTTTTCCAGAATAGGAATACTTTTTAACCGGTAGAATTGGAGAAGAGGGAAGGTTGGAATTCTCTTCTGGGAAAAGAAAATATTCAAGAGAATAGCTTCATGAGCTATTGCCTCATGAAGTATATGTCTGATGAAGTTAAAACTAGAGCCTAACCTTTCATGTAGATTTCTAATAGTTATTGACCAGCTATTGTATAGAGCACTGTGTGAAAAGCTGACATACATTGGCTTTAGGCCAAATATTATGAAATGGAGAAACTGGCTCCTACTAAAGAAATGAATGAGTCTTTCAGTGGATGAAGCTAATGGATTAATAAAATAAAACAGTGCAAAAAAAATAAAACAGTACAGAGACTTTCAGATTTTTACATAGTTAAGTCAAGAGACAGGCTTGAGCAGTGAAATTTCCAGATTGGGCAATGACAAACTCGATTAAGTAGTAAAATATTAGTGGACAGAAAAGCGAGAGTTGAGTGTGAGTGAGCCTGGGGCAAAGTATCTTTAAAATAAGAGATACAGACTGTATCTATAATAGTCTGCATCCCAGTTAAACTGGGTTCTTCAACCACCCTATGAGGACTGCACTGTGGAAGGCCATTGTTAGCTCTGTGTCTTGCAAAAACATGCATCAGTGACCAAGCTCTTTATCCTTTCCCTTCTCCCTGCTGTAAACTAGCATCATCTTTATTTAGCATCTGTTTTTTTCTATTGAAGTTCCTGGTAATGCTGTCTTTGCACTCCTTGTGCTTATAATCTCGAAGTCATTATTTATCCAGGCATTCATTCAACACACATTTATCAGTGCCTGCATCCATCAGGCTCTGTCCTAGGTGCTGGGGAGACTACAGTGAATGAGATGATCATGGTGGTCCCAGCATTTATGGGGTTAAGAGTCTAGCAGAGATCCCTCCTGTCCCCCTTCCCCCCTTCCTCTCTCTAGGGCTAATGTACAGGGTCAGTCCAGTTTCTCTCACCATGATCACCTTTTCCTTGGCATCTCTAAAATTGTCCTCACCACAGTCTGTCTTAGATTATAGTTCTGTGTCTATCACGTCCATTAGGTTAGGAGCAGAATTCATTTCTTATGTATTTTTCTTTCCCACCTTCTAAACCCTTGTATGTATGTTTTATGTTTCCAGTTTCAAGATGCGATTATGTGATTTCTGAACACACACACACACACACACACGCACATCAGCCAACCTGCACAACCCCCTTTGTGTGCAGTGGTGAGGGACTTTAGAGAAGATGACCAGATGCCTTACACAGCACCACGCCTCTCTCAGCGGCAGCTTGATGCCTTCCTCCATATTTGTCAGCTTCCTACCAGGAGGAGAGTGAAAATTACATCTGTCTCCCTTCTCTGATTTTGAGCGTTATTGTTAGAACTCTTCCACCTCAATTACAATTTGTTGCGGGTGCTTTTGAAAATAAAAAAGTAGCTCCTATTCATAAAACTTCAGGTGTTCCTCCTGGAGAAATAGAAAAAAACAAGTGGTTAATAAATATTTCTAAAAATTTTTCAAAAAAATTTTTTTTAACTATTCTTAATGATATCAATAGAATCTCGAAACTGGGAGATTAATTGCTATATAGCAAGCATCTGACATATAAACAATAAGAATGATTGAGTACTTATAGGTACCTGGCACAGAGCCAAGTCTTTTATATGGAATAACTTATTTAGTCTTCACAGTCATATGAGGTAGTAGTATCTTTCCTATCTCTATTCCACTGCAGATTAAGACCCTGGGGCTTGAAGACATTAAATAATTTGTTCATAGCTATCAAGTGGTGAGTCTGAGATTTGGACTAATCACAATTGTATGCAAATATCAAATAGAAAGTGTCCTTGCTTGCTTTTCCCTCCCTCCATCCATCTCTCTCTCCCTTTCTTTCCTTCTTTCTCTTTTCCCTCTTTCCTCCCTTCCTTCCTCCCTCCCTCTTTCTTCCCTCTTTCCTCCCTCCCTCTCTCTTCTTTCCTTTCCTTTCCTTTCCTTTGCTTTCCTTTCCTTTCTTTTCTGTGAGTGAGTGAACCTTTCTTTTTTGCTTTGCTTTTCTTTTCTTCCTCCCCCCCCCCCCACAATTCATTTACTGTGACATACTTAATTTTTAAAAAATAATATTCTGCTTCAGGGCACCTGGCTGGCTCAGTCAGTTGAGTGTCCAACTCTTGATTTCGGCTCAGGTCATGATCTCAGGGTCATGGGATCAAGTTCCGCATCATTCACCACTTAGTTGGGAGTCTGCTTGAGATTCCCTCCCTCTCCCTTTGCCCCTCCCTCCTCCTTCCTCTCAAATAAATAAACAACTTTTAAAAATACTATTTAGTTTCAGATACTAATCTTTAATGTCCATCGCTTCTTGGCTTTTTGGCTAAGATCAAGTGTAATCTTAATGTCCTACTATCATGTGCTTTTGTTTTTAGTGAACAGTGGTCACCGATTGACCTTCAGTTGTTAAATTTTACTCTGTGTGTAATAGAGAAATACGTTGTTGCCTTACTACATTAATTACTCCATATGATTGAATTTAGAGGTTTTATTTTCTAAAATGCATGTACCATATTAAAAAAAATTCCCCAACTGTAAGTTTTGGTATATTATGGAAATTTTTTTTTTTTTAACTTGCAACTGTGAGAAACTTTGGAGGCACATTTTCTCAGAAGAGAAGCAGTTGGTTTCTGAATGTATGCCCATTTATATTTCTTACTGCAAGTCATTTACATTTACATGTTTCACTTATTGAGTCATGCTCCTAAAATGTCAAATGCAATTATTATAGTTAGCAATGACTGGGAAAACTTCCCTCCAAATATTTTCCTCGGGAAAGAAGAGATTTCGTCTGCCTTCTTTGAGCTCAGTAGCCGGAAGCTTCCAGGTTATCTTGCTGTCCCCTGGCATCTTCAGAGACTTTCTCCAGCAGAGTTGCATACGGTTTGGTTTTTCAGAACCTCTTGCCGGAAATCCTTCTTGTGAAGCTACACGGGAGGTGTGGTACATTCTGGAAGGCAGATCTACACGGAGATGCTCATGTCCATGTTACGACCCTTGTGGTCACCAAGACTTTACTATAACAGAATCCGTATCTCGAAACTACACCCTGTGAAAGCTATTTCTCTAGACTAAAACAGAGCTTCTGGATTTGTATCCACATCTCTGCTGACTTCTACTTGAAGATTCTTTACCCAGTAGTTATTTTTTTCATAATAATACCTTACAGGTTTAGTAATTTCTGGTTTTTAAAGCATTCCACACCTACCCTCCTTTGTTTTGTCTTCTCCACAGGCGTAGGACTTAGGAAAATAATTTTTATTAGAAGAGAAACTGCAGTTGGGAAGGAGTTTGGGGACTCATGCCATGACACGGCTAGTTGGTAAAGGGATCAAAACATCAGCTTTGAATTTGTGACTACTGGTCCCCACCTCTTGAGACTAGACCATGCTGCTCATGTAGCCCATTTTCAAAACAGCATGCTTCATGAAATTGGTCGGTTTAATTAATTTGAGTTTCTGATGCTTTGCCGTATCGCCGACCCTTGACTTTTCCTAAAATGATGTTGAACCCCGCAATTCATTATGACTTCTGGGCACAGCGATTGCAGAAGCTGCTGAAAGTATGCTGGGACATTAAAGGCAATGTCTTAATGATTTAAGACAAGAATCCTTTATTCCTGAAATAATTCTGTTCACTAATGTGATCAGGGAGCTCAATTTCAGTTTGACAGAGGTTTCAAAATAGAACTTTATGGGGGGAAACTGCAATTAGATATTCATGGGTCATATTCTTAAGTTTGTGAAGTAGAATGTTAATGAAGGGGAGTATTGATTTTATTTTAGCTTAATTATACTACATTTGCTGTTGTATCTGCTGCAGATTGTAAAGAGCTTGATATCATTACTTTGCCTCCTTGTTCAGGACCTATGATGCTTAAAGGCATAGAACTCTTTAGAATCTGTAGCAAACATAACATTAGATGTAATATACCCATTGTGGGTAAGCAGGTAAGTCCTTAACAAAATTCCTCCCACTCATACTTAGTTGCAAAATAACATCATTGTCTTTACATTCTTATCCCTGAAGGTTCTCACCTGAACTACGGACCTCTGTGAGATTAGGATTCAAAAACAGAAAATAGCAGAAAAATAGCCAGCCCATCATGCCAACCTAAAGTATTAGCTTCCTTTTCAAAGTCTTCTGCAATTTCTTTCTTTATCCAGTATTTGGAGATTAAGAATTTCCATTTTGTGGAGGGTAGCTGTTGTCAGTAGGCGCCTCCTGGGTAAATTCAAGGAGTGATAGAAATTGTCTGAGAACCGATGGCAGATAGTAGCAGGGCCTCATGTGAGGGATGGCCCTGTTGTTTTTCTATTACCAAATGTTGTGGATAATAACAATCATTTGATCACCGCCATTTTCTTGGGAAATGATTGAATTGAAAGTAGAAGCTTGGAAATTACAGAGTGCTACGTGAAAGCCTTTGTGGGGAAAACTTGTACAGAAGTTGATTTTTCTTCACCTTTCCCATTGTACCTGCCCAGTTTCATGTCTATGAAGGGGAGGCTAAAGCAAGTCATGTGAATATCCACAGGGCTGTGCCCCAGTGCCAGTGACCCAAGAAATACGGGTTGGAAGTCTTTGGATGATCTTCACTTTACTCCTGTGTCTTAGGGGAAATTGCTGTGGGTACCTGGGGGTGTTTATCAATTTTCCTGCCTGGTCCTGACAGTTATAAACTAACCCCATCCTCTTTCAGTTATGGCCCCATGAGAGAGCTTTACCAAGCACAGGTTTTCTCTGCCCCGTTCATTCAGCATGAGGCCCAGATAGACCTTGATTCAGGTTCCATTAGTGCTTCCTTGGCCACCTCGTAAAAATATCCTCTTCTAAGGGGAATTCTGACACCTGGTACAACATGGGTGAATCTTGAGGATATTGTGTTCAGTGAAATGAGCCAGACACAGAATAGAGACTGTGTGATTCCCTTTCTGTGAGTTTCCTACAACAGTCAAATTCATAGGGACGGAGAGTGGAGTGGTGGTCTCTAAGGGCTGGGAAGAGGTGGGAGGTGGGGAGTTCCCGCTTAGTAGGGAGAATTTCCATTTTGCAAGGTGAGGAGAGTTCTAGAGACGGGTGGTGGTGATGGTTGCAGGACATCGCAAATGCATTTAATGCCACTGAGCTGTGATGCTTAAAAATTGTCAGGGTGGTAAAATGTGTTATGTGTATTTTATGAGAAATAATTTCAAAAATCTTCTATCATGCCATTTATCATGTGTAGATTTTCTTTTCTTTCTTTTTTTTTTAAAGATTTTATTTATTTATTAGAGAGAGAGAGACTGAGAATAAGAGGGGAGAAGGTCAGACGGAGAAGCAGACTTCCCGCAGAGCCGGGAGTCCGATATGGGACTCGATCCCGGGACTCCGGGACCATGACCTGAGCCGAAGGCAGTCGCCCAACCAACTGAGCCACCCAGGCGCCCTCATGTGTAGATTTTCTTGCCTGAACTAGATAATCTCACCTTCTCTAATTGTTACCTACAAAATGTTCACCCAGGTACTCAGATGTGGGATTTGTATCTTCCCTTTCCCTCCTCCCACACAGCCAGTCCATTCCCGAGTCCCGGTGATTTTGCTCTCAAAGCGTATCTCCATTCTGGACGCTGCTCTTGGTCTCTGCCGCAGTGAGTTTAGGCTAGACCGCCGGTGCCCTCTCCCCCATACTCCTGCAACACCCTCCTCACTGGTCTCCAGCTATGTCTTTCCAGCCTTTTTTTTTTTTTTTTTTGCTGTTTCTTCTACATGAGATGTTCTTCCTCCATTATCTCACTATGTCAGCCTTCTCCTCTTTCAGATATTCCTGGGACGATCCCATTAAGCAGAGCGCTTCTCATCATCTGTTCTAACAGGTCCTTCCTCCCTCCCCTTCCATACTGGCCTCAGGGATTCTCTCTCCACTCCCTACTTATTTTCCTCATTACACTTACCATCTTGGCCTTTTCTTGTTTACTTGGTTCATCATTGACTGTCTTTTCGAGGAGAATACAACATCCATGAGGTTAGGGATCTCTTTCCTTTCCTAAACCTACAGAGTTCCAGCACAGGGTAGAAGATATGGTAGAGGTTCAGTGAATTTATTTATTGAGCGAGCGAACGAAAAATATATAGTTGTACAACATTTCTTACTTTCACAGTTTAAAAGTAACAAAAAAAGTTTTAGGTATATTATGTAGCTCACTGTGATATCTTAAAAACGTGGATTTGAAGAGATTTGTATTGATAGTTTGTTTTGAAGGTACTTAATGTATATGATAAGGAGTGCACTTGTGAGCACAGGGTGATGTACGGAACTGTTGAATCCCTATGTTGTACCCCTGAAACTAATAGAGCATTGTGTGTGAACTCACTGGAATTTAAGTAAAAAATAAAAAAAATGTGATTTTTTTTTAAAGATTTTATTTATTTATTTGAGAGACAGAGAGAAAGTGAGAGAGAGCATGAGAGGAGAGAAGGTTAGAGGAAGAAGCAGACTCCCCGTGGAGCTGGGAGCCCGACGTGGGACTCGATCCTCGAACTCAAGGATCATGACCTGAGCTGAAGGCAGTCGCTCAGCCAACTGAGCCACCCAGGCGCCCCCCAAAAATCTGATCTTAATAGCTAATAATACGAATGAGGAATTGTGCTTTAAGACCAGCGAGCTAGGATCAGCCAGTCACCAATTTGGATGTTGCAGAATGCTATCTGTCATATGAACACACTGAGGTTCTTAGTGTGAAATTAGGAGAATAATAACTGTTGGGGGCCCCTGGGTGGCTCACCTGGCTGAGCATCCAACTCTCGGTTTGAGCTCAGGTCATGATCTTGGGGTCGTGGGATCGAGCCCTGCACGAGTCTGCTCGTCTCTGGTCCTCCCTCTGCTGGCGCGTGTGCTCTCTCTCTCTCTCTCTCTCTCTTTCTCAAATAAATGAATAAAATCTTATGAAACAATAACACTTGTCCCATCCATTGAGAGTAGTTAGAAAGATTGTGTGTGTGTTTTTAATTTCTTATTCATAGAGTGCTTTAACATTTACAAAGTGTTTTCTTATTTATGCCTCCGAGCAACTCGGTGAAGTAGAAGAGGATCTTGATTTCTGATATTCTAGAGCTCGTGAGCGGCACAGATGCAACTCACACTGAGGCCAGTGGCTGCATATTTGTTATTCTGTGTTCGGCGTGGCAGCTGACCGCAGACGGGGACAGGGGCCCTTCTGAGCCTTCTGCAGTGCTATGGAAAACATACGTTCTTACTGTTAGTGACTTTTAACCGTGCTGACTTTCACCTATATAAGTTTGCTGCATTTTCTTGCATACGAATCGATTAAGCAGCTGGGCAGTATACAAAAACACATAAATCTATGCTCCACATAATTTTTCCAGTAGCCCTTGTTCACTCCCCAAATGTTTTATTTTGTTTGACTTTAGAGGTGGTGAAAATAAAGGCACTTGAAGTTATTTGGCTTTCTGATTATCTCTTTCTGTTTGCTTCTGCTGATCATGCTTTTGGTCATGCGAGGGTCTTGACCACGTGATGTTTGCATTTGGAAGCACTTGTTCACACATACGGAGTCCATCTGCTCTTCCCAAACTGGGCA
>CM052810.1:12417898-12463923 GCA_028533885.1 Nasua narica | reverse complement strand
ATGTAGCTATAGCCAGCAATGTACCTGTATATTAATACAGGTATTTATATTGTCTTATCTGAAGGACTCATTTTGATGAAGCAAGAATGGAAAAAATGTATTTCAGTTCATTTCTCTTCACCTATAATTTTCCATAAGAAAAATTCCATGCCTTGATTAAATCCATAGGAATTATAGGACTGTAAAGGAAATGAAAATTGATTATTTTTATTATCATTACTTTAATTTTAATGCTCCTTTATGGTTATAGTTTTATCGAGTTTTCTTTCAGAGGAGCTTAAGAACTATAGGCTTAAAACTGCAAACATTCAAGACAGAGGTAGTGGGTGGGGGGCTGAATATAAGATGACAAAATAGACCACACGGGTCATAATAGCAAATTCAATCAAATCTCATTTAATAATGAATATAAATTCCTGGATTTTCATCCTTTAGTTTTCAGTTGCATGTGCCACTGTGTAAGGTGTAAATCACCTCTTCTTGGCTCGACTCCCTTCTAGGAAGGGATATAGGGCTGTCTCTCAAGAATTGTTTGGTGTGAAATTGGTCTAGGAAAACCTCGTCTTTGAGGTCTGCACTCCCTTACTTTCATCCCAGAGACCTTCAGTGGCTTCCAGGGATCCAAGAATCAGTCAACTTTTGCTGCAGTGATAACCCTCAAATCTCGGAGGCTTACACTAGCAAAAATGTGTTTCTTGCTCCTGTTACTTGTGGCTGTGGTGGATTGCCTGTGGATCTCAATATCATACCGTCTGGATGTCCATGCTGCTGAATTAATGTGGGTCTGTTCCATTTGTGTTATCATTCTGGAACACGGACTGAAAGGAGCAGCTCCTATCTGGGACAACTCCTGGCAGTGAGAGTGAACCCAGGAACCTGAGTTGAGTACCCAACTGGATTTAAAGCCATGACCTAATGTGACATACCTCCTGTCTGCTCACAGGTCATTGGTTGAAGCAAATCACATGACCCATCTCACAGGGCAAGGGTGGGTCAGGGGCAAGAGGGGAAAGTGGATACTTGTGAGTGGTGATGTGGTCCACCCTACATTGACACAGATCTTCTGGACCCTAGATGTTAAGAGATAAATTAGGTGATAAAAGTTTATAACATATTGTGAATTCCCTCAGTTGGCATTTATTGAACCATGTAGTAGACTGTAAGTGTTAAAAAGATAAATGGTCCAAACTTGATGTCCAAATGAAACTTATATAGCGTTTTATAGGATCAGATGTGTGTGTAAGTAACTGTAACATATCCATCCATTCATTTGTTGATTTCTGCAATAAATACTTATTAAGTATTTACCATGTGCCAGGTGCTGTTCTAGGTGCTGGTTCCTTTGCCTTCTTTGCTTTACTCTCCACCTGGCCATTTTCCTTCAATCCCATGGCTTCAGTTCCCATCTGTAGATGGATGACTGAATCCGTTCTCAGACAGACTCTGTTCCGAGCTGCATATTAAGTACTTTCTAGGGCACCTGGGTGGCTCAGTTGGTTAAGCGACTGCCTTTGGCTCAGGTCATGATCCCAGAGTCCCAGGGTCGAGTCCTGCATTGGGCTCCCACCTCCATGGGGAGTCTGCTTCTTCCTCTGACTTTCTCCCTTCTCATGCTCTCTCTCACTCTCTCTCTCAAATAAATAAATGAAATCTTAAAAAAAAAAAGTACCTTCTCGATGCTAACTATGTTTTTATTGGTAATACCCATCTTGTACCTCATGTCAAAAACTGAACTCTTCATGCATCCCAAACTTCCTGTCCTTCCCCACTCATTCATGCATTCACTTACTTATTCGTTAATTTATTCATTTAGCACATATTTACTAGGTTCATGGTAGGTGCTGCTTGAGTTTTGGAGATTCAGCCCTGAACAAAGCAAGCCTCTCGCTTTCATAGAGCATACACTGAGAAGTGGAGAGATAGCAGTTAGCAGGTGGTAAATAACAAAGAGACTAAGTGCAGATAATGAGAAGTACTGTAAAATAAAAATTTAAAAAGCCAATTGGGTGGTCAAAGAAGATCTCTTGAGGATGTGGCATTTCTGGAGGGACCTGATGGACAAGAAGGAACCAGCACTGTGAATTGGGAGAACGTCTACTTCAGGTTCAGAGGACAGTTGCTGAAAAGAGGTGAAGGTGGGCACAAGCTTAAGGTAAGCAGGGGAGTGCTGTAGGGCAGTCTGGTGAGTGACCCTGAGCTAGGTGGGGTTGGAGAGGTGGCCAGGATCCAGACGCAATGGGTTTTGGGGGCTGCAGTAGGTGTGGTCCAAGGGAGATGAGAAATCATCAGTGTGGCCTCGCCATCAAGCCAGATGTCTAAACCTCATTCTTGATTCTGTCCTTCATTCCTGTATCCCATCTACGTCTATGACTTTCTCTTTCTCCTAGACTTCTCAGGTCTCTCCACCTCACTGCTCCTGTGGCCCCCCGCCCCCCTCACTCTTCAGGGTGGCTTCTGGTTAGTCTTCCTGCCTCTAGACTTGACCACTTCCAGCCTGGTCTCCATCTCACTGCCAGAGTGATCTTCCCAAAATGCCACTTTGTTCAAGTCAGTCTCAGCATAAACATATTTGGTGCTTCCAATCGCCCTATACTCCAGCGCCCAACCTGCACACACGCGCGCGCACACACACACACACACACACACACACACAAGCTAATCTTCCAGCCCTGCTGCACTGCAGACTTGTCATTCTCTGAAGGACCAGTCTCTCTTGCCTCCATGACTAGGCACACTTAGTCCCTGTGCATTTTTTTCCTTCTGTTCCCGTTCCCACAGTTGAATGACTTCAAGTCATCTCCCAGGTCCTAGTGTAAGTTTTCCTGACAGCTCTGCCTGGGTTCATTCCCTCTCTTCTGTGCCCTCACTGCCTCCTGTGTGTTGTTCCTTCCCATCTTCACATCATTCCATAGTGTACTTGTCTGTCTTCCGATCAGAGCGTGTGAGCTCTATCTTACTCCCTTTTGTTCCTGAAGGGCTTAGCACGGTGCAAAAACTAGTAGATGTTAAAAAATTTTTTTGTTGATTGAACAGATGAATATATATGTATAATTCAAGCAGCCAAAAATGTGAATATTTTGTAGAGAACCTTCTATTTGTAAATAAAATTTACAAATTAGATTCTACAAAATAGAATCTACAAATAGAAGGTTCTCTACAAAAGCTAACCTAATTAAATAAAGCTGGG
Organism: Nasua narica; assembly: GCA_028533885.1. Taxonomy (NCBI): domain Eukaryota; kingdom Metazoa; phylum Chordata; class Mammalia; order Carnivora; family Procyonidae; genus Nasua; species Nasua narica. Next base: position 12,460,736 of record CM052810.1, on the reverse strand, counting down.
GGACATGAGTTAATCCTTGTAACAGAAAATGAAGTGGACGAATGGAAAGAAAAGGGGGCATCCCTTCAAGATAGAGAGCAAAGGTAGCTCAGTGCAGCGGAGAGATTAGTGAGCCTGAAGTCAGAATACCAGAGTTGAATCTTTAATATGATTCACTGTGTGTGGAACTTTGGTCAAATAACTCACCCAGCACATGGTCAGGAGCCAGAGAACTGGGTTCAAATGTGACTCTGGCATTTTCTAATTGTGACCTTGGGCAAATGACTTATCCTCTGCAGAGTGGGAAAGCCATTGATATCTACCTTGTAGAACAGCTGTAAGGATTTTTTAAAAAAAGATTTTGTTTATTTATTTGAGAGAGAGGGAGAGTGAGCATGAGAGGGGGAAGATCAGAGGGAGAAGCAGATCTCCTGCTGAGCAGGGAGCCCAATGCGGGACTCGATTCTGGGACTCCAGGATTGTGACCTGAGCCGAAGGCAGTCGCTCAACCAACTGAACCACCCAGGCGTCCGATTTTCTTTTTTAAAATCCAGTTTACTGAAGGTGTAATTGACAAATAGTAAGATTAAATTTAAAGTATACATCATGGTAGCTTGATATATATGTATACATTGTATAAAGAGTCTCCTCATCTAGTTAATGAATGTATTCATCACTTTACATATTTATTTATCTTTTTAATTTTGGGGTGGAAATATCAAAATTCTACTCTCAGCGAATTTTCAGTTATTTTCTTTTAAAAATTTTATTTATTTATTTGACAGAGAGAGGGAGATCACAAGTAGGCAGAGAAGCAGGCAGAGAGAGAGGGGGAAGCAGGCTCCCCGTGGAGCAGAGAGTCTGCCATGGGATTCGATCCCAGGACCCTGAGATCATGACCTGAGCCAAAGGCAGAGGCTTTAACCCACTGAGCCACTCAGGCGCCCCAGCAAATTTTCAACTATACAATATAGTGTAATCAGCTGTAGTCACCATGTTTTACATTAAATCAAACCTTACTCATCTTAGAGTTGAAAATATGTACCCTTTTACTAGCCTCCCCTAATTCCCCTACCCTAGCCCCTGGCGCTTCTTTCTACTCTTTGTTCTATGAGTCTGACTTTTCTCCCGTAATTCTTTTTTTTTTTTTTTTTAAAGATTTTTTATTTATTTATTAGAGAGAGAGAGACTGAGAATGAGAGGGGAGAAGGTCAGAGGGAGAAGCAGACTTCCCGCAGAGCCGGGAGTCCGATATGGGACTCGATCCCGGGACTCCGGGATCATGACCTGAGCCGAAGGCAGTTGCTCAACCAACTGAGCCACCCAGGCGCCCTCCCGTAATTCCACATAGAAATGATACCATGCATGGGTGCCTGGATGACTCAGTCGGTTAGGCGGCCGATTCTTGATTTCAGCTCAGGATGTGATCTCAGGGTTGTGAGATCAAGTCCCGCATTGGGCTCCATGCTCAGTGGGGAGTCTGCATGAGATTCTCTTGCTCCCTCTCCCTCTGTCCCTACCTATACTCTCTTTCTCTCTCTTGTTAAAAAAATCAGTCTTAAAAAAAAAAAAAGATACTGTGCAGGATTGTCTTTTCAGTCAGCATTGCTGTCAGGATTAAATGCGATAAGGAGGTACTTTCAAAAGTGCCTGAAAAATATTGCTATTGTTATCATCAGTACTAAAATAGAGATAGGAATAAGAGTTACAATGTCGACCAAGTGTGGTGATTTTTAAAAGGCAATATTGATAGTAAGTTAGTACAAAAATATTCTCCTTTAGAACGATTGTAAGGTTAGGAAGACGTCAAAAATAGGACAATATGTGGCAAGGTTGAAGGAAAGAGTTTTGGAGTTTTCTCAGTAGTATTGTGGTGCTCAAGAGTCTTTCGAGAGGTCCCTGAGCATCCTTCTGTGTCCTTCAGGGCTGCTTCATTCTCTCTCCAGCAGATCACAGAAATGTCAAGCCCGTTACCTTTTCCACACCAGCCGTATCCCTAGCCTTTCCTCTGGTCGTCTCCTACCTTTGGCTACAGGCTTCTATTTAGAGCCACAGGAGAGAAATCAAGGTTGCCATGGTCCAGAGGTCTTTCTTCTTAGGTTTTGGGTGAAGTCAGATGAACCCAAAGAATTTTCTGACCTTTACCCTGTCCCTGACCAAAATGCTCATGCATCTATAAGTAGAATCATCCGCTCAAAGCGCAAGGAAATCAGAAGGGACCTGCCGCATAGGGGACTTCATTCTGTATGTCTTGTTGATCTCATTAAGGGAGTGTAAATAAAACAGGGGGAGTAAGTGGTTGAGTAAAGACAGTGGATAAGAAAAACGAAGGGAGCTTTGGTGTAAGTTTTGTCAGGGAGCTGTGACTCTGGTGATGGGGAATCGAAGAATAAATGAAAGTGCTCAACTCTTGGAAAGGTAATTGATTGGGGGAGGTTGGAGGCTGTGTTGTGGATATGTCCGAAACATTTAGGATGATACCGATTATGGGTATGCTCTTCCAAACTGGAAATGGTTCAGATGGCAAAAAGAAGTCAGAGGTGAGAGCGAGAGGAGGAGGGGAGTGAGATAGAGGGAGGGGAGGTGGGGGAGGCTGAAAACAGTAATGACCTAGTCTCTGGCTTCGATCCGGCAGGTGCTCGGATGGTATTTGAGTGTGCCTTGTGTAAGTGTACAGGGCATTTAGCAAGAGGGGTAGTGAAGTTTCTTCTGGGATTTCATTAAGCCCCTTTCTAGCCATCTTATTATTTTGGAAATTGAATAAACTCTTTCAGGACACCAGAGCTAATTAATACACTTGGTAATATGCAACTTTATTAAGTGAAACTCCTTGAGGATCCCGTGAAGCTTCAAAATGTGCATTCTAGGAATAATTGTGTTGCTTTTCAGTAATAATAACAATAGATGGAAGCTGTTGGACATTTCTAATGTGCAAGGCACTGTGCTCAGAGCTTTATCTAATTCTCCGTGAATCTGCACAGCCCTCCTGGGGGGATGACTGTCCCCAGCCTGTTCTCAAAGCCTCTGGTCCCCTTATTGGCTGCCATTTCACATATTGCAACTGTGTCCCTGGCGTCCTCATCTCATTATCTATATAATATTGTAGAATGAAGAGGACTCACAGATCTGTTCACAGGAAATGTATTGTGTCACCGAAACCTGATTGCCATGAAACCAACCCAAAAGTCGATGTGAAAGACGTGCAACACACTTGACAATACTTAGTTCTGGTCTCTCAATTTTAAAAATATTTCCTTTGATGCATGTTGTCAATTTTCACCCCATGGAAATATGGAGGTCTCTCTTTTCTAGACTTTGCTTTTTATTCAGAAAATTCATCTTATTATGTTCCTCTTACTTCTTTTTATTCCCTTTAGGCTCCCATGCAGTGGTTATCTATCATTCCTATTAGGTAAATTGATCCCATTTCCAAACTTTAATTAGCATTTTGTTATTGATTAAACTTAGAGGTCATGTGCTACTCATGGAATTAATGAGAATATTATGTGTAATGGTTATTTTAAAAGGCAATTTTATTGATTTCAGATATAAAGCCATTACATCCTTCAAGAGAGCATTATGTTGGGGGGGAATGATGCCTTCACTGTTACTGGTTCAAGATTTGTCTGCTAGTTTCAAAGATTTTCCTTTTGAAATATCAAAACTAAAAAGGGAAACAAAATAACATTAACAGACCCACGTAGGAAATTATATTATTTGAGGATGTCAAATTGGAAGATGGAACATGTTTTTTTTGCAGACTTTCCTGCTTCCTGAAAATAGCAATGAAAAACAGAGACAATCTTTAATGCCATCTTTGAGCTTTTGCTTGATAAAAAGAACCGCTGTATAGCTTTGAAGGAAAAAATCCCTACAACAACAAAAAAACCAACCCTTTACAGAAATAGTTTATCCTTTCCAGAGCATCTTCTTGTCTCCGTGCATAAGCGCACTCCCAGTGGCATGCTTAATCTATCTTCACAGTCCTACATATCTTCAAGTGTGTGCATAAATTCTGTCAGGAAGGAACTACGACCTCGTCGTGAGTAACTGCAGGCAGCACCGTGCGTGGGGCTCTATTGCCTGATGTAAAACATGGCCCTAGATGATCACTCTCTATGTTGTTTGGGAGGGTTATGAGGTTGACTGGGAGCTCCTCGCCCTGGTGGCCGCCATCCCAGAAGGTCTGTGGCAGAACCCGTGTCCGGGAAAAGCACTGCTTTCTGGAAATGGTCGTCACCTCCTCCCATCACTCCAGGTGATTAGGGTCAGCTTCAAGTCATTTCACCCATCTCTGCCTCAGTTTCCTCCTTTGCCAAAGAGGGGTATTATGGTGACTCCATCATAAATTCATTATGTGATGAAATAAAATAGAGCCCCCAGAAACACCTCAAGCATGGCATGTAGTAAAATATGTTCTCGGTAATGTGAGTTTAAGGCAATTTTTGTTTTGGTTCTTCGGAATAGGCCTGAGTTCATCAATCTCAGGAGCCTCATGATTTCTTTCTATTTTAGATCTGCTTTTATTTGTGTGCCTTTTCCTGAAGTTCAAGGCATAATTTTGTACTCTTCTGGTATGTTCCTGAGAGCACAGATGTGAGTGAAAGTAAAGAGCGATTTAGTGTAGAGTGTCACGCTGGGTCAGCCTGTTAACTGCTTCCTCTCTGCAGTGCCTGTAGGAGGCTGGGGCAGCCATCTTTGGCGGCCCACAGGATTGCTGGAGCCAGCCTTCCGGAAGCGCCTGCCTCCCAGCCTCCCAGTCAGATCTCTCCTCTTAGCGGGTCTCTGCCATCCTTGTCCTTGTCCCTTTGGTTTCTCATCTGCTCTGTCCCTCTCTGTCTCCCCTCTTTGGGTTGTGACCCATGTCTGTTGCCTGTTGGGTTTCTGATTGACATCTCCTTAAATGCCTCCCCTCAGGATGTCCCCTCTGCTCTCTACAATCTGGAAGGTAAATCAGACAGGAAGGGCAAAGGTGCCGTGTTGACTAAAATCCTCACGAGAGCCCTATTACTATAGGCATTTATTATCCTCTTGTGCAGTTGATGCTCTAAATAACGTAGAGAGAATAAATCACTTCCCAAAGGCCATAGGACTGATTCATGATTTTGTGGGTCTTGAGGACCAGGGTAGAAGACGGTTGGTGACTTTGGTAACTGTGCAGGGACTTAGGAAGACAGCAGTGTGCTGCTCATCCTATTGCATGGTTGTGCCAATGGGGGCAGAGCTCTCATAGGTAGGCATCAGATATCTCAGAGGGATCTTTGCAAGAGGAACATGAGTGAAACACAGCTCCACAGATGAGGCAGATATAGCTGGTTTCCACCCCGTAATCATTTCTCCTTCTGTCTTTGTTTCAGGATCCCAATATTTAGCTACCCCTTTTGCCATGGGATACAGACAGCTTTTCCCAGCCTTCCTTGCCACTAGGTGTGGCTATGTAACAATTCTGGCTGGTCGTAAATTACGTGTTGGTGAGGATTTTGAGAATCCTGTGTCCTCAGTAGGCTGCCTTTTTCTGTTCTGACATCCCTTCTCCTGGCCTACGACTCAGACAGGATGACCTTGAGGGTGGAAGCTACGTGCTAGCAAATTGTTTCCCTGATGACACCACGAAGCTGTCACATCAGACCGGAACTGCCTCTTGGGACTATGTTATGTAAGAAAGAAACTTCTGTCTTTTTTTGTCACTAAGTGTGTACAAGAAACACAGTGAAGTGTTAGGTCTATAGTTAGGCAAAACAGCATTTAGAAGAAAACTATAAAATTATAACATGGGAGAGAAAAAGCACAGGCGGCAGTGTAAACAGGCATGAAGGGCCAAACAAACAGCAGTGCATCTGCCCAAGGACACAGTCATCCTGAAGAAAGGACAAGGGAGCTCTGGGCCTTCCAGAATCCAAGGTAAGAAGGGCCCGGGTGAGTCAGCTTTCTGTATCAGCCACCACTGGGTCCAAGATCTAGGAATCAGCTCTGGGCGAGTGGCTTGCCCATTCACTGTCTGACCCCCTTCAATCATGAGGCCACTGAGAGTGACATCAGTGGACTGCGCACTGGGAAGTGCCGACCACATATGCAAATAGCCTACCTTTTGGGTGAAGGACCATGTGGCTTATGTTTGCTTATTGCTACCAACCACCACTGCAGTGGACCCTGGGAAAAATCACCCCCAGCTTTCCTGCCATAGCTGCTGGGCCTTTGGTGTGGGCCATGGTGGAGTCCTTTCCAAACTTATCATTCATTGCTCCCAAACACTATGGGGCTAAATTTATTCATGCTCCACATTCCTGTTTTCTTTTGTTCAATGCTACAAACCCAAGGTCCCCTGGTCATGCATCACACCCAAACTATTATTTTCATGAACCAACCCTCCACTCTTCTCTCTTCCTGTTCTTTTTACATCTCCAAATATTTTCCCATCTTCTTGACTTGAATTGAAACCTAGTTGGTCCCCAAGGCCATGGCTTCTCCCATATTCCTCTCAATGGTCAGCTGTCAATCTTCTCACAACCTTTGTTTCTCAGGGTTAGAAAGTGCCTTTCTTGATCTGAAATGCAACTTTTTGACCAGTGTGTCGGCACCGTCCTGAGGCTCACGTCACTGGCTCTATTCCTCTTTCTCCATGTGACCTCCAGATGGATCTGTATGATTCACAGAGGCCTAGTTCATTGGCAGTGATCTACATATGTTGAATAAGTAGATGGTAGGAATTTTCTTTGGCTTTTAGGGCTAAAGTACAGCTACATGCTAACAATGTATAAATTAATTTGCTTTATTGAGTTAAAATGGGACTTTAGCAACATGAAATTGTATTCTCCGTGTACACAGCTGAACACGGAGTTATAGTGAAGGCAAGGTTTTGTATATAGGGTATAGATTGCTTTACTTAAAAAAGGGATGATCATAGAGGATCTCTTGATAGTTACATATCTCAATTATATTATTTATAAAATTAGTTATAAGGTCACTGGATAGGAATGAGTGTGCTATTATATGGCCAGGTACCTAGTCGGCATTAATTCTTTTTAATAACTGAGTACTGGCTATAAAGAAATGAGAACCATCAAACATCTTCTGATTTTTTTTTTGTTTGGTTCTGATTTTTGCATCACTTCTGTGTATACGATTTCATTTTTAATTTTAGAAGTTAGACTATAACGTGTTCTAAGACAAGACTTAGACTCTTGCAAATTATAATATGCTTTATTTTAAAATTTGTCCTGAAAGTAAAAGGTAGGCCTACCGGGATACAACCCATTGGTAAATTTATTCATATTTGGTAAGAAAAGCCTAGGAAAGCCTTTTATTCAGCATCAGAGTCAAAAGACATGCAGATTCTGATTTCACGTGATTGTTTGAATAATTTGCTAGCAGCCCCAATGAATATAAGATTAAAATTAAACTTTCTCAGAATAACTGATTTCTATGCTATCTCCAGGAGAGGAAAAAAAAAAAATTTCTGACACTGATAACGAATTATATCCATGTGTTTCAAATCTCCAGATAATAACTATAGAGGGTGTTTTGTTCCATGCTGTCCGTATGACTATAGCTTTCATTCATTCCTAGCCTGATCCCACCTTCCCCTTTTTGTGTGTGTTCTAGTGTTACCCATGGGCCTATCAGGACAAAGCCCAGGCCAGAAAACTTACGGCTGTGAGTTCATGGCAGGTGGCCATGGTATTCTGCCTGGTTATCTCTGAGATTAGAGACACAGTTGATAAATGCCAGCCTGCCAAGCATTTATTACCACATCCCAGCTGTGCGTCGGGCTGGGTGTGCGTCCCTCAGACGGCTGTATGCAGATGCACCTGTTTCACTCTGAGCTCTGGCATGTCTCAGAATTTCTGATGATGGTAGCTAAATAGATGAAGCTATTTGGGGCCCGATGGAAGGGGCAAAATTCCTTGCCTAAAAGGAAGCTTGGCCTGCAAAATGGCATCATCAGAAATTCAGATGAGAGCATATATGCCTTCCAATTAGTTTCCATTTCAAATTTGTAAATCCCTCACATGGTGGAAGCCATTCTAGATTAGTCTGGTTGGAATAATGATATCTTACACCCCAGGTTTCTGTGACTAATACCGGTTTTTCCTTGTGAAATCCACAGGAAATTTAACCAAATAGAAAAATTTAGAAATTGATAGAGAAAGTGAAAATCCATCATTTTTATGGAGAGTTGTGTTTTGGTGCCATTGCATGAATGATGCTACATTAATTTTTAATTCCTACTGCATAGTTTCTTTTCCAGTGCTCAAGGTACACAGCTCTATGAACCATAGAATATGTTGGTGTTAACACTATTCTTAGAGTGTAAGCTTCAGATGTGACTGGAAAGATACCAAATAATGAACTGATGACTCTCTATATCACTTGCTTTTATGGCCCTCAGCAAGCACCATATGGAAACTACATGAATGGATTTTCATGAAATTGATGAGGGTGGATATTTAATACTTACTAGGTAAGAAGAGTAGCATAGTTTCATTAAAAAATAGATTTCCACCTATATATTTGAACTTGTTCAATGTAAATGCAAAGAAACAATACTGTATGTGTATGTCTTCACACATACACACGTGTGCGTGTGCGCCTGCACACACACACACACACACACACACACACACAAACACACACACACATTGCAGTGGCTGTAAAATATTTCGTCCCCTGAATCCTGTTTTTAACGTCCTTTAAAAAACGAATTGATCTGACACCAAAGAAACTTATAATGAATCACACCAGAGAACTGCATTTTAATGCCTTGATACGTCATGAAACAATTAGAGGGAGTGAAGGGCAAATGTATTTTTCTTATTCGAGTACTTCTCACATCCGTTTGAAATTCCTGATCAAATGCTTTAAGCTTTCTAGCTACTATCCCGTCTGCAGTCCACTTCCTCTTCATATAACTGCAGTGTTTTCTTCAAATGCCTTAGTCTTGACTTCCTACCCAAATCGTCTATGGCTGTTGACGCTGCTGTCCCTGTGCAAAGTGATAATGCAGGTCATATCCTTCATCCCCTCGCACCTTGCTGACCACCCTGTGACGTGCTGTGCACCAGTATCCGTGATACAACCCTAGGACATGGAACTGGAGCCATCTCTCCCCTCCCAGCTTCCCCCAAGAAGGTGGGCGACTCTCTTTCCATCATGTCTACGGTCCCAAGAACTCTCAAGGACTTTTCACGTCTCACAATTTTAGGATCCGATCTCAAAACCCTTTTTCAAAAGCAGAAAATAATTTACATGAGGAATTAAGGAAGTGATGAATGTAAGACAAAATATTTCTGTTGCAGTGTTAGTTGAATGGCCTTCACCTAACCTGCGGTTACTAGGAAGAGAAGGGGTTTCTTTCTTATAATCTTCTTGGGGGTCCCACTTCTCTGCTAGCCACTGTTCGGTGGGAGTTGGTTCTGCCATTTTCGGCATGTCCTGAGTTGTCATCTTGGGTCCCCAGAGTTTGCAGCAGTTCCCCGCTCACATACCCGTAGCCCAGGCAGAAGTTGAGGAGAATAAATGTCTTTCTATATTTTTTCCTTCTATGACACCACCTTCCTCACCCGTTTATGCCATCATCATCATTATTGTTGTTATTACTTCTATTTTTTAAAATTATGGTTATTGTTTGACTGGCAAGTCAAACTTCAGTCCTTTGGGCTTACACAGCCCTTACCACCATCAGTCCTCAGCCGGTCGTGTCTCCCCCACTCGCTCCACCCCAAACCAGGGTCCACTGCACCCCTAGAGTCGGGTCGGCAGTGTCCATCCCAAGTGACTGCACCACGGCCACAATTCTTAGCCTGCTCTCTCCTGTTTACATGAACAGATGTGTAACAAGCATAGGGAGTCCCAGTTCAGTACTTTGCAGGACTGAATTCGACGCTCCAATTTTTAGGGAACAGAGTTACGTATCGTCTAAATGTCTTTTATGTTGTGAGAATGTGGAAACTCTCTAAATATATTATTTTCTATTATTTTATTAGATACTTTCTTCCTCCAAAAATCTTTATTTTCTTCTCCTCTTGGGAAAAAAAAAGATAATAAAAAAGATGCTATTTTCTAGGGGATGTACGGCACCATAGGTGGTTATCTTTATATTGTGTTTGTAGGAAACTTCAAATTTTACATTCAGGTTGTATGGAAGTCATCTAAATGTCTACACAGCACAGTGATATATTGCCGCTTTTCTTCCACTTACCCTCTCTTCATCAAGAAAACACAAAGCCTTTTATAAATATTAACTCTCAACATCCCCAGACGACAAGATAAGTGGCAGCTGGAAAGAAAGTCACAGGATTGAATAGATGATATTCTGGACATCACAGAGTACACCAGAAACAAGAAAGGTCAATCCATCTCACAATTTCTCAGACTACTGTATTTTGTGATTAGAATGATTCTACCAATTTAGATATATTCTTCTAACTGGAAAACTTACATCAAAAGGAACTTTTATTCAACTGGGCACTTGCCGCCAGGCGCACTAATAGGGAAATATCTCTGGGATAAAAATTAAAAGAAAACTTTTTGTAAAATTTAAAAAATGTTATAAAGAAAGGAATTGAATTGAAATATTGGCATCAGTTTTAATGCCTGGGTATTATAGCAGTGCATATAAGAAAACATGAGTTCTTTTTTTTTAAGATTTTATGTATTTTATTTGACAGAGAGAGAGAGAGAGATCACAAGTAGGCAGAGAGGCAGGCAGAGAGAGAGGAGGAAGCAGGCTCCCTGCTGAGCAGAGAGCCCGATGCGGGGCTCGATCCCAGGACCCTGAGATCATGACTTGAGCCAAAGGCAGTGGCCTTAATCCACTGAGCCACCCAGGCACCCCGAAAACATGAGTTCTTTATTGTTCTATATGCTGAGCATATAGTAGCTACTCAATATATATGTCATTGCTTTGAAAGTTTCTATGAAAGCCTATTTCCATTGTGGATTATTTGCCTGTGGTTTAAAAGTTGAAGTCACGTTTCACTTATTTTCTTCGAAAGATGTGTATTGACAGGTTATGATGAATCTCAGTGCACATCTTTTTCAATAACAATGTCTTCCTACAGAATTTGAGAAAATCAGAAAATTCTCTGGATCTGTTTGTAGATCTAGTCCACATGTATTCAAGTTATATAAATGTAATCAATTTTATATTTTCAAAGAAAAACCAAATATGTTCAGGGTTGAATTTGGGTCCCAAATGCTAATTACTTTCTAGAGTTTGGATTATTTTATTGCCTTGAATAAAATAATCTTGCCCTTTTTGGGGGGCATATAGGGCAAGGAGTTTAGAAGCAGGATAACCGAGGTGGAGTATACCTCAAAATAGATGTGATACAGGTTTGCTGTTTCAGTGGTGAAGAATTCTATTCCCAAACATGGCAAACTCACATGTTCAAATAATAGTATTTCATTTTTCATTGCATTTTTCATTGCTCTATATAGTAAGTGACTAGATTAACTATTGAAAATATATCTTCTTTCTCCAGAATCCAAAGAGAGAAGAAAATTTCACCAGCTAAATTTATTAACTTGCACTGCTAAAGCAGATGGTATGATAGGAAAATATTGATTTTTCTATACCGACAGAGCAGCTGATAACTTATTTTTGGTTTGACTTAATGTATAAACTGTGAGTTAGGTCAAGGGATTTTTATGCTATTTTGTACTGGCTTATCTTGGACTTTACAAATCCAAATATTGACTTTTCAAGGGAAAAAAAATTTAATTTAACCCATTGGGGTTTTTGTAAGACAGCCACACATTTCCCTCAAAATTTGGCCTCCTTGGACAAGCACTTGTCATCTATTTCCCATCACGCAGCCACAAAAAGGGCACCATTCAGTAGGGGAGGATAGCCTGGCTTGTGTCCATACATATTCCTCTTTTTTGTGGTCCCTGTGTTCCTTTGCTCTTTGAATTTGCTGCAGATTTATTCTTAACTATTTGTTCTGTCCACACCTAAAGATTCTGCCTTGTACTTCTGTGGGGTCTCTTTTTTTCATCTGTGACATGGCAGTTGAAGTGAAGACCAAGGTAAGTGAGTGAATGTTCCCTACTCTGTGGTTTATAACTGACTCCCGCCTCAGGGCAGGACGTTTTGATGTCCTTGAACGGTGAATCTTAATGTGCATCTGTCTTACAAACAGCGCCCCTCTACAAAAGAAGGCAAACTTAGGAAAATCCCAGGAGTCAGTTTTATTCATTCATTCATTCATTCATTCATTCATGCATTCATTTTCAGGAGTCACTTTTGTATGTGGATCTATATCTGTGTGTTTAGATTACATACATTTAGTCATTTTCAGAGATAAGCAAAATACATTAATTTTTGTAGGTGGATCCCCAAATGCTAAGTTTGGATATTTTGGTAATGGAATAATATTATACAGCGTGTGTGTTACGGACCTCTGTGTCCTTATTTCAGTGATGACAGCTACTTCCATTAGAGGGGCTTCTTTTATTCTCTATTTTTTTATTATGAAATTTTTTATACCTATATAAAAGAATAGAGAATAATGTAAAAATATCCTTACATCCCCGGTTTAAGGGAAAAAAACCTAAAAAATAGAGTTGAGGATCCCTGTGGGTCCTCCCAGATCTTTAACTTTTCTCCTGGATGCAAACCTAACATAAGTATAGTGTGATCTTTTTCTGCATGTTTGTATATTTTTGCTATGGGTGCCTGCATATCTAAACAAAAAGTGAGGTGATAGTTTTGCATATTTAAAAAACTGTATGAAAGGCATGACGACACCTGCTTCGCTTTCACGGTCTGCTTTTTAGCTTAGCATTGTTTTTGGAGATTGAGCACATTAATATGTATAGATGTGGTTTATTCTTGTTGCACTATACTTTTGCATTGTATGAATTTATCCAGTCCAATTTTATTTGTCCTTCCTCTTGTCGATGGGCATTTTGATTTTCCCAATATAGGCTGTTGATGAAGTCTACATTTCCACGTGCAACACCTGAGATTTCTCTCTAGGGCATCTATCTAGGAGTGGAATTCCTGGGTTGTAGGGCATACACATCTTTAACTTTACTAGGTATTGCCAAATTGCTCTCCAATTTATGCTGGCATCGACGGTGTGTAAGATTTTTAGTTGCGCTATATCCTCGCCAGCAGTGCTATGGTCAGATTTTAAATTTTAATTTTAGTTGTCCGTCTGGTGCATACAAAAACAGGATCTCATGTTTTAAAAAATATTTTTAGCATTTTTTTTAATTTAGAGAGAGAGAGCGCACACACGCGCAGTGGGGGTGGAGGGGTAGAGGGAGGGGGAGACAGAGAATCCCAGGCAGGCTCCACAACCAGCATGGAGCCTGACGCAGGGCTCGATCTCACATTGCTGAGATAGTGACCTGAGCCAAAATCAAGACTCAGGTGCTTAAATGGCTGAGCCACTTAGGGGTCTCAGTATCTTGTATTTTTTATCCACTCTTCCCTGATGACTAATAAGGTTAATCATCTTTTCATATCATTATTAGTCATTTAAGTTTTTTCTTCAGTGCGTTATTTTTTATAGCCTTTGCTTTTTTGGGTGGTTGTCTTATTTCAGGTTGCCGTAACAAATATACCACAGACTGAATGATTTATAAACCATGGAAATTTATTTCTTAGAATTCTGGAGCCTGGAAGCCCAAGATCAGGGTGCCACATGCTTGGGTTCTGCTCAGGGCCCCCTTTCAGGTTTCAGATTGCCAACTTCTGGTATCCTTACTTGGTGGAGAGAGGGGGCGGGAGCTCTCTGAGGTCCCTTCTATTATATATTATAATTATATTATTTATATAATTATATATTTATATAATCCATAATTTTATATATTATAAATAATTTTATTGGTATATAAAACAATAAAATTATTTTATTAAAATTTAGTTTATCAATAATAAATTATTAATAAAATTTATTAGTAATAAAAGTAATATATAAAATTATTTATATAATTTATATAATTATATTATTTATATAATTATAATTTATATTGTTATATATATAATTATATATAATTATAATTATAATTTTTCCCAAGCAGGAATGAGGGGGTTAAGGGAGAGAGTGAGAGATAAAATCTTAAGAAGTCTCCACACCCAGAGAGGAGCTGACCTGGGGCTCCATCTAATGACCCTCAGATTATGACCTGAGCCAAAATCAAGAGTCAAATGCTTAACTGACTGAGCCACCCAGGTGCCCCCATTCTGAGGTCCCTTTTAAAGGGCCTTTACAATTCCATTTATAAGGACTCCACCCTGGTAACCTAATCACCGTCTAAAGTCTCCACCTCCTAATACTGTCACACTGGGCATTAGGATTTCAGTGTGTGAATTTGGTGGGAAAGCACCAGCATTTTGTCCATAACAGTGGTGATATTTCTTATTGTTTTGTAAGAATTCTTTATATATTCTGGGTTCTAACCCTTTGTTATATGTATAACAAAGATCTTTTTCCCAATCTCAGACTTCTCTATTCATTTTTTTAAAAAAAATCATGTCTTGGGGCGCCTGGGTGGCTTAGTTGGTTAAGCAACTGCCTTTGGCTAAGGTCATGATCCCGGAGTTCTGGGATCGAATCCCACATCAGGCTCCCAGCTCCACGGGGAGTCTGCTTCTCCCTCTGACCTTCTCCCCTCTCCTCATGCTCTCTCTCACTGTCATTATCTCAAATAAATAAATAAAATCTTTAAAAAAATCATGTCTTTGGTTGAATTGTAATTTTTACATTTCATTAATCTGTTTCACCAATTCTTTTCCTTTTAGCTTCTTGTTTAAGACATCATTCCTTAACTCCAGGTCATTAAGAAACTCTCCTAGAGTTTTACCATCTGCCTTTTCATTTTTGTGGTTCGTATTTTTGTGGCTGCGTTCTACTTTTTTTTTTTTTTAAAGGTTTTATTCATTTATTTGACAGAGGGAGAGAGATCACAAGTAGGCAGAGAGGCAGGCAGAGAGAGGGGGGAAAGCAGGCTCCCCGCTGAGCAGAGATCCCGATGCGGGGCTGGATCCCAGCACCCCGAGACCATGACCCGAGCCGAAGGCAGAGGCTTTAACCCACTGAGCCACCCAGGTGCCCTCTACTTTTTTAATTTTTAAAAATTTATTTTATTTTTTTGAAGAACACATTTTTTTTTTATTGTGTTATGTTAGTCACCCTTCATTCTACTTTTGTAATGTCACAACCATGCATCGCTAGTGTATAAGTTTGCACCAGTCAGACCAGGATCCAGAATTCCACCTGTAGACCATTTCTATGTGAAATCCACTCATACTCAGCATTTTAGTGAGCTAGTCAATTTTCAGGATTTCATGTGGGTGAGTGGCATCTACGCGAGTGAGGAGGAATTACATGGAGGTGCAGTTACTCACGTGTCCCCCCAAGCCCCCAGGAAGTATAATCTCACCTCATCTCTGACTATTTCTTTCTTAGGGAATGGCCCTGCCACGGTGTTCTGTTTCCTCTAGACACCCGAAGTTCTGGTAAATAAAACTTCTCATCTCATTACAATTATTTTTTAAAAGGCTTTCTTACTTATAAAGTCTGTGTGAACTGTCTAAGGGTGGGCTACCTATCCCCCCAAATGATTATTTTAATGGAGTTTATTAAATACCATGTACGTACATCATTGAGGGCCCAGAACTGGTCGAAATTTAAGGGAGGCTGGAGCCGTGGGTACAAGGAGCTAAGCTTGTGACCTGACTCTCTCTTCAGTTAGCATCGTTAGGAGATCTACAGATGACAGAAGTAGCTATCTCGGAAATTTTAACAAGGAAATCAAGGGAGGAGTTGTATTATTTGAGAGTAAATGAAGATGGCCATTATAGCTTAAAGAGCAAAATTAGGGATTTGAGGCTGAGACCACTGAAATACAAGCGGATTCTGAGAAAAAGAGAGGCATGCTGTTCACTTAGCAGGTGAGCTGAGCAGCAGCAGAGAGGGTGCCCACCTGATGTGTAGTTTGTTCAGTGAATCGTTTCTGATCCCCACCCCTTCCTTCACCTCCATTCCACCTCCAGACCCATTGTTGTGGAGGGGGGAGCGGACTTCCGGAGATCGAGGAAGGTTTCCGGGTGGGGCGAGCTTGGTGGGAAAGGCAGCTTGCCTCTCATGCCCTTCTTATCTCAGTCTAAATGCCTGCATCCCAGCAACAGCTTCAAAATATCACGGACCTGCTTCGTCCAGTGCGCAATGCGGCATATAAACAGTAGTCCCCCCAAAAGCAGGAGGCTGTTTTGATGATGTGTCACGTGCCTGTCTCTGGCTTTCAGCGCACCCAGTGATTAGTAATTCCTGGTTGCTAATGGGTAATGAGACACAGCTCAGATAGCTCGGAGAGAAAATCATTGGTCATGCCATTAAATTGAATTCTAGATGAGAACTGCCAATGGCAGTGGGTGTACCAACCGATCATATAGAGAAATGTTGCCCTTCCCAAGTGCTGGCAGTCAGAATCACTTCGTGGTGATACAAAGTTGCATGTAGTCTCTTACAGTAATGTGAGAAAGACATAGGAGAGAAGACTTAATGGAATGCTATAAGATGGGAATTTAAAATTTGTTTTTATCTAAAATCTTCTGTTACTTTACATTTTTTGTTGTGAAAAGTACCTTTAAGTACCTTTTCTTTTGGACTTTTGTCTTTCTGTTTTTTTTTTTTTTTTTTTTAAATTTAAATTAGGGATGCCTGGGTGGCTCAGTCAGTTCAGCATCTGCCTTTGGCTCAGGGTCCTGGGATCGAGTCCCGCATCTGGCTCCCTGCTCAGCGGGGAGCCTGCTTCTCCCTCTCCTTCTATTGCTCCCCCTGCTTGTGCTCTCTCTCTCTCTCTGACAAGTAAGCAAAAAAAAAATCTTGTAAAACTTATAAAAATTAAAAAAATTTTAATTAAAGTATACATGCTCATTGTAGAAGGTTTAGGAAAGCAAAGAAGTAACGGGTACTGTAATATGATGTCTCAGTCTCTGACTTTGTGTTTTTGGGGTGTATTATGTAGACCTCTCTCTGATGAGTTTTTCCTTTTTAAATGGGGTTAATAACTGTACCCCCAAGGTTGTTGTGAGGGTGAACTGAGATGATTGCTGGCCTTAAAAGTTGGCATCTATTGTGGTTATTGGCTTATTTATGGGAGGTCGTATAGCAGTGTGGTTAAGAGCATCTTCTAGAGCCAACTTCCTAGGCTCAAATCCCATTCCTGCTACTTCCTAGCAGCACATCCTTTGACAAATTCTTTTTTTTTTTAAAGATTTTTTTATTTATTTATTAGAGACAGAGACTGAGAATGAGAGGGGAGAAGGT
The DNA here is from genome assembly GCA_028533885.1 of Nasua narica. Lineage (NCBI taxonomy): Eukaryota > Metazoa > Chordata > Mammalia > Carnivora > Procyonidae > Nasua > Nasua narica. The sequence goes on along the minus strand of CM052810.1, from coordinate 12,443,472 downwards.
CAGAGGGAGAAGCAGACTTCCCGCAGAGCCGGGAGTCCGATATGGGACTCGATCCTGGGACTCCAGGATCATGACCTGAGCCAAAGGCAGTCGCTCAACCAACTGAGCCACCCAGGCGCCCCACCTTTGACAAATTCTTTAGTCAGTTTTTTCGAAAACAGTTTTTCTGTTTTCTCATCCATAAAATGGGGTAATAGTTTTTAATCATAAGTTTGTCCTGAGAACTATATAAATTCACATACATAAACAACATAAAATAAAACCTGCTATGTACATAATAGGCAAATGTTAATTGTTATCATTATTGTGCAACTTCTGAACAGTCAGTGCTGATTTCTAGCGTATTTTGTTTGTGTTGCATATATATGTATATATTTTTTTGTTTTTCTGCTTTGTCATACCTATAAGCAGTCCTTTTAATGACTACATAATATTCCATGGAGTGGGCACTCTGTGATTGCCTGAGCCTCAATATTGGCCTCTTAAACTTTCTTTCCTCCCCCACCCCCACAGAAATATTATTGTGCCTACCATTTGTTGAAAATTCTGATTCTTTCCCCAAAGTGGAGATTCATCTTAATCTTTACAACACTTCACACATTCAGAGAAGTATAGAAGGCACTATGAGACACCACAGCCAGATTCACACGAACTAACATGTTACCGTATTTACTTTTGATTTATTCTTTGCTGAGAGATGATGTCGTCATGGGGTGCGGGGGGTGGGGTGAGAGGTGGTGGTGGGAGGGTGTAATCAGGCAAACAGCTCTTCTCAGAAGCACTGAAGGCTGTCTCTGTCCCAGACCCGTCCCCCCTACCACAGAGGCGACTTCCTGCTGTACCTTATCCTGGCCTAAGTGTGGGTCGTCGGCAGCTTCCGGTTTTCTCTGAGCACACTGAGACAGGTTGCCATTTTAGAGGGACTGTGACTAAAAATAAAGAGAAAACAAAAGGGGAAGGAATGGAACATATAGGAAATCACAGCAGTCTAATTTTCTGTCAGCACTGGCCTTGGTCTCCCTACCCTCCTCTGTACTCCTGTGCCCAGGCCCCGACTCCCCTGGTCCCCTTAGCCTACAGAGTCCTCTGTGTCTCTGCTCTGACTTCTCTCTAAGCCCACGACCCACCTGCAACTCCAGCAGGCCTTTGTGGAACCCTGTCTTCACATTCTCTGAGTGCCTATCCTCTCCTGCCTTGGGCCATTGTAGGAATTCGGCGAGCAAGAGTGAAGCCCCAGTGTTCCTGGGGTCCATAGAGGCGAGGCTGATTTTGAACATCATGTCTAGTCTAAGAGCAAGGCCTCTGAATTAACAAAGAAAGGGAGAGAAGAAAATGACCTTTATTGAATGATTCCTTGCACCAGGTGTTTTACATATATAATCTAATTTACATCTTCCTCCAACTAACTGCAAGATAGGGTTTATTTTTCTCACATTAATTAATGGATGAGAAAACTGAATCTTAGATCATTAAAGTGCAATGCTTAAGATCATCATTGCTCATTTATGATATAACTGAGTCTGCTTTATTATTTTTTTTAAGATTTTATTTATCTGAGAGAGAGAACAAGCAGGGGGAGAGACAGAGGGAGAAGCAGGCTGAGCTGAGGAGGGAGCCCAATGTGGGGCTTGATCCCAGGACCCTGAGATTATGACCTGAGCCAAAGGCAGATGCTTAACGAACTGAGCCACCCAGGTGCCCCGTGCTGTCTGTATTGTTAATAACTATGTTGCCAACACTGCAGTGTAGCAGTATGGGTGTGTGTTTTTGTGTGTGATTATGTGTGTGTGTGTGTGTGTCTGTGTGTGTGTATATTTCTTTGCCTATCATATTTCTGCTGTATTTCCAGTACACAGAATAATCCCCAGCACACAGTCGGTGTTTAATAAATAGTAGCGGAATAAATGAATACATTTATACAAGTCAAGGTTCCAGTGTAAAAGATATGAAGGGGATGGTGTTCTTAAAATAATACAAGATGAATTTATTGATAAAATGATTCACTGGAGATACAGGACAGAAGACCTGCAGTTAATCCAGTTTCGGGACTGGAAATAGCCACAGTCTTTGCATTTCTGTGTCTGTAGACAGAAGGCATGGGGAGAGGGGTGGGGGGGTGGAGGTTCCCAGAATCAGGGGAGAGAGTTGTGTAGAGCAGACCACCTCGAGAGGACTAGTGACTGTCGGGTGAAGGACACAGCAGCTAGAGGGAACCCTGTGAAGAGGAAGGCAGGAGAATAAACACCCAAGTCCCACTCTCCTCCCCCACCAACTCTTATCTCCTGCCAGGGGTCCCCATCTGCCAAACCCAGGGGGAAGCCAGGGAGCAGGGGGCCCCTCATTGTAGTCTATACAGTTGAGCCTCAGGGCGGTCAGCAGGGTGGACAGGGGTGGAAAGAAGACCTGGAGGGGCCAAGGGATGAGATCTGCTGGAGAATGACTGTCTATGATATCTTCCTCTCTCTACGAATCTGGCTCTTTCCAGGACTTCACGTTTCCTGTAGGAACATGCTAGTTACCAAATGTCAAATACCCAAGTCATGCGGAGCCATGTGGGGAGAAGGCAAGCTTGAGGGATATGTTTAAAGCTCACATCAGGAACTGGCTAGAGATGGAGACTGCAAGGAAGGAATGTGGCCTGGCCCTGCTTCATTAAGAAGGCATGTGTTAAAAGACTAGGGTTTAAGGAGTATTTTTGTCTTGTGCTATATGATATAATTTGCTGCTGTCCATCACTAGACAGATGGGCTTTCCTGGTGCTGAACCAAGCCTGGATGTGTGCCATTCTTTCTTCATGATGGCTTTGGCTGCTCTTGGCAGGGACAGTCTTTATCACCACTTTTGTTTTTCCCTCCAGTCCCTAGGTCACACAACTTCTTGGTGGACATTTTTAGTCAAGAACCAAGAGCTGTTGCTCATTGTTGAGTCTGGGGCACCATTTTCTTTTTCCCACAAAGGCACCAATGGCTCCCTCAACCATCCCCTTCTATAGCTGAATCTTTTCACGTGGGACAATTATGACACCTGGAAAGTTCCTGTACATTTTCCTTTTGGATAATTTGCCAAACTTAAGACCTTTTCTCTAAGTACATGCTTCTAGAACTTCACTCACTCAAAGAGCTTACCTGAATCCCAGATTGTCTTCTTCTCATTGACCCCTGCCCGAAGTTCCCACCTTAGATAACTGCCCTGTTAAGTTCTTGGCATTTTTCTTTCCTTCTCTTTTGTCCATTTTCCCTTCCAATATAGTTTTATCAGTCTTGTGAAGGTATTTTAAATGTGGAACATCATCTAAATAATATGAATAAATTGCTGTAAGTCATAGAGGCTGCATTTCATGGGACCAATATTATGTGGTGATTTTGTCCTATGACTGTTTTGAAGCTCATACTTTCAGCATGGCCTGTTGAGAAAAGGATTTGCATGGTGGAGGTAGATGGACCTGAGCTCATGTGACCGTAGGTCCCGAAACTCTAGTAGCATCATTCATTCATTTGTTGATTCATTCCAGGAACATTTATTGAGTGCATCCTGATATGAGTATCAGGTACTTTTTTAGGCTCTGGCAAATTGGAGGTAGACAAAGCTGACTGCAGATGCCTTCATGAGGTGGTGAAAATAGTCTCTCTCCTGGAGGGTGGTGCTCAGGATGAGATACGATGGGGTATGTACAGTGACCAATAAACAGTCTGGTACATAGTTGTTTATTAAACTGTATTTGTCATCCTTTCCCTGCCGCTAATAAACATGATACTAGATACATTTTTAAGAGATTCGTGAAAGATCATCTGGAGGGAAAATATTTTTGAAAGGCCTTTTTAAATAGGCACATTTAAAGCATCATTAAAGCTTTAAATTTTCTGATTTGTTTTCTTGGCTTTTGAGTTGTAAGGAAAGACACCTTTTTAAAGGGTGTAGGGCAGAGCAGTTATCTCACAGTCATCTGAAGTCAGCTTCCTTTTTTTTCCTGCCACTTGAAGAGCTTTAATTAGAAATCGTGGTGATTTTCCTTTTCTCCACACTAACAGCTTATTTGAGCTGGCTAGGTTTTTGGTGGTGATCTGTTTCATATGGACACTTTACCTTAAAAAAACTTTTCAAAAACATTTTTTAAAAGATTTTATTTATTCATTTATTCATTTAGAGCATGAGCAGGGGTGGGGCAGAGAAAGAGGGAGAGACAGCATCTCAAGCAGACTCCCTGCTGAGAGTGGAGCCTGACACAGGGCTTGATCTCATGACTGTGAAATCATGACCTGAGCTGAAGTCAAGAGTCAGATGCTTCACTGACTGTCACCCAGGTGCTTCATCTTAAAACAAACAAACAAACAAACAAACTTTAAATAAACTTTAACTTCTTTTCCTGATAATGGTTTTATATCCCCTAATAAATCTGTGACATTTTATCTGGCCCAGGGCTTTTATAAATTCACATATTAGATAGCTAAGCCATATGATGTCAAATTTTAAGTCTGTTCTGTTGGCTTCATGAATTTAATTATGTAATTGTTGAAATTAATGTGGTCTGCCAATGTCATTATTTTCTCATTTTGTTTTGCTTCAGGACTGAAACATCCTGTTTGGGGGAAATGTATGGATACCGAAACCATGACAGTCTACAACAAAATACTAATCTCATTCAGAAAGTAAATATCAAAAAATATTCTTAAAGCCATAATACTACTGAGCACAAGTGAACATTTGCTTTGCCAGTGCCTTAAAAATATTTTGCTTGCCTGTTAATGGTGTTTGCAAGCTGGCAAAAAAAATTTGAGGAGGACTGCTATCCTTAGGTGGCTAACAGAAACTTGGTACACAACATATTTAGCAATAACACATTTTCTGACTGAATTAATAATTTAAATATCAACCAGTTAACACTTGTGAGCTGTACTGTTGATAACTTTTTATTTATGAAAGACATCTGAGCATGCTGAGTATTATCTGCTTTCCTTCTGAGATCCATTTCCCATCCTTCTCCATCTGCTTTGTTTCCTTTTGTATTAGTTGTCTTAGGCTGCTATAACAAAATAGACCAGGTGATGTAAAAAACAGATTTGGTTTCTCATAGCTCAGGAGGTGGGAAAGTTCAAAGTCCTGGACCCAAAGTCCTGGGTCCAGCAGGGGTGGGTGTCTGATGAAGTCTCTTTTCCCGACTTACACTTAGCAACCTTCTTCCTATATACTCACGTGGCCTATTCTTGGTGTGTGTGTGTGTGTGTGTGTGTATGTGTGTGTCTAATATTCCTCCTGCCCTCCTCTCACCATAAAACAAAACAACAAAACAAAAACATCTTTATTATATATTTATTTCGTTATTTAAGTAAGCTCCATGCCTAGCATGAACCCTAACATGAGACTTAGACTCATGACCCTGAGATCAAAAGTTGGATGCTTAACCCACTGAGCCATCCCTGGGCCCCTTAAAACATTTTTTTTTTTTGTGGGGGAAAATGGGTGCTGCTTTGTTGCTGGGGAATTGGTTTGTGACACCTTTACCTTTTGATTGGTTAGAAAGCAGTTAGGGTCAGGGGAAGTCTTTTTGGGAAGTCGTAATCCAATTACCTCTATCCGTGTGGGGCAAATAAGACTGTGAGGTGATCACCACTCCCTCAAATTGTCTCTTATTTATTTGCTTCATTGCTTATGGCTTATTCTCATCTGTAGATTCAAGCTAATGATTGTACTCGTCTTAAATACTACAGTGTTCCAGGCAGCAAGAACAATGCCCTTGGTAGCTTCCAATAAATATTTGTTGAGGGATTTTTGTTATCCAAATTCTATCGAACTGCAGTAGAATGGGGGGTGGAGATGCAGGATTTGGGGGAATAACTCAAGTTAATGCCGTAAATAAAGTCCAGTTAGCAGGCAGCAAACAGGAGAGGAAGAACATGGTACAGACAGCAAGGAGTGGCATGGGTGAACCGGTGGTCTCCAGAGTCTCTCGCAAGGTGAAAAGTGGTTCCCAAAAGCTCATGGGTCAGAGGGAAGAGGCCAGTGGCACTTCACCTCCTGAAACTCTAGATAGTTGGAACGTCTATTAGTATGTTGTAAGACGTAAGCTACTTGGCAGATTACGTGCGCTGGGTGTTAGGATACAAAAATGAATAAGATGTAGTCCCTGACATTGGTTCATCTGTCTCTTTAGCATGGATGACTGAAATAAATGACTATATTCTCCCCCTTCAAATTGGGGAAAAATCAATCAACTTTAATTATATTAAATTTTCTTTTTGGATGATAAATTAAGTGCTATTTTAAATTTTATAATTGATTCTAAATGATTGAACAATAAACTGTAGTGTGTTTTCTTTAAATTTGCTCATGTTCTGAAATACAGATGGTGAAATTGACAATACAATTGGATAAAATCAAGGTTATTTTTCCGTAGGTAACCATAAAATACCAATCTTACGCTTTATTATTTTTTTTTAACTTCATAAGACAATCCAGAGATGCCGGAGTAAATATGATTTCCCTCCTAGCCACTTTATGATGTAACAGGGAATACACTGATTTCCTTTCTAACAAGGCACAAATTGCATAAGCCAAAGAAAGTTAAGGCCTTGAAATGGACTTTAATAATTTCCGGGCCTGAGGAGATACTACAGATATCTGCGTGGAAAGGTGATGAGAAACATTTTCTTATGGTTGCACATCAGCTTCATTTTCCCTAGGCTGAAGATTAATCACACAGGAAATTCAAGAATGTAGTAAAGCTCAGAGAAAACCAGAGGCAAAATTGCAAGGTCAATATCCAAGCAAGGGGCTAGCAAGATCAGTGAAAGATAACATGAGTCCCTCACTTTCTTTAATGAAAATTGCCCACTGAACTCTTACCAGGTCTTAGTTGCTCTACCTGGTTCCTGGAGGATTTTGCTTCTTGAGCCCCACCCTTTAAATGAGAGCATATTATTCGGGCCTAACAACTAGTAATTACTCCAATACCTGAATCAGTAAAAGAGTAATAAAAATGAACTTATTTACAGAGAATTGTTGCGTGTGTGTTAGTGAATTTTAGAGGAATAAATAGAGAGTTAACACTTGGGACCGCTAAGCCATTAATTTCTTAGATTTCCGTTCCTATTTTTCATAAATTAATTTTTCATTTATCTGGAAACAGGCTTTTTAGCTCACACATTTTAATGATAGGATTCTTTTTATTTATTAATTTTTTAAATGAAGAGGATGACACTTCTTGTAGCTTGTGTGTGTGTGTATTTCAGTGGCATTTTTGGATATGAACTTGGTAAAAGATGTCAAGCCAGGAGTTTCATTGTACTGTTATATCTGGAAACTGCAAAACTGAAGATGTTTTGGTTTAGAAATGGAGTGTAGCCATGTACTAGGTCCTGGTATTTGTTGATGATTTGTAGGAGGCATCTGTGGGCTAATTAGCCATGTTTGTTTTAGAATATTTTATTTCATCAAAGCAGAAAAAGTATTATTTTATTTTCTGGTGTGAGTTTGCAGTATTAGTATGCCGGTTGTGCAATCCAATCAGGACAAGAATGGGATCAGTTGTGAGTGAAGTTGGATGAGGGACGTAGAGATGGATGGGACAATGAGTCACCCTTATTTTGCAATAGGAGATGTGATAGTGGCTGTTTAGCAAATGTCCCGTTGCTGAGGTGATAACACGTAGGCATTCCTCTCTCACTGACAGCATAACCCCCGACTCTAGAGCAAGATAACCTGTTCCAATGCCCTTTGCAATGTGGTTGCCCCCTGAGTGGCTCAAACCCGCCACTGACACCATTCAGCTAATTTCCACATTGGTGTTGGCAGGGTTGAGGTACACAGAGTATCTTTCGGATGCCCCAGTCTGGGCCTGAACCCAAGAACCATTTCTAGTATTGACATTCATGGATGGGACCAGAGCAATTGCATTGGGAACAGAATACCTATACTTTGTGGTGACACAAAATAACCCCTTGGATGTTGTTTCTGGAATAGATGCAGGGGGAAAAAAAAACCTTTCTGTTTTTCACTTTTTTAGGTTATTCCTTGATTTGTGTCTAACTTGGGGAGGGCGGTAAGAGAAGGAAGAAAATTGCTTAGATGTTGCAATAACATATATGCTACAATTTTTGGCAATAACTACAAAACTGACCCTGATAGTTGCTACCATTAAAGGTCAAAAAACTGGCTATCTAGTTGAGAAACTCCAATTTCTCTCTCTAAACCATGGCAATTGCTTTCGGACGGAAGCTAGTTCTGTATCTAAGCTCAAACGGAATATTCCAATTACTTCCGTTCTTCCCTTTCCTCCTCTCCCTTCTGCATCCCACCTCATCCATCATCTCCTTCTTTCCTTTCTCCTCTCCTCCCCATCTCTTCTCTCTTAACAGAGTATGAATTAACTGAATATATATAGACACGACTCAGCCCTGTAGCAGCAGCTTGTCCATCCTAGTGACACACATAACTCCTTTTGCATGTTACCTATGGGTTTTTAAGATGTTCTAATTTCTATGTCAGAATATTAGCCTTTATGGCACTTTCAGTGATTCTGTGGTTCTTAAGGCTAATGATTGCAAATGGGACTTCAGAGCCCTATCACTGTGAGCACTGCTGGTTTGGACAGGGAAGATAAAATCCTTAAGCTTGCACCAAATTCTAACATGAGAATGAACTTGAGATGAGGGGTTTGGCACCTATGAGAAATTAACAAACAGCCTTGCATTTTTATATATGCTCATAGTCTTGCATTCTAGACAGAATATAAATTATCTTTGTTTTAGGATTAGTGAGTATAGGGCTAGAGAAAGTCAGCGCTTGGCCCAAGGTTACAGACCAGCTAATTGTGTCCCGATTCCCTCAACCAGAGCTCTTTTTACGAGTTTCTTTTGGTAAGAATCTTACAGTCTCTTAAAATGAATGTCCTCTCCATTATACATTACTTAGATTTCTTGTAGGCTGTTCTTAAATAATTTGGGCAGACTTTTATGTTTAAGTGCAGCATGTTTGCATTGTTACTGAGAGCACGTTTAATTTTTCCAAAGGGTAATTGAATTATTCTGAAGTTGAATGCACGGTTTATGCACAGCAATATATTAGCTTGTAAGCTGGCAATTGAGGGAGTCACTAAGAATAAAACATTTCCTCCAAGCATCATAGTATTTTGGTAGCTTAAAATGTAAATTTTGATCACAGAATCACAGACATCTTTTGTAGACAATAGACTTAATTGGTTGTACCTGACAGGTATACCCATATGCCAGGCCATTTGAGAAGTAAATGTGTATCAAATTGAGGTTGGCCCAATTTAATTATCCAGGGGACATAAATGTGTAGAAATGCTGATGATGTTATTACAGATCGCCTACACTAGGAGGTGCAAACAATGAGCTATTCTGGGCATATTCCTTTCGGAAACCTCTTCATGAATTGTCAAATAATTTCCAAAGTCCGTACATTAGGAAACAGCCAATTTCAATTTTCTGAGTCATGTTTCTTCCCAAAGTGGAACATTTTTACTGGAAATAAGCCTCATACTTTAAAATATTTTCTTCACTGCATAGATAGGATTATTTTAGATAATTACGTTGAATGTGTCCCTCTTGTATTTCTTTTTAATGGAAGGGCAATACTGGATAAGGCAAAGCAGTGTATCTTAAAGTTCTTGTATATCTGTCCCTACCTGCGTCAGGATGTACCTGGTGTAACATTTTATCTTAATAACATACTTTCCAGTTTTTATTATTTTTTATTATACATATATTTTCTACTTTGCTGTTTTTAATAAATGACTGGTTTACAACCTGCTACTTTTCTTTCCTGTGGGCTTATTCTCTGGTGCTTCTGTTTACCCAGATTTTTTAGTTTTCATGTATGTTCTTTCTCTTCGCGATCAACTAAAATTGATGATTACTAAGTATCTTAAGGTTTAAGAAAGAGAAAAATGTACTTCAACCAGGGGAAAAAATAAAAGAGAAGCCTAGTAGAGCAAGGAGACTTTGTAGAAAAGTGGATTATAAGCGTGGAATCATTTATTATGGCAAGTCCTGGGCAATATACTAGGAAATTTGGTTTATGGTTTTGCCGTGATCTAGCCAATCCTTGGTAAACAAATGCTTTTTGTTGCATCTCTGGGCCTCTGTGCTTCCCTCAGTGATAGGGGGCATAATTAAGTGAAGATATGGCCAGGAGTGTCCCTTTATTGTAGATTGATGAGCTTTGGAGAGGGTATAGCACTCTTTTTTTTTTTTTTAAGATTTTATTTATTTATCTGACAGAGAGATCACAAGTAGGCAGAGAGGCAGGGAGAGAGAGAGGGGGAAGCAGGCTCCCCGCTGAGCAGAGAGCCCGATAGATCCCAGGATCCTGGGGTCATGACTTGAGCTGAAGGCAGAGGCTTTAACCCACTGAGCCACCCAGGTGCCCCGAGGGTATAGCACTCTTAAAGATGGTTTGATAGGTTAATGTAAAGATTTTAGAACATTTAAAAATAACTATCATATACTTTCACTTATATGTGAAACAGAAGGAATAGCCTGAAGGACATTAGGAGAAGGAAGGAAAAACTGGAAGGGGAGAAATCAGAGAGGGAGATGGACCATGAGAGACTATGGACGCTGGGAAACAATCCGAGGGTTTCAGAGGGGAGGGGGATGGGAGGAGGGGATAATAAGGTGATGGGTATTGAGGAGAGCATGTGTTGTAATGAGCACTGGGTGTTAAACGTAAATAACGAAGCATGGAACACTACATCAAAAACTAATGATGTACTGTGTGGTGACTAATGTAACAATAAAAAAAGGAAAAAAAAAGAAAAATAACTCACAGCAGCATTTATATGTATTTCAAAGGTGAAATACCTTGAACGGTTTCAGGATTTAGGTGGAGAAATTAAAATCTGATGTGGCCTTTTGTCGTTGCTGTTGTTGTTTACATTTTTGTCAAAAAATGTGAATTCTCTTTTAAACACATACCATTTAAATGGTACAACACACCATAGTTTCAAGTTGTCACGTATAGTGCAATGTTTTTCTGTATAACGAAATGTAATGGCACGGTTATGTCTTTGGAGGCCTTATTCTAGGTTAGAGACCTTGGTGTAAATGTACGTAAATGGCACTTACATATGGTAAAATGAAATGTTAAACCAAGATATGAGAGGATATTCTTGTCAGTTACATTATAAGCAAAGCATTTTAGCAGCGGATGTTATTGATAGGGGCCAGCTCATCTGACATCATCCATATCAATCTGCTGATCCTTAAACCATCCAGAGCTTCATGATATTCCATAGTGACTTTATCGAGTTAGTGTCCTACATACATATTTTTATGGTATTGAATATCGTTAAATCCATGTTATTGGGAGTATTCACTTTATCTTGACGAGCCAGAACTACTTTTAGCCAGCTTCTTTGAATGGGTAAGCCCTAACATGTTGATTTTTGCGGGATTCCATCTTTTGCGGGACCCATGCAAAAGTCAAAATATGGTCTGGCTTTTTCAGTATGGTTGTTCTGAACATAGGAGATACATTCCTTCTCATCAACCCACTATTTTTATTACAATCTTGGGGATAAATATTTACCCATCTTTTGCTCTAAATATAGGAACTTAACAGCCTTAGTGGAGATCCAGCAGAACAACAGTAATCAATTTGATCCGGCCTCTAAAACAGGTGTCATTTTGATAAATGGCCCTAATTAAGCTGAGATCTCAGGTAGGAAGCCGATGGAGTTAATGCATCGGCACCTATAGGGCCCGGGCTGTGCAAGTACAGATGTTACAGTGAGTTAAAGGCGGTGCTTTATTCACTTAGTTAAGTCTCCCATGTTTTGCATCTCCCATCATTTCATCAGAATATCTCCATGTTGTGACACGACCGGCTTCAACTTTTGTCTGCTCACAGTGTTGTAGGAGGCAAGGCAACCGTGGAAGTCTCAGGTCTTTTAGGTCGTTTTTTACTGATCCCTATCCCGCAGTGAGAGACAAGTGCATAAAAATGATTAATTAGACAAGAAGCCTCATTGTTTCCAATCCATGATTCATATTCCTTCTGCACAACATGGGTTTAAACTGCTGGAAACGAAGCTCTTTTATGTCTTCTTACATTAATTTCAGTGGAGATTGTCTAGGTAAAGAGTGTGCAGGATGCCCACCCTCTGTACTGCTTTGTGTCCAGAGAGGCTGTCAGTGCAAAATGATACAGGGACATGACCTTCTCTCCTGGATTCGTGATGCTTTGTGATCTCTTAGTACCAGATTCTGCCGTGAACCGCTCTGCAGTTAGGTTCTCCAATAGAAGACTTGTGATTTTCTTCTACATTTTTTTCTACCTACTCATTTTTAAGTGTTTTTTCCCCCCTCTTCTTGTGCGGAGGTACTTTAGGTAAATATTTCAATAGTCTCCATGAACATCCTTCAGTTGTTTCAACTTTCTAATGCAAAGATCAGCAAACTTTCCGTAAAGGACTAAATAGTAAGTATTTACAGCTTTGTGGGCTGTGTGGTCTCCCTTGCAGTTGGGACATGGAAGCAGCCAGACAATAGACACAAGAATAAGCGTGGCTATGTTTCCACATGACTGTATAGAGGCTGATATTTGAATTTAATATGATTTCCCCATGCCATGAATATTCTTCTTCTTTTCTCTTTTTTTCTTTTGCAACCAATTAGAAATGTAAAAAAATATTCTTAGCTCCAGGGCCACAGAAGAATAAGCAGTGGGCTGGTTGTGGCCAGTGGGCCACAGTTTGCTAATTCCCATCTAATGTATTTCATGAAATTCTGTGCTACATAATTAGTGCTGTGTTTAGCGCTGGAGTAGACACACAGAAAATATTAAGTGTTTTCTCTGCCTTCAGGAGCTTTTCATTCACATGTAGAAAAAGTCAACTGCATAAAGACATCAATATTAGAAACCAGAATGTAATTAAATGCTAAAACCTAAACCATACTAGTTCTCTAGCTAGCTCAGAGAAAAAGGAAGGGAGAGGGAGGGATGAACTTCTTTCTCATAGCTCTGGAGGCCAAGATCAAAGTGCTGGTGGGTTCAGCTTCTGGTGAAGGGCCTTTTCTTGGCTTGCAGGCAATCATCTTCTTAGTGTCCTCACCTGGCAGAGAGAGAGAGAGAGAGAGAGAGAGGGAGAGAGAGAGATCTGGTGTCCCTTCTAATAAGATCATTAATCCCATCATGAGGGCCCCACCTATGATCTTATCTACATCTAATTACCTTCTAAAGGCCCCAACTCCAAATACCATCACACTGGGGGCTAGGGCTTCAACATATGATTTTTGGGGGGATACAGTTCAGTGTATAACAGCTGGGTACTAGAAACATAAATAATATAATAGAACATAATTACAGCCTTCTAGGGGATCATCATCTCAAGGGGAGACCCCATTTAGGCTCTTAGTACCATGGAATGATAACTAAAATAAAGGAACATAATTTTCAAGGAGAACACACAGGAAAGGTGCTTACTTCTGCCTAGGGCCTTGGGCATGGAAGAAAATTCATAGAGGGGGCAACATTGGGGCTGATCTCAAACAATGAATACAAATGAACTAGGTGGGAGAGAACAGTCTCAACCGCAGGGGCAGAGTTGGGAAAACATGAGGTATATTCAGGAAATATAAGTCACTGAACATGGCTAGAGCATGAGAAGAACATGTTGGATTGGCAGGAAAAGAATAGAAGAAGGTATCAGAGCTTAAGATTTTGAAAGTTGTTTCAGATCATGGTAAAGAGTTTGAAATTTACCCTGTGAGTATTAGTGAGTTCTTGAAATGAGTGGAGTAGGGATATGACCAGATTGGTCATTTATTTGGGCACAGTGTAGAAGATGGATTGGAGTGGGCATCAGGCTAAGGCAGACCAGTTAAGAATCCATTGTCTTAATCCAGATAAAGTGATACAAAGTTAAACAGACTATGGAAACGAGAATCAAGAGGGTAGCAGGTAAGGATGGAGAAATCTTAGAAGACTCTTGCTTAGAAACCAGATAGATGATGATGTACTCATCAATACCCCATCAGATGTGGATCAGTGAATTGATTTGATGAGAAAGAAAATTCAGTCTTTGGAGACATTGAATGTGGGGATCCAGTGTAATTGTCCAGCCCTCTGGGTGAAATATGAGGCTGGTGGGGATGAGGAGGGAGAGGAGGGCTTGCCTTGGATAGGATGGGAATCCAACATGAACAGCAAGAGATGAAGACACTTGTGGAGATTGACAGATTTAGGGGTTGAAGATGAAGCTGAGGGAGCTCCCACCTTATGACCTACCTCTTGTCTATAAAGGAAGTGATAAGACTACCTACTTCAGGTGAGGTGAGAAAAGAGGTTTAAAGAAGAAGGTAGAAGTAGCCAATTGGGAAAGTGGTTAGGGTACTGTGCAGTGAAGCTCCTATAACTTCTATATTGTGTGCATGCGTGTGTGTGTGTGTTGGGAAGCTGGAATTGGATGAAAGGGCAGGTGGGGCCTGAGCTGTGCTTCTCAACCTGTAGTGTACTTGTCCTTCATTTTGGGTTTTTGTTAATATGGAGATTTTTTTTAAGATTTTATTTATTTATTTGACAGAGAGAGAGAATCACAAGTAGGCAGAGAGGCAGGCAGAGAGAGAGGGGGAAGCAGGCTCTCCGCCGAGCAGAGAGCCCGATATGGGGCTTGATCCCAGGACCCTGAGATCATGACCTGAGCCAAGGGCAGAGGCTTTAACCCACTGAGGCCCCCCCCCCCCGGCGCCCCTGTTAATATGGAGATTTTGATTGATTGAGTCTGGGGTGGGGCTTCACACCCCGAGTTTCTTATAAGCTGCTAAGTCCCAGGTGATGCTGATGTTACATGTCGTATCACCAAACTTTGAGTAGCAAGACACTAAGGCATTTTCTAGAAGCTGTTGCATATACTGTTTTTACTTAAACTGTGTGTTTATATAGGGAAAGTACCTTGATGAAGAGTGCTGATAGAAAGGGGGGTTAAGGACTTCTGAAGCTAGCCTTAGCCCCTTGGCCCATTAGAGAGGGCAAATAAAAGCTCTTTTCTCCCCTGAAGTTGGAAATCAAAACATTGAAGATACCGGATTGTGTGCTGTTTCCAGCAGTGTTTGTTTTCTTGGGTGTAAGTGGGGCGAACATGGGTAGTTGGACCGAAGAGGTGTGGTAGGGCACTTGAAGAAATATGCCATGTTAATCTAACATTAATTTGGAAAAAGGTAGAGCTCACAGTCTGGGGAAGGACGGTTAAGGTATAAGAGGGAGAAAACAGAATGTCAGGAGGTTGTGTTCTGAGAGAGTGAGTTCACAGTCTAAGATGATGGAGGTCAGGTGGAGCGGGAGATGACAGTGGCTGTTGGAGGGGGTTGCCAAGGGTGTTCAGGTGGTTCCGGACTTGAGGACAGGAGAAAGACAGATGCCAGAGCCTGCCTCCATTGTGAGAGTGATCATAGGGTCGTAATCTCCAGGTAAGGAAGTGGTTGAGGATGTCCTAGGCAGATGCCATGAGCCTCTGAGAAATCTGATAAAGAGTAGAAAATAATGGTTTAGGAATGCAGAGCAAATGCTATGCAAGAATGCTTGTGTATGGGGCATGTGAGGGTGAACAGTTTCCTTGAGAGAGGGCTACCAGGGGAGAAAATGAATCCTTAGAAAATCAGGATCTAGATAGGGTAGGGAAGAATCTGAGCATTTTTGCATTATTAGTATTTTTTTAAAGATTTATTTATTTATTTGAAAGAGAGAGTGTGCGCGAGTGGGGGGAGGGGCAGGGCAGAGGGAGAGGGGGAGAGAGAATCTCAAGCAGACTCCCTGCTGAGCATAGAGTCCATCGGTCCCGATCCCAGGACCCAGAGATCACGACTTGAGCCGAAATCAAGAGTTGGCTGCTCAACTGGCTTAGCCACCAAGGCACCCCTGAATCTGAGCATTCTGAGAAGAGCTTGAAGGGGAGTTGGGGGGAGACTAGGGACTGGCAGGGCTGTTTCCAGTGAGCCCAGAAGACAGGATTGGAGGGGATTGGCTGTAGAAGGGCCTGGCAGGAAGGTAAGAGCAATGGGGGGTACCTAAAGCAATCCCCCTTGTGCAGTGCTGAAAGATGAGAGCAAGAAGGGCAGAGATGACCCGTCTTGGGTTCTGGCTGAGGCTTGGGGAAAAGAGGTTTTTACAAAGCTCTGGGCAAACCTGTTCCTCGGGAGGATGTGTTGGGGATTTGGGCCCCGAATCTTTCATACTGTGGGTGGTCTTGTCAGCCAGAAAAGAGGTCTGCTTGTTTTATGCACACCAAATAAGGCGTTAAGGGATTCATTCCATAATTTTGATAAGCATGTTATGCATTCTTTTTGAATGACAGTGTAGAACAATTGCTTGATTGATGTATCTGTTTTCCCTTATTAAAACATTGGACTTTTTTTTTAGATAATGTGTTTTCCTCTAATCATGGTCTGGAAATATTTGTTTCCTACAAATTAGAAAACAGAAAATTACAGTACAATGCAGTTCTAACTTCCTTCCCTCAGTGGGACCACTATCAGGCCACCAAGAGTAGAATTTCCATCCAGAAAAAAGGCCCTTTTCCTTTTGAAGCTATATAATATAGCACATGCAAAAAGACTTGTCATGTCTATCAGAATGGATAGGATATTACAATATTGCAATATTGGTTTTTTTGTTCTTTTTATTCCTTTAGTTTTGTGTAGTAACTATTACGGTCCTATTGAAAGCAATAGCCAGTGGGAAATGTAATTTTGAACTTGACAAATACAGAGCATTCATTTTATTATAGAGAGTTTGAAATACCTAAGAAAGAAACTATAGTTTGAAGAGCTCCAGCAAAATAAATCTGAAATGGGAAGAGATACAGTGACGAGGACTGGAAAAGATACCTAATACATCAAAATAAACCAGTTATGAGGAAGAAGGAAAACACAGTAGGAAATTGGGAAAATAATAAGAGATAATGAAACACAGTAGAAAAATATGAAATGATAGCAATTTGTGTTTGCCTGGAAGCTTTAATCCAGAAATTAAATTTGATAGGAGTGAAGGATTAGGAGAGGCTGGGAAGCGAGCTGAAAATGACTTGATTCTCGGAGGTGAGGGTTGGGGTCTGAGCAAGTCTGTAAACAGAAAGTAAAAATTGTGAAGGAATTTAGATTTAATCCAGGGAGCTTTGGGGGAAATTCTGTGTAAGGAATTGACATGGTCAAATGACAGCAGGGAAGATAATCAGCATTCAGGATGCAGGAGCAGAAAGAAAGACATCTTAGGGGAAGTGTGTGCGGTGAATGTTGTTTCCTGCTGCATGTTGGAATGGGCGCACCTGGGCACATCACATCCAGCTTCTGGAAAGAGATGCTGGCTTCCGAACAAGACCTTTCCTTTTGGTTCCTCATTTTATCATCTATTAAAAGCACAGAAAGAAAGGAAACAAAGAACATACCCCCACCTAGGCAAAGTCCAAGGGAGATCTTTGATGCTATGTAGACAAACTTTTTGGGAAGATAATTGGATGATATATCTAAAAAACCTTAAGATGATTCACTTCCTATGACTAAATAATAGTACTTCAAGGCACTTATTATAGGTAATAATAATTAGAGATGTCTTCAAAGATTTATGCCTATGGCTGTTCACTCAACATATTTTATAATATCTCAAATTTGGAAACCACTGAGACATAGAACAGTAGCACATTGCTTAAAGAAGTCTCAGCTGATTTATCGATGTCATACGATGCATTTATTAAGATCATGTCGTAGTGTAATATCTAATGTTGGAAAATCTTTATGATACATTGTTAAGTGGAAA
Organism: Nasua narica; assembly: GCA_028533885.1. Classification (NCBI taxonomy): domain Eukaryota; kingdom Metazoa; phylum Chordata; class Mammalia; order Carnivora; family Procyonidae; genus Nasua; species Nasua narica. The sequence goes on along the minus strand of CM052810.1, from coordinate 12,425,706 downwards.
AGAAGCAGTTTCACAGGTAGTTTGTACAATATGGGAAAAAATGTGTATGTCTGAATGTATGGGTAGATACTGGATATTCTCTCATTAATTTTGGTTACTTACAGAAAAATGTATATTAGAGGACTCTCTGGAAATCTGACTTATAAGAGGTCCTATGATCGAGCTGCACAATAACAAGGATTTGTACTAGGCAGAGTAGGCCGTCAACTGGTGTTTGAAGATAGGCTTCTTTCTAGTCCCATCAAGCAGAAATTTTTTTCACTTATAGCCTGAGTGCCTCAAATGTGGGATAGGCAGCTTTGGGGCCAAACACAGAGGCAAGAAAGAGAAGGCCACATCCTAGTTCCAGCAGAAGTAAGATGGGATCATCCTTCATGGCAGATAAATTGTTTCTATCCAAAAGGCCAATAAAAATGTTTTCAGTGAAATGTAGAAAATAAATTTAAAAAACTATGGAGAGGCATGGTTGGTTTTTTTCCCTTGTTCTCTTACTCTTTTCAGACACATCCTCAGACACATTCCCTACATCAAAAACACCTGATCCTTTGAGTGTTACATCAGATAGACACAGCACCTTCACCCTCAAATCCCTATGGTCATCCGCTGATCTCCTGGTCATCTTTCTTCATTCATTGAAGATTTGGCTCCTCCTGCATAGTGTTAGTCCTCTCCCCCAACCCTGTCATTAGTCCCCTCCTAGGGACTGCAACACTCGCCTACTCTTCCAGCTTGGTTCCTCTACCTTCTCAATCATCTGTTCAACTTTCCTCTCCTCCCAAATCATTCCCATTGTCCATTCATCACCTCCAGCACCCTCTCTTCATTTTTCTCCTTAGCCAGCTGAGACTCTGTGGTTGTCCAGTATAGTAGCTCCATTAAAATATTTCTCAACTCTCTTACCTTTCTTCCTTTTTTATTTCTAGAAAAACTCTGACACTGAATCTGTCATTTATTATCTCCTTGCCAACACTCAAAGCAGGTGATTATTCCTGGAGAACACACACACACACACACACACACACACACACAAGGGCTGCCTGATTTATTTTAAATGCATGATCACAAACCTTAAAACTGCGGTCCTACCATATTTCTCCAGTAGACTCACTATCCCATCACTGTTTCCTATCATCTGCTCTCCTCAAATCTCTCAGACCTCTTCTTCCCACTTCTCTAGCAGCTGGTGACCTGGCTTCTTATGTCACTGAGAAGATGAGAAGATGTTTATTTGTCTTCTCATTACCAGATCTATAAACCCACATGCATTATTATTTTTCCCTCTTAGTACAACAGGGGAAGTATCCCTTGTCCTCCTATCCAAGCCCATTCTTGGGTTCCATTCCTACTTTTCTGCCTTCTACAGGACTTCCTTCTCTCACTTACCCCTTCTCCCTGGATCACTCATTTCTTCCTCACTATGAGATTAGTGTGTAAAAACAAACTTACCATCTCTGGCTCATATTTCTAACATTTGTTCTTTTCCTGTTTGAATAATTCCCTTCCTTGAAAAATCATCTTCACGTAGTAATGCTTTACTTCTAATGCTATTTTTAACCCCAACATTCAGCCTTAACTGCTCTTGTTAAGGTCACACATGACCTTCACATGGTCTAATTCAGTGGTCACATCTTTGCTCTTTTTGTTTTCAGACTTCACTCAGCACTAGGCCCAATTGTCCACTCTTCTTTTTTAAAAATAATGTATTTATTTATTTATTGAGAGGGGGTGCAGAAGGAGAGACAGAATATTGAGCAGACTCCCTGCTGAACATAGAGCCTAACATGGGGCTTGAGTCCAGGACCCTGGGATCATGACCTGAGCTGAAATCAAGAGTCAAATGCTTAATTGAGTGAGCCACCCAGGCACTCTGATCACTGTTTCTGGAAACGTGATCTCATTCTGGCTTCTTCAACCTCAGACTCTCTTGGTTTATTCTTATCTCACTTAATAGTTTTTCATTTCTCTGCTTCAGAATCTTTGTATTCCTGTCAGCTAAATCTGAACCTTCCCTTTGCCACTCCCAACCCCACACTTTCTCTCCAAATAGGTCTTACTCTCTACCCATGAATCTCTTATGGTCTCTATGTGCCATGTTGATACCTCCAGTTGATTGTCTTACAGGCTCAACAAACCTTCTTTCTAAAAATGGAACCTTGGATTCCATTCTCCACGTTTCTTCCTGTTTTATTCTTCCCCATCTCAGTAAAGACTACCACCAGCTTCCCAGTTGTTTGAGAAAGAACACCGGAGTTAGCTTTAATTCGTCCCTTTCCCCTCCCACATCCAATTTACCATCACAATCTAGAGATCTCAAAACCTTCTTCTACTGTCCATTTCTATGATCAACATCCTAAGCCACACCACATGGTCCGTTCCTTGGACAACTGCTATAGTCTCCTCAGTTTCCCTGCTCCAGTCTTGCTACCTTTCATCTATTTGTCAGCCAAAAGTGCCTTCTTTTTTTTTAAGTTAAATCTGATTTGGCCACTTAGATGCACTATGGGTTCCTCATAACAACCCACAAGGCTCTTTTTTGGAATTTGCTTTTTATTTTTATTGTTTAAATTTTAATTCAGTGTAATTAACATATTGTGTTAAATTAGTTTCAGGTGTACAATATAGTGGTTCAACAATTCTGTATATTACTCAGTGCTCATCATGATAAGGGTACTTTTAATCTCCATTGCCTATTTCACTCATCTCCCACTCACTTCCCCTCTGGCAACCACCAGTTCTCTATGGTGAAGAGTTGCCTATAATGCTCTTTTGTCTATCATTGCATTCGTGCCTCGCTCCCCTTGGCTACTGAGATGTTATTCTTTAGGTCTCAGATTAAATATAGTTAATTCCAAGAGGGTTCTTCAACCTTCTGATAAAAAGAGAGCTTCTCTCCATCATTATTCTCTAGCACAGAACCATTTTAGTTTTCTTCACAACATTTATGATCTTGAATTATGTATGTTTATATGTTTATTGTGTTTCCTCAGCTAGATTAGAGGTCCTTGTGTTCAAAGTTTAAGTCTCTGATCACTGTTTTACCCCAGTACCTACCACAGTGCTTATGCATCGTAGAGACTGTTTTCAATAGATATTTGTGAAATGAATGAACAGATGAATATTTGCCAAGTGTCAATTTTATTTGGTGCTGATGTGAAGAGAAAGTAAAAAAATGACCTAGGTTATAAGATGATTATCATGGTACCTGGGTGACACAGGACAAGTGGGAAGGATTGGCAGCACAATATGGGGAAACGGGAAATCCAACAGCAAGCTTCAGAACTTGAAAAATGATGAAATTATTATGTATTTGTGGGAATGAGGAAATAGGGCAATGAAAAGATCTGAGGAAAGAACACTGGGAGCTCAGGATTCTCTACCTTTTGTGGGAGATCTTGTACTTAAAAAAATCTCTTCAGGCAACCTGCCTCAAAAGTAGAATTTACAAAAGTACTCAGGATAGAATACAGAGTAGTAACCACAAAGATATTAAATTTTAGAAAGTGTGCAGATACTGGGTCCTCAGTATTTATATTCGTACTAGTGAGTACATGACTGCAGACTGTGGAAATGGTTTATAGGAAGTTTAATTATTTTCATGACTGACGCTTATTGATTATTGAAGAATTCCCTTGGTGATTGTTTTATGCTTTAGAGTGTTGATCTGAAAGACATCTCTTTATCTGGCTACAGAGATGAAGTCAATCATTTAGCAGCAGTTGGCTTATCATATTGCACTACTTTACATGAAAGATGCTATCTATAAAGGCAATTGTAGTGGGCGGTTTAATAAGGCAGATGTTGTTAGAGAATACAATTTAACTGTGTTCATAGCAAATACAGTACTTTTTGCAAAGCACTCATTTGTTTTATTAAAGGCAATTATACATTTGTTTTTACTAATTTTTACTATACAAAAGAAATTTGTGATACTTAATAGTCAATTACTGTGACTATGCATCACACAAAGAGTTTATATATAAGAGGCAAGGCAAACACTAATATGGTATGTGGAAATATGTCAGAAATTAATAACTTCTATTTTAAGCCTCTTCAGAACATTCAGGGAATGAGACCCTTTAAACCAACATAATTCCCGCCTGGGTTCATGTTGATGACTGACATGATTATATCTAATTGGAATGCTGGTAAAACCTACAATGTCCTCTCACAAGAGCTGGCTTTTTCCTTAAGAGCATCTTTAACACAATAGACAAGCAAACTCTTGGTGCTTAGATCTCTATATTTAGTTGCTTTGGAGTGTTTGATGCTTTTATGAGTCATCGAGAAGGAACTCTGAACTTGCTTTCAAGTGATAATGGAGAATATATTTCTCCAGTTTCCATTTCTCCATATTTTCCATTTCTCCATATCCAAATGGAGGATATATTTCAAACAAATTTTGTGTTAGATGATGATAAATATACTGATAATAAAATTTTGATTATGTATTAATTAGAATGTTCTTTAAACAGCAACTATTTGATTATGTATCATTTATAATATTTCAGGTTCAGTACTAGGTATATAAGATATATGTGGTCCTGGCAGTACAAAGTTGATAAGTCTCAAGGTCAAATGAAGCATTAAGCAGGTTGCTCCAGTGACGTGGGATATGTCCTGTGATAGAGGAATTAAGAGTAATACAGGAGCATTTATCTGTGAGGTTCTAACCTAATATGTGGATGGGGAAGGCTTCCTTGAGGTAAGAACAGTTAAACTGAGCCTTTCATTTAAGAAGAAATGAGGCAAAAGGGGCAGAGGAAAGAGCATGTATGAACGTAGGGGCCTCTGAAAAATGGAAGGAAGCCCAGATTGGCTGGAGCTTAGTGTGTTAAGAGAAGTGGTAGAGATGTGTCCACGAGAAGGGCTAAGCCCAGATTTGGATTGCCTTGTGAGTCATAATCAAGAGTTTGTACTTTATCCTAAATGCTGGGACACCACTAAAAAGATTTTAAGGAGATTTGGAACATGATCCAATTTTATTTTATCCTTTTAACCACTCTGTACTGTGGAGAATGGGTGGGAAGGAAATAAGATTGGGTACAGGAAGATGAGTGAATAAGGATGTTAAAATGGCACTCCACGCAAGAAAATATGAGCCAGGGCAGGGGGGTAGAGACAAATAGATAGATTCAAGAAATGTTTAGGAGTTAGGATGGCCACTAGGTTGGTAGGTAGGTGGTTTGGAATAGCAGGACAGTGGATTGACCTGATATATGTTCGAGAGTTATCAGCACTTAGACATTTTGTAATTGATGTCATGGGACTCAGTGAAAGGCCTTGGTCTTCAAACTGCGGTCTTCAAACTGATGTACCTGTACTTCTGGGGATGCATAAAGACTCCAAGTTTTATGTGGGCACACAAATAATTTTAAAGAAATCCAATCGCTAGGTTCTCAACTTTCATATGTTGTCTTTCTAAGATCAGTATTCCTGAGGATCCTTCTGTGGTCAAGTAGATTTCTTCTTCCCCACACCTCCTTTCACAGAGTTCTTTTCCCATCGACAAAAGAAGGGTAGACCTGCAACTTAGTCCTACTTGACATGGTGGCTCTGTGGGCCCCACACAAAAGCAATAACACAGAGAAAATGCATGACCCAAATGGGTATATCCTTTTACAACAGAAGTACATTCTGTCCCCTTCCTTCCTTCCTTCCTTCTTTCCTTCCTTCCTTCCTTCCTTCCTTCCTTCCTTCCTTCCTCCATGAAATGAAAAGAATGCCCAATAGAACTGTCAGCTGATAGATCGTTAAAAATATGATGTGATTCTAGATCACTATTTGATTTTTAGCATATAACTCAGAAGGAATTAAATAATTGAGTGACCTTCCTATAATAAAATTCCTTCCATTTCTATCTACCTAGTATATAGGAAATGTTTTAGGCACAAAAAATGAAAAACAGGAGCAAACCTGATGCAGAACATTGTTCCATTCCAGTAATACGTTATATTATCCATGGACCCAAAAATAAAAACCACTTTAATTAATTAGTAGTTCCATATAAATTCTGTTTTATATAATTAATAAGTATCTGTCAAATGTAAAATATGTTACATTGTGTTTATCAATTGGATATAATGGTAGTTTAATGAGAACTCAATCCAGAAGAAAAATGTTATCACTTAGAAACTTATGGTCCCGGGCGATTTAAAAAAATCAAATTTATCAACATATTTTTTTTTTCAGAGATGTAAGATAAGGTGATCAATAAAAAGACTTCCGGGCCCCTGGGTGGCGCAGTTGGTTGAGCGACTGCCTTCGGCTCAGGTCATGATCCCGCAGTCCCGGGATCGAGTCCCACATCGGGCTCCCAGCTCCATGGGGAGTCCGCTTCTCACTCTGACCTGCTCTCTTTCACTCTCTCTCTTTCCTAATAAATAAATAAATAAAATCTTAAAAAAAATAAAAATAAAAAATAAAAAATAAATAAAAAGACTTCCAAGCATAAAATATATTACATTGGGTTGAAATTTTGTTGAAGAAGTAGAACAGAATTATGAGTTCCAAGGGGAAAATGAATGATGTAATATTTTTTAATGTTAAAGAAGAGCTTATTTATGTATTTTTTTTAACTAGATGAAGGTGGGAATGAAATCCCTATAGTGATTTCATACGTTTTAAACATTGGACATGTTTAAAAGAATGAAGTAATGGTTGTATTTTTAAATGTCATTATAGAATTTACAAAATGGAGGGAATTACATCCTTTGCCAGTGATACCCTATAGGAAGTTATATGGTAATTTTTGGATGTCAACTTGAAAGTGTTAGAGGGGTGTTTCAAAATCATTTTAGTGAGCCTATGAGAACAAAATTTTGAGGATCACTGGTCTAGGGAGGGGTGTAGGCTGCAGCAAGAAAAAGGTCCCCAGAAGCATCATTATTCAAGGATCCATCTCCTTTCACCAGTGTATAAGGAAGGGAAGCAAGAAAAGTCTTGCTGGATGTAAGTTTGTAGGTTGTCTCTGTGGGACTGGAGATTAGACCATCAGTGAGAAATGAAGAAGGATGGGGAGGGAGGGTCAAAGGGAGTACAGTGTTTGAGCTAACTGGTGTGGAGAGCGGGAACTTCAGCAGATGGTTGCGAAGCTGATCTCAGGGTTGGCTGACCGTGACCCTAGAGTGATACCAATCCGTTTGGGATATGATGTTCTTCAGGCACTTCTTGGCAGAAAATTCTTTTTATTTTTTTTTAAAGATTTTATTTATTTATTTGAGAGAGACCAAGTGAGTGAGGGACAGAGAGAGTATGAGCAGGGGGGAGGGGCAGAGGGAGAGGGAGAGGCAGACTCCCTGCTGAGCAGGGAGCCCTACATGGGGCTCCAGCCCAGGACCCCAGGATCATGACTTCAGCCAAAGGGAGACACTTAACTGACTGAGGCCCCCAGCACCCCTTGGCAGGAAGTTCCTTTTTTTTCTTTTTTAAACATTTTATTTATTTATTTGACAGAGAGAAAAATCATAAGTGGGCAGAGAGGCAGGCAGAGAGAGAGGGGGAAGCAGACTCCCTGCTGAGCAGAGAGCCTGATGCGGGGCTCGATCCCAAGACCCTGAGACCATGACCTGAGCGGAAGGCAGAGGCTTTAACCCACTGAGCCCCCCAGGCACCCCTTTCCCAGTAAATTTCTTGCCGTGGCCAACAAGCCTGACAGGACCCACCTCCTACCAGCCCTCTCACGTCTTCCCTACTATTTCACCCTACTAGCATTTACATCTTGAGGGCAAAAATGATTCTCTTTAGTGTTCAGTAAAGTATCCCAAGCACCTAAAAGCGCTTAGTACATAGTAGTGACTCAAATAAATATT